>OX235266.1:0-600000 GCA_944472135.2 Trichobilharzia regenti | reverse complement strand
GACGGCTACTGGATAGAGGATGTCTTGAAGCTGTAATGAGAAGTCGTGGCCACTCGGCTCTCCCATTTTTAGGTGAAATGAATTGCATTGACTGATGGTATAGCTCTATCACGAATTGACCGACAATGGTTAGAATTCCCGCGCCTCAGGTAGCTAAACTGTCGACAAGATTGACTTCGTAACCTGAAGACATGGGAGTTTAACCTTAGTGGGATTGGAGGAATGTAGAGTGGTGGTATTTAATGACCTCTAATCACTGTTGGTTTGTAACGTAACCTACATTGAAACGGTCCAAATCTCTACGAAAACACCCCAAGATGTGAAAAATAAATAATTTTAATCCTAAGGAAATAGACTAAGACTTATCGACGAAGTGATCCAGCTGTTCCAGATTTCATTCATTTCAGTGTGATTAGTGGAGATAAGAACTAACTTTTATGTATCGAGGATTCAGAATATTGTTGGCTGTTGTGAGAGGTACTCACAGTCATCATTATAAGGGTACCACTAGTGGATATGGGTCTGGTTTAGTTCCAATTTCCAGGGATTGGCCTGTTAACTGGCAAATTGTCTCAACGATATAAGCTTTCTAGGCGCAGGTGTTTACAAAAGACAACGTCTTCTAAATGTAGTGAGCAGAAATCTTGGTATGTTCACCATATAATTCACCCATATCGAATGTTAGATGATGCTGCAGAACTGAGATGAGCAGATTCTCGGTTTAAGGATAAGGTGTGAAGGGCTGAATGTATACACTGCATTAGACCTGCTAAAATGATTACTCACGAACTCTCGCTGTGGATACAGAAGTCTAATATGGCTCATTTTCAAACTCCAAACGTCGTATTTGAGAGTAGACGTGATGTCCATTAATCGATCAGAGCAAGTGTGTAGTGTAAGGCGGTTTACTAAGTCCTACATTACGACTTCGGGAAATGGCACTCGAAATTGATAGATGTGAAAAGACTAGCGTTTCGTGACCATATGAGGTTACTCTGAATTTATGGTTTATCGTGGTATAATTTGTTAGTTATAATGAGGTAAGGTCTAAAGTGTTAGTTAGGGAAAGAAGCTCGGTCGACGAGGTTATGCTGACTAGGACATTGATGTTGCATGTTGAGACACCGCCTTCTTCAAAGAGCAGTGTTAGTTAATACAGTGAATCGTTATGAATCAGCTGACCGAGTTTTCTCACATCAATGAAGTCTATTATCCCTTTTGGTTCTCCGATTCGAAGCTGCCTTATTCAGGGTGGATGGGATATGCTGCTGATGATATTTTGCAAGGCTAACGTTAGACTGAACTGTTGAATAGCCCTCTTACTTTATCTTGACCTAAAATGGAACGCAATATAAAACATGAGCTACAATAATTTGGATGACAAATATGGCAACTACGACTTGCTTATCAACGAAGACATCGAAGTCACCAGCATAAAAAGAGCGTTTAAAATATTTAGGTGAACAACTTTTAATCACTTGACCAATTGTGTCACCTTTGAATGTCAAACACACAAACAGTGTCATTGTTCATTTCATTAGATATCTGCTATTTACTTAAAAATTTACCACCAGTAGAAACTATCTGTTACCCGTGTGATTACGTTGACCTGAAAAACATGAACGCTAATGTGCTGACTACTTGTCTAAAGCAGCTTTTACTGAAGTGTTCGCTTCATGTGAAGTTTAGATCTAACGATGTCATCTGCAATCAGGGGAATGGAGTCACTATGGGGATTCTATGAGAGACCTCTTCCAGTGGATGTCTCCATGGTGAGCTTAGGAGGTGGTCCATTGAAAGGAATTATCTCGAGATTGAATTTGTACATGAGATATACTGACGACACCTTTATTATTTCTGATGACAATTGTTCAAATGCTGAACTTCTCGGAAAATTTAAAGGGTTCTAACCGACCGATGCTTTTCACTATCAAAGAAGAGTTGAATTCCCCAGTTCACTTCCTAGGTGTTACGTCAGATAGAAGAGAGAATGTTACGTCGAAAAGGTTGATTCATGGAAAGCCAACGTTTACAGGTCAGTAAACTAACTTCAACAGTCGGGTACCTCTAGACAGAAGGAGAAATTTCATCCATTCTGTATGCTCCGGAATTCGGTAAAATCTGCTCTGTACACACAGTCGATGTAGACGTGGAAAGCCTTCACACAACTCTCTTATACAGTGGATATCCTAAAACGTTGTTGATTGACAGAAACATCAAGGGAAAAATAGTTTCCAGCCAAATCAAAGTGCCAGAGAAGACTGAGTTTTCGAGTTTGGTGTTCAAAGCTGATACTACTGCTGATGCGACTAAAAGTTGTTTATCTAAATGTATTAAACTGTCTTTGAGTGCAGCTGACTTACATTTAGTATTTACCAGACGAAATTTGAATCGACAATGCATCAAGGATAAACTACCATTTATATCCACCTCTGTGCTCGTATACTCATTCATATGCTCGTGTGGAGCTTATTACAATGGAGAAATCGACAAAAGCGTGCAGCAGTTCAGATCGACTTATTTTAGAGACGCACACATACACACACAAACAGATTTAGCGGAAGTACAACAGACCTTACTGTTGGAAGGTGGTAGCTCAACATGTACAACCTCAATCGACACCATCTCATAACTTTATCGATTGACTATGACACTGACTTGCGGTCTTAGTAAGTATATCTAACGAATTGGCAGAAGGTAGAATTCATGGCCTGGCCACTGAATTGGGTCCCAACGGCTTAATGGTCTAAGAGCGCGCCTGCCATGTAACCGGAAGGTCTTCAGTTCAAACCCTAGTGTATGCGTGCTCATGAGAAGACCCAAACTAGGATGAAAGAGATTTCCAGTCATTCTCTCACTTATGCGCCAGTTTGTCATGAAATCCGATAGCCAATCAAATCCCTACAAACCAACACTACGTGATTCATTGTTGAAATATTCACATCAGTATTACTTATGCACACATAGTTCAATTTCTTTCAACGAATTCCCCTGTATTTCAGACCAGTCAGAATTAAAATCTTGGGTCGATAGTGCTATACGTGAGTGAATAATCTTGTTGAGGTATACATCACGTTTCTTAATACAATCATTATTGATTTCTTATAAATTATTTCCAAATAATCCCAGAAAGTATTCTGAATGTTTCTCCTTGTAAACCACACCTTTTTTAGCCAGAAAATTAATCGGATTTTATAAAGCCTCACAACATATCGTCAAAAAGCTACATAAATTGTGTGAACTCCTTTGAAGGCCACTTGTCGGTGGATATTTGTACTGATAGAAGAATGTGTTAACAGTCATCATACATATTTGTAACGACTAGTGTCAAATTGTCATAAGTACTGCATTATTTGTCTGTATGAGTGTGTGTGTGTGTGCGCGCATGTTGTTTGTTATATGGAAACGCATCGGATAATATGTGAATAAACCTGATAATATTTTTGCAGATAAGTGATAAGTCTATGCCTTCTCCCCTGCTTGCTGTTAAAATTAGAAGAAGACATATAAGCGAACAGTGTGCGTCGGTGGCACAGTGGTTAGGACTCTCGCCGACCATGCACATGGTCCGGGGTTCGAGCCCGCACCGACGCACATCTGATATCTATGGTCGGCCTGCAAAATTTGGGCTACCGATACCCATGCTGAAAATTCCATACTTGTACCGAAAATACAGTGTGGAATCAAGCTGTAAATCAAAAAAAAAAATCAAAACAATATTGTTGTTTTCAATTAGATCTTCTTCAGGCTTTACTCTAATTGACATAGACTTATATATAAAAATGTTAATCAATGACGGTGATTTTGTGGATCAAATAATAATAGTAATCATAATAATAATAGTAATAATAATGTGGTAAATGTTTTGAACGAAGTTAATAACGATGATTATAATAATAACAAAATATTGATAATAAGGTTTATGCAGGTGATAAGAAAAACAAAGTTAGTATATGCATATATGTAGACAATTCAATAAATAAATAAATTAGGTCAAATCAAATGGAACGATAATCAGAGTTTAAATAAATATCATAAAAGTACGAAGGAGAGGGATGATAAGAAAGGGTGGGAGGGTTTTGAATAGAATTCACCTAGGCCAAGGGAGAGACAAAGGTAGAACAAATTTCTTTTGTATACAAAGACTAGGATTGTTCTCTCGAATTCCCATAGCTTCGGCTAAGTGTAAAAGACGGGTTCTGATTCCGTTCGAAAGACTTGATGGAATGCGGTAAATAACTTTGAAAGCACTATTTTTGTCCACTTGGTGACCACTATCAATCAAATGAGCCAAAATAGAACTTCGTATGGATTTTATTTGACCTTTTCCGAACCATGAAGGAAGATGCTCATTAATGCGTTTGTTAAGCTGTCTAGTTGTTCGGCCTATATAGCTTTCTCCACAGGAGCAACTAAATTTATAGATACACATGGAAGTGGCACAACTAGGTAACTTATCTTTCACTTGAGCAATCAAAATTGGTCGGCTGGAAAATGACAAACAGAGGGTGGCGGCAGTATAAGTCCGTTTTATCGCTCTCGATAATCTCTGATGTAAGACTTCACTAGCCACGTCCCCATTAAATTGCAGTTTGATGAACAGTTGTTTCTTTTTAACTGTTATCGGTTTTCTTTATTGTACTTGGCATTCATGTGTCTCCTGACAAATCTACTAGGATAACCCATTTGGACTAACGTATTTTGGATGTATCCTAGCTCATTCTCTAGGAGTCATCTGTACAGATGCGTCTTGCTCTATTCGTCAGGCATCTGACCAAATTGATTTTGTATCGGATTGGTACATAACTGAGGAAATGTGTATATTGTCCTACAGATGTAGGTTTTCTATAGACATCTCTCTTTAGTGAACCATCCTCTCTTCTGCTCAATTGGACGTCAAGAAAATGTAGTCCACCATCATATTCTTCTTCACAAGTGAAGATAAGCGATGGATGTGCATCATTAAACTTTTTTAACATTTCATTCTTGTCAGCTTTCACATCAAGAATAATAAAGGTATCATCAACATAACGAAAATAAGAATCAGCTTTTTCTATTACTTTTTTCAATGGACCATTTTCAATCTTGGCAAGAAAGAAATCTGCTAAAATTGGCCCCAACGGAGAACCCATGGCAATACCGTCGATTTGCCTGTAGTAAAGGTTGTTAAATATGAAATGTACATTCATAGTACATCTTAAAAGCAACTCTTTCAGACTACTAACCGGTATTCCGATGTCGATCTGTTTTTCTAGTATCTGTTGGCATATGAATTCCACAGTCTCCATAAGTGGTACATTGGTAAACAGTGATGCTACATCGAGGGAAAGCATTTGCTTCCATTTACATTAATATCATCCACGTTAGCAATAAATTCAAAAACGTCTTTAACACTATGACTTACTACCATCTTGTGTAACGGTTGGAGGAGTTCACCTAGCCACTTTGCCACTCCATGGTAGGTAGAGTTTGACATATCCAGGACTGGGCGAAGAGGAAGTCCTGGTTTATGTATTTTGGGCAGACCGTACAGACGTGAAGTATTACTTCCAGTAGGTTTAAGACGGTTATAGGATGCCTCTGAGATTACTCCACTTTTTCTCAGTTCCTTAAGCGTGTTGGTTAACTGCTTTTCAGCCTTTCCGTCCAGATCTATTGGGTTAATAAGGTTTTGGAACTTCGTTTCATCCGTTAGAAGCGAATTCATTTTGTCAACATAATCACACTTATTCATCAATACTACTCCGTCTCCTTTATCAGGTCTACTGATGTTTTCATCGTTCCTTAACTTTCTTAGGGCTTCTCGATGCTGTTTAGTCAGTAAACTCTTACTAGAATGACTACTGTTTTTATACTGTTGACAGCTGTCGACTAGTGTTGTTTTGAACCTAGCGACTTCATCGTCTGATGTTGGGGTTAAATCTTTCGTTTGTAGGAGGAGGTTTTCAAACTGGATGTTGGTATCGAGTTGGTTGACCTTATATCCTTGGTCACAAAATCTAGGACCCAATGATAATGCTTCTAACTGTAATTTATCTAGTGTTACACTTGAAAAATTATGGACATACCGATACGGGTCTGAAGGGAATGAAGGGAAATCCTTTTCAGGATTTTGACTGTCTAATGATTTGACAAGTTTCGTTCTCCTTTTCTCTGCTCTGTTTTGACTAACACTGTCGACATACTCAATGAAATCAAATAATAAATCCTGAGGAAGTTCATCGACTGCAAATTTCTTCTGTGATAAATTTCTTTCTATATCCGAAATGTACATTTTTAAAGAGTCCAATTGGTTAAGTGCATAACGTTTCAGTGATCGGGAATTTGGATAAACTTTATTACGACGAAGAGATTTCCAGTAAATTTTAGGATATCGATTATTATTTAAAGTCATTTATAAAGTCTAAACAAGTTTTCGCTTCTGTGAGTCTGGCATTATACTTCAAGTACTCATTGAGTGCCTTTAATGCACTGGGATCCACACGTGATACTGCTAAACTAACCCTGACCTGAACACTCGATTGATGTTTCGTTTGCTTAAAAGCGTCCTAATCAGTCATGATCCTGGTTACAGTATGTTCAGACAGACCCATTCATATGTGCTGAAACCACCCAACTGGTAACAGGTAGAATTATGCTTGTAATTTCCAAGTTGAGTATCTTAAGATGGCAAAATCTTCACAATTTCATTTTGGAGACCAGTATCTTCAGATCCCGATAATCACCTTCTTGAAACCATAAAGTGACAGAGTAAGCATAACTGCTGTATGTTTCTAGATAAATATTGATTGACAGGACTCTCTAAGTACGTCTCATGTGGACTAGTAGTATATCCTAGCCTAATTTGTTTATGCACAGCAGACTTGTGGTGTGGGTGGGGGCGAAGAATAAGTGAATGAATCAAGTCGTCAACACAATCATTCCCTGACACAGTGAAATGCTGTAATGTTGTCTGCATGACTCAAATGTTTCGAACTATTTCAGTCGAAGTTAATATCTGAATGTATGGAGCTCGATTCCGTCTCTCCCTCACACTTTCATAGTTACAATTGATATAAGAATAAAACTTGTGCACTGTGGTAGAGTGTAATTCCATTATGGGTAAATTTTGTTTTGATAAAGTCTCACAGTGTTATACGTAGTATTTTGCTGATGACGACATTTCGAGCACAATTTATTGCTCATAATCATATCAAGGTCTTTTTTCTCACCTAATATCTATTTTCTCAGCAATCTACAAACAAGGAGAGACAAAACATTCAAGTAAGTTTCATACTTTTCAAGTGTTGGCTTGCAGACTTTTGATTGACGGCATTGATATCAGTTCGAGGACCATTGAAAGCCAGGAAGTAATGGAGAGATGTTTCATGCTTAGATTGTAACCTCTTAGCAGTAAGCACACTTGACCTCTCGAGGGATCGAACACAGGATCTTCATGTTACTAGGAGAGCCCCTAAACCATGCAACCACTCAGACTGGATTCAACGGCCTATCAGTTCCAACTTCTATTGTAGTGAGAGCAGTCTGCTAGCCATAATTTACGTCAATGCTTACGTCCCGAATCGGGGTCTTGAGGTAGAAAAACAAGGACAAAGACTAACTCAACAACCAATCACAGGAGAATTAGTGTGGACGGATACGATTCACAGGTACATCACCGGATTGTCTAAGAAACGGCCACAAAGAAATGACAGAATAACCTTCAGGAGGAAAATAATCAATCAGAAGACGTTACCTGTCTGCTAACAGCAACCAATAGTAATGTGCATAAAAATCAATAAACGATATGTTGCCTGAACATTGTCGTCTGTCATCACACTATCAACTCACTATTTTTTGTAGCACTTCTAGCTGATGTCATACGTGTTGAGTGTTTTTCCTCTCTCCCGACCGGTTTGGTGGACCCGCCAATCTGTGATCAAACATAAAACAAACCAAATCGCTAAAAGCAAACTCATCACAATATATTTGCCGCCTAATTAATTTGTATTCACTCTTCCTTTGAATTGCATTTAAGGACAACTACTGTGGAATTGGTTTACTGAAGCGTTCTGTAAGTTTCCTGTACTTTCTGAAGTCTATTCAAAGACATATTAACTGAATGAATGAATGAATTATCAGGATGTTTTTGATGATTACGCCAACTAAGAAAATGTCTGGATAATCTATGAACTTGCATTTGTTTAGATGTTTGGATGGATAAATGGATGGATAACTGGCTGATTGGCATACAGAAATCCACCAATCAAACAACGTTTAGCCTTCCTACACCAGTTTACAGATTGACGCCTTGTTGAAATGAACTCGTCTCGTAGTTCTTTTAGACCTGTTGCTAATTATTATGATTAGGTCGACATTTGATCTGAGCGAGTGGACTGATGTGTGTGTACAATAATGCTGATACCGTGAACAATTAAACTGATATGCTAGATAAACCTATTTGTCCCTAGTACCAGCTACTTTAATGAGCCACGTAAAAATCAGAAGACAAAGACTGGCCTGTGACTGTTGAGATACGATTTCGCTTTATGGGAGAACACTCTTCATATTGATGTATTTTCAACCATTGAAATTGGCCTATATCAGTGAAAGTAGATTTTTCTTATTGGTAGGCGATTTTAAACCGATTGCCATCACGCCTACGCAACTGTAAACAACTCGAGTGTTTTCTGATTGGCAGATTTTAGTATACCTATATCATGGTCAATCAGATGATTTTTGTCTTTATCCGTTGCCACAAGTGTTTGGCACTATTTTGAATAGATGAGCAACGCCTTGTGTTAAGTGCATTCTGGTTAGTGTCTGCAGTGATGACTTCATTTTCAAGGAACTGCCCTTATGTTCTCATCTCTCGGTTCCACTAGTAGTGACTACAAATCATTAATAATAATAATATCAAAGGAACGTGTATCAAATGCGAAATCATTCATAACATAAAATGAGGTGTGAATAGATAAAAGGGTGATATACTAATGTGAATAAGGCATTTCGAAGACAAACTTCGTGAGATGATGTCTTCATTTCGTAGTTTTTTTTACAACCGCTTTACAACTAACATGGTTAACAATAATAAAATAAAGTTTATGACAATTGCTCAGTTAAATAAAAAACACAAAAGTACATAATAACGACCACTCATATTTAAATAGGTTAAGTAGTCAGTTCATGGCAGGCAACAATTGAAGTCTACTGGTTTTTTGTACACATAGTTTAGGCTGCATGTAATGAATCCAAAGGGCTTCCATCACCTTCAGTAACCTTGAATTAGAGCTATATGAAATAATATACTAATGTAATTATACTCAACAGAATAGAAGTTTCACTGGTGGTGGGGGTTAGCCATATTCAGTGAAGTGTGGGGAAAAGGATTACCACAAAACACACACAAACAAATGCCGAAAATAGGAAGCACTGAATGTATATTCAAGGGCTGGAAATATTAAGTGACGAATTATCACTCCATAGTATACATAATTCCCAATACATTCACCGATGTATCATTAATAATCTTCACTTAGGTTTCTTATAGGACACGAGGCTTCAATAGGCTTCACATCTCCATTTCATCTTGTCTTCGTCATTTGTCCTCAGTTAGCTCCAGGATTAACCACAGGCTCATATCTATCTCCTCATCACACTATGTCTTCAATGGCACTTTCGGATCCTCGTGCAATCCGCCGTTTCTCACCCGGTCCTACTCTACGAACTGGTATGCAATGTCACTCAACTGCCTCCTTAGTGTGTAGCCGATCCATCTTCATTTGCCTCGGCGTCTTTGTTGGACAACAGGTTCTCAGTTGGTTCCTTCTCAGAGTCTCTTGATGCTTATCCTTCATGTTCTAAATTTGACCACGCATTGATGTCATTTAGAGAATCATTTAAAATCAGTGAAGCAGTACTTGACATCTGTTTCGTCCCAGTTTGTGACCAAACGGAAGTGCGCACCCCCCCCCCCCCGAGACACGAACCTAGCACTTTATGATTGCAGAACGAGCTCATAGACTATTCAGCCACTGGGAACTCACTCCACAATGAGCAGCTCATGAATTCTCACTTCTGCCAATTCTCGGTTTTGACAGCTTGACTGGCACCAGCCACTGTCATTACTGCTGAGTATTTGTCCCTACTCCCGACCAGCTGGATCACATTGGTCTCGAATTCTCACTAGAACTCATTCTGAGAAACTTTGTCCTGGAGCAAGTCAGTCACCAGTGAGCATCCGATTAAATTTCATGAGTCCGTTTGTGGAGATGTTAATCCGTGATCCAACTTCTAACAAAAAAAACTGATAAAAAGCGTCCTTTGTGTCTCCTCTGTCTAAGATCTGTCTTCAATTTACTACAGTTTTCGTAACAAAATTGTCTTCACACTCGTGAAAGTCGACATCAGAATTTAACTTCACTCCTCTTTTGAATAACCGTATTCAAGATGAAATTGTTTGAGTTCAAATGAGAATTCATACCTGAGTGCTTGGCTTCAGCGAAACGTGTTTAAATGAATGTTGCTTGTCTATCGTATGCGATACAAATGAAGCTAAACTTTCCACAAGTTGAAATCTTCAAGTCACTAAACTTTAGACAAGTACCTGAAGGGTAGTGCGCCTTCTTTTCGCTATGTAATGATACTTAGATTCTCCTACGCGCTCGCCCCCTCCACTTTGTAATGGAGTTACACGCATCTCATTAGTAGTAAATGCACAGAAATGTACAAAAATCACATATCAAAATGTTTTGAGTAGCCTACGCGTAAACACTAGGGTTTCTAATATCGATAACTGAGGAGTAAATCAATGTAAATTCACCCATGTTGTCTTACAGATTTTGCACAAAGTACAACGTAATACATGTAAATAGGTGAGTAGTGCCATTTTTGTCTTGTTGTATTCACGAACAGGGCTAAAATTTGTCTCAGGGTTGTTTTCACACTTAGTATGGCGGAGAGATGTAACAGATATTTTAGATGTATTAAAAAGGCATAAAATATCGTTGAAACAGCTAAAGGTATTTCATTTGATGAAATGACCAGTACAGGTTTCGACTGTTCAATAAAATAAAAGTTTAGAACAACATGGACTTCAAGAGATGTGCCTCAGGAGAAAAGTAAAACAGTAAGGGAAATATGGATAGAGCAATTGAGGAATGATATCCAGGGAGCAAGTGAGGATACTTGTCAAGAGCATTCAAAGGATGGTTCATTATTTCATCATGGTCACCAGTGATTATGATTTTTGTCATGTCTGATAACGCCACGAACGGCGGATTCGGATCCCTTATAAGACTCAGAAAGTCGTGATGAGTCAACTAATGCTGACCGAACACATCTATCCTTCATCTTTCGGTGCCACTCGTAGGCTGACTAACGTTTGCATTCTGCTCCCCAGTCCTAGGGCTAGTGGATGACATGGAAGCCTAAGGGATGTCCAGCCTCTGAAGTTGATGTTTCTAGATGACAACACTCAATGGAATATGATCTCTACCATGTTCAAACACAAAGACCACAGAATTGCTTCCATTATTGTGCCATCGAACGCAAGCAACTATATGGGGGCGGTGATCGTTGAAAATGCACATTCACTGCACATCCTCAGCTCTGAGAGTTTATATTTCGCCTGCTTACACCACAGTATTTACATTTAGATTAGGACGCAACACCAGTTAGCTTCTCCAAAGCTCTTCAATAGTTATATATTTGTGATGATATAGACTTTATAAGACAGAATACTGTTATCATTATTATTTCCCTATTCCTTATGGTTGCTCATAAACATACAATGTGAATACTCGAAATGTCACTGATACAGCGCTTACGCCATGGTGGCACTTTCTCAGCTCTTCCATCACTATTGTCATCATTACGCTTTTAGTGTGAGGTGATGTGGAGAAGTCCTGAAGAAAATTAATTCTGCCATTTACTTCCTGTTTTACTCCTTTTTCTAGACTCAAGTGGAATATGAAGAAGAAATCAAATTTTTGTAAAAGTAGTATAGTAGATGTACAAGTAGTTTAGTTTAGTTTAGAATAAACTTTGTTATTAAATTTAATAAATGTGTTTTCCAACTGTGTCTTCTTGTACGTATTAAAAGTTGTGTTCATTACACGTTGTTGCATGATTGGGGAGAATTGACAGAGAGATTTTCACCCAGGTTGCGTACATGTTAACCCTACTCAGCGGAGTGTACCTCCAACGTGAGATGAAAAGATGACCAGACGGAGATTTGAGACTATGTGACACATGACTACAGTTAGATGTGTTACCAGTAGGCTGTTTCGGTTGTCAGTGTCCTCCTGTAAGACATCAGCGAATACACCTACTAGTCGCTACATGTTACAACTGAAAAACAAGTGTTTCTTTCTGGACGTACGAATTCATTTGGTACGTTCTTCTGTATAGCTTACCACACTTTCGCTGGAATTACTTTCCAACAATATCGATTCATGATCAAGCCTGAAAGATTTCGTGGTATTACTTAGCAGCAGTAACTCAGAACAAAAGTGCAAAACTACCTTCAAAAGTTTCTTAGATATAAAATACGTTTCTACACAGCGAAATTAATTGTAGAAACACAATCCTAATAGTCATTAAGAATATTCCCAACAAGGTGGGATCAAAATTCTGTCTTCAAGATTCGTAGAGAGAATACTAGTTCCCTGCGGATAGTCTGTGGTTATCGGGAGTTTTCTACCGTAGACAGAATGATTTCCAACATCGTGTGTGATGAATGCCTTGGGAACAGGCTTTTTTCTTCCTTTACTTTTTGAGCCAGTGAAGTTTCAGTTACAGTGGAGTTATTTAATGGTTCAGGTCGGTAGCCTTCTGAATAACTAACCAATTAGGCTGTTTGCACTACTTTGGGCTCGCTCTTGGTTGTCTCTATGGCCATCTGTGTTACTGGACCTGAACTTTGGCCACACTGTCCGCTGATGGTTGGATGCGGCTGACAGGATGATCTGTAACTGGATTTCGTGCTTTTCACCACTTGTCCACATGGTATTTATGTAACCTTCAAAAGAATTCATCTGCCCTCCTGGATTGGAACTCGCGTCAGAAAGTAAATCATTCACATTCCACATTATTCGACAGTCACTATATTGACTTTATTGTTCAATCCACTATTCATCAGACAGTCAATATTGTAGATAGTAGAAAGTAAACTGACTAGTGAAAGCATAAGATTTATTGACAGTGAGAGTATCTGATATGGCGATGTAATGACGAGCAGTCGATTGAAAGCCTCTTCACCTCGTTCTGATTCAGTATGTTTGAGACTGATCAGAGAAGACTTCTCAAGTCAGCCATTGTTATGATGATTTCATGACAGCTGAACATTCCCACTACTGACGAAGGAGTAAAATAATAACTTTATTAGCAATTCTCTCTCATAGCTCAGTTGATGGAGCACTAGTCTAGTAATAAGGAGTCTCATGTGGTTCGAGACCTGTCAGGTAAAGCAGTTTCATTTCACCCTGAATCATTATCTGTTATGAAAAGTAGTCATGAACAGTTCAGTCAAATGGTGACATATAACTGAAACAATGTACATGCCTTTATATTGTCTGTTTGACTCGATTAGAACGACTGTCACTGAATTTCAAAGATTGAAATGGCGAGACTGAACATTTGAACGCCTATTGGATGGATGAAACTGTTTCACGCTTCTCTCCTTTTGTCTAGACTTTATGATTTTCTCACCTCGATGACATGAATAACGTTGCATTTGTCAACAACAAATGTCATCAACATCATTAAAGCGTTGAATGCTGGTGGTTATTCGCCCTATTCAATACACCAAAGAGAGGCGTCTACTGAAACCTTTTATTCACTCATAATTGATTTCATCATGCTTATATGTTTGGTAAATAACTTTCCAATTCTTAAAGTTCTCAACATTGTTGAACCACTTTTCATGTATTGGTGTGATTAAATCATCACTGGACTGCCTAAATTTCTATCCAGCATAAATGCACAAACTCTTCTACATTTCCTTTTGTTAACATAGTCTAAATGTGCTTTGCATCGCCACATTGACTCGCATACAGTTTCATCTTGTTGTAGTACAGAGCATCTCTCAATAGAAATGAGAAGATTGGAATATCGTAGAGATTTGAATATCGCTTGAGATGGAATGATGCCTGCAGAGTGACATGTTGTACTGCAGGATACAATTATATATGAAGATCCTTTACGAAGACTAGATACTTTGCAGACTGAACACGCTGAACATTCTGTATTTTGTGTTAACATATAGCCGAGAATGAAATTGTTATCAGTATTATTATTTAGTGACAGTTAGAGATTCTTTGCAGCAAACTTACAAATGATGTTCACCAGATGCAAGTTTTTCTCCCTCTCTTCAAAAGAGAAGCTACTCCATCCAAGTGCATCTATCGGTTTACCAACTTTTGTGGAGCGAAGTACACTGGCCGTAGCCAGAGAACGCTTTCGTCACGAATACGAGAGCATATTCCAGCAGCATAGTTTTACAAGGGAGGAAGGAAAAGTGTGCGAAGAACAATTGATTTACTCCTCTGACACTAGCAACCCTGACCATGACTTTAAGATCGTCCACCGAAAACATTCTAAATTGTTTTCTTCGTTATAGACTTCGGAAGACAGAGGAGGCCTTGGCCATCAATGAATTGAAGACAGATCTTTATGTACAATCCCTGTTTGTCTTTTGGCTGTTGAGAGATAGACATTTTTTATTGGATTTTTCTATTTAGTTAATCTATGTACCTTTCCCTCATTCCTACGATTATTACTATTATTATTGCTATTCTCACTTTGATCTGTGCCCACTTGTCGAAACTGTCACTCTAAATCAACAAGATTCTTGCAATGTTAAATTCTATCTTATCTAACTAAGTTAACACCATGTTCTGTAACGTTTTATATTAGCCTACTAATCCTGTAATTGTACACCCCTTTCCAACATCTATACATCTCACGAATCATCCTGTATATGACATTGTACAGCCTGGTAATAAATTCGCTGTTGAAAAGAGTCTCTTCGCTGAACATGGTGTTCTCAAGAAATTAAAATAACTAGCCCACTTGAATTCATGCAGAATTCAAAATTAGCGAAAAATTCGTGAATTATTCAAAAATACTGTAAATGAACAAACAAACCAACCAACAAGCAAACATTCAGACATGTCATGTTCAAGCTAATCGTTAAATGCATCAATACCACATGAGATAAGCTGGCCACCACAAAATAGGATCATGATATTAGCAACAAATTCTAATCTTCCTATGTGAGTATGTGTGCGACATGGAAGTAAACGAGGGTAGGAATGAAAATGAGTAGGAGAAATCACGGACTGCATTCTGTGTACACAAATGATCTAAATGCTGGTAAACCCAGAAATTGTGGCAAAGAGGTAATACTTAGATGCACATTGAATGTCCAGGACTAATTCAATGAATTGTCGAATATAAGAAGTGAAAAATGGATAAGCAGTGGATTCCCCAGTCGATCCATCACTCAATACTGTTGGACCACTTCACATCAGACAGACTATTATAATTATTATTATTACATGAGAACAAGAAATTGAAACAGTCAACATATTCTCATTTCTCGTGAGTAAAATTCAGAATAAGTGGAAACTCAGTTGAATAGTCCACAAGAATACAAACGAAGAGAGAGACAGACGTGTCATATTTAGGGTGACTGTTAGGTTACTACCTGAAATACACATGGAATAAAGAAGCTATTACAAGACGGAATCACAATCCTCTCAGAAAGACATACAGAGTCTGTCTGTCTGTCTGTCTGTATGTATGTATGTATGTGAAGTGGCAGTATATTCGAAGTATGGAAAGTGGAAAGACTAACTCACTTGTGTACACATCACGAAGTGAATGGTGTGCAGTTTTATGCTGAAACGAAGCATGTAGGGTGTGTCAGCACGTCAGCGTATTCTTCACTTATTGAAATCATGACCTTCGATATCCCAGGAATTGATTTCATTGAACGTTTATTAGTGAAATTGCCGCCAGAGTCAAATGTCACTGACCTATAGTCGGTGCTTTTAGTTGAACAAGACTCTGACAATGTGTGGTTGAATTAGCTTCGACTAGTGATCTGATGCCTTCCCACGCTGACATCCAAACTCTCTTTCAAGACCATTCTACACTACATATTCCAGTCTCCATCCGCCTTCAACTAAAAGTTTTGAAACTTCAAGAAAACCTTGAGTTTAACATTATGTGATTTGGTTTGTTCATTAGTTGACAGTAGAGTGCTTGAAACCTGCGTATCCTGGGCTCCAGTCGTGGTGAGAGCACCATCAGGTAATGAAGAAAAATTCAGGTAAACTCATCTAACGAGACCCACAGAGGGATGAAACGTGCATCCAAGATATCAGTCAGCATCAACCAAGTGACAGTCGCTGCACACTATCCTATTATAAAATGAAAAATACTATACTCAAATGTGCTTACTTAGAATGAATATGAGTCCATTCACATAACAGAATAAATCAGACGAGAAATACGTGCAGTCAACAAAGAGAATGAGAGTACAGAATTCCTCAAGTCAACCAACACACGGTGACAATAGTGACCACAATGAAGAGACAGAGAGAGAGAGAGAGACGGAATGTGAAATGTGAGAATTTCATGTTCAAAATATCACACGTTCAAATCAACCACCTGATTTCTGAGAAATATCTCACGATTTACCCTGGTGGTATGACTGAGAATAGAATTCAGCAATTGTGAACTTTGTCTGTCTCGACTGAATAGGTTAAGCGAAATTGACAGAAGATTAACCAGTTACTAAACTGGGAGGTCGTATATTTCAAATCAGCTGACTCTATTATTATTATGATCATTATCATTATACAGCCTCAACGGAACATCCACCTTGTAGTTGTTAATCTTCAAATCACTTTCATCATTTGCCACATCTACGTCGAAAGCTTTCATTGATCCCCAACATAATCCCTTCTATAACACTGTTGAACGATAACTTGACTGCTAGTCTGCTAATCGTGTTCCATTAGATGGTGTGTCTGGTATACGACGCCGGCTAAATGTCGCACCACGGTGTGTATTGAACACTTAATCTCTATGAGTTATGAGGTTTTCACGACTACGTCGTCTGTAGAATACTACGAAATCACAGAATCTCACGTGATCCGTACGTATTTCTGCTGAATTATAGCTTGTATTATTTATGCAGTTAGCATCGTTATGAACTCAATTTCATGAAGAAATGTTTCTCTTCACAATGTTATGATCCCCATCTCAAATTGTGGTTTTCTCCTCCCCTTTATATTCACCTAAATTTGCATACACTTAATTCCTTTCAACATTGATCTCATTTATTATTCACTGAGCATCTCCGTGTAGACTCACACTGTGACGGGAGAAGACAATAGACCTGATAACGGACATTTGTATTAAGGAAAATTACACCATATTTAAGCGCATTTAACCAAATCTATTGTCGGTGAGGTCAGAGGATAATAAACTCTTCTAATTCCTTGTTAATATTCTGAAGGTTAAGCCTCGAGATGAACAGTTGTCTAGTGATTTCATTTCTTGATTACAACGTAAGCTGAATGCAGATTTAAAGAATAATTACTTCTGTTTCTGCAACCATTGACCTTAAATATTGTCTACAATTTTGGCTACATCATATCAAGTGGCGTCGGTGGCACAGGGGTTAGGACTCTCGCCGACCATGCACATGGTTCGAGGTTCGATCCCCTTCCGACGGGCACCTGATATCTATGGTCGGCCTGCAAAATTTGGGTTACCAATATCCATGCTGAAAATTCCATACTTGTACCAAAAATTCAATGTGTAATCAAACTGTAATAAAAAATAAAAAATAAAAGATAAATAAAATAAAAAAAAGTTGCATCCATATTACTACTGATGGAATTTGTTAGTATCACACGCTACAATGTGTAACGTATCAGTCCAGCATTCATGGAATTCAGACTATCAGTCTCCAGGGAGACTGTACCATGAATCAGTTTCAGTTTTGCTGATGTTCCTTTTCTAATGGACACCACTTTGAAATCAATAAAATGTATTCAACACTGACCTGTGGATATCTCAATCGTGAGCAGTTAGCGATGTGAGGCCTTGGCACGTTGATATCCAATCGTCATCAAGCACACTTTCCATATTCCACTTCTGTATTGCTTTATAGTAATAAAAATCCACTGATTCGATCCTTAATTTCCGTTTGGGATCAAAAGTCTCGCCTTTTATTTGTCACCTAAACAATCAGTTATAACATATATATCTCCTGCACTTCCAACAGGAGCAAACAAGAATCCTTTGGCTCCCGGTGAAAATGCATACAACTGTCACTCTTCTGAGTGGTGTTCTGTGCGATACAGACAGTCATCTCTGTCAATATCACAATATGTTTGACTGAAATCTAAACCATACTCCATCTATCGAATTCCAATGTGTGAAGATTCATTGAAGGTGTGACTCATATTTCCAGGAATTCAACTTCTAGTCATTTTAAGTTAGACGTTCTGCAGCTCACACACACCCACACACACCAACACAACAAGTGTGGGAACACATTACCAACATAATAGTAGTAATAGGTGAGTAACATCCATTCATTCACTTAGCATAATGGCAGCAGATAGCTCAGTGAAGATATCATCCATCCTTATAACTGCTGTTGCCATTCCCTGAAGCTGTATGAGGTCATATTCCGATGTCAAATGCTAAAATACTGGACAGTTATGCGTATCACTTTACTGAAATTAGTGATAGCTAGATATAAGTCAACTGATGATATGAGTGTTGTGTGTGCTACTCATAAGATTTATCATTAGTATGTGAAGAGACTTTCATCGGCAGAAAAAACTACCAAATAGCGAATAGATAGATTTGACGTCAAGAGATAGGAAATGAACCAGTATTGGTGTAAGACACAGAAGACATGGAAAGAAGACAAGGAAGTAGAATAAGAAGTGGGGGAAGTAGCCAGTGACAGTTTTAATACAAGGAAAAGTGCAAAGGTGATCAGCGAGTGGAAATGTAGGGAGTCAAAAATATCCCACCTCGTTTCTAACAAAGATATGAAGAGAGAAAGAACGAAACTATTGGCGGATAGGATAGTAAGAGCTCATTTTATTCCGTGGATTCCGAATTCAACTGAGTACATCCTAAACAGAATTAATTTTAAGTGACAAAATGGTATCTGAACATACTGCTCACAATGACTTCGAGTTACAGACAGAAGGGTATGTATGGGTGACATCATTCCAAAGAGATGGTGTAAATAGACGAGCCATTCATTGTTGAAAGAGCAACTATTCGTGTAATAATTAGATAAAGAGGAGTGAGTAGATTCCAGACCTCATTTGGAATCAAGCAAGAATGGACTAGAGACAAAGTACAAGATATAACAACAGAGTGAATTTATACATATTGTCGTGGACAGCTGATGAGTGTGTGGGGGATGAATGGTAGAGCAACATTGTAGGATAAACAAAATAATTTAGTAGATATGGTTACTCAACAGTGATGAATTCAACTAAGTAAATGGAAATGAAAATCAGAATTAAGTGGAATGTTATGCAACACAACAGAACAGAACAGTTATTTTTACTATGGTAGTGAGCGATCAGTTACACTGTCTTTCTGCATAACCAAGTTGGGTCACAATGACTTCTGCGAACCAAAGTAACTATAGTTTCCTTTGTGGATTGATTATTTCGAAAGGCTGACTGAATTCGACTGTTTCCCTCATGTCCATGAGGTATTGTCTGGCAACTGCATTTGAGAACATTTCAGATATTCAGAGATATGTATACAATTGGTGGATGGTGGCTAGCAGTGGAATCCAGGATGCGCATTTCGTCCTATTTGGGACTCGTCAGCTGGATGTACCTGCATTTCTCAGTGAGTGATGATGTTCCCACCGAGGCTCGAACCCAGTACCCATAGTTTCAAACGCCAAAGCGTTATCCACTAGACCACTTGGGCCACGAGAGCCACCTCTTGTGCGACGGGTCATATTAATTATTGAATTGAATTTTTGATTTTCCCGTCGATTGATTGGACCGAAGTGCTCGGTCCCAGGTTGACATGTCTAGTCCCAAATAGGATGAAATGCGCATCCTGGATTCCACTGCTAGCCACCATCCATCAATTGTATACTAATCAAATGCCCAGACATCGTCGAAGCGTCTGCACAAGAAGCCGACATGTCAACCTGAGACCGAGCAATTCGGTCCAATCAATCGACGGGAAAATCAAAAATTCAATTGAATAATGCAGGGATATGCTCAATAAATCAGGTAGACTCTCTTGTCTCAGTCATCTCTGACAGCTAGTGCAAATGAACTCATAAATATAGTTGAATTTGATATGACCAGCATACTTGTCTACTTTAAACTGAGTTAACCAGTATCCGGTGTTGAAAGTAGAATGAGTATGGCGGCGGGAAATCTTCTTTTCAATGAACCCCTTAATTCTTTAGTTGCTTATTGTGGATATCTCTTCACCACTGTACATGAGGCAGATAAAAAATGGTTTCTTGCCCACCATTTAGGGTTTTGGTCTCGGTGTGTCATCGTTCTCATTTTTTGATATGATCTTTCGAGGCTATCGATTTCTGATAAGGTTCTTTTCGATGAATGCTAGTTCCTCTTCAGTCTTATCTACTGAATCCAATGCTCCGGCTCCTCCAATAAGTGTTTCAAACAGGCCCTCTTGGTAGCCTAATGAACAAAAGCTGTGATAATTCAATTATTGACCATTTCAAGTTTCTTTCTTATGGATGAACGTTTCAGTCATCCCATCATTTCTTCTTTTCAGGCTGAGATCTGGGAAGGGGAACTGATTGTCAGGTTCATGCTCCAGTGTACGTGATATGTGAGTCGCATTCAGATTTTTCATATATCGTTACTTCATTCGAGTCTGTTAAAGATGTTCAACGAATATGTCTGCAAGAACAGGATCCAGAAACGAACACACAGCCGTCGATACAGCTGGTTGTTGGGTCAGAACTGACCATTCTCTGTACAAAGAAGTAGCAATTTTCGTAGCTAGTCTTCAGGAAGGAAAAGTAGTTCAGATTGCTGGCATATGGTTTTCAACGTTTATTCAGCGGGTATTCTAGTAAACAGTGAACAAACATCGTATGATACAAGAAGTTTGTCTGAAATATTCACTTGATCTAATTCTTGTGAGAATGGGGGGGGGGAGGGGTAATTCTCGATACTGTGAACTGCCAACATTTTTCGAGTCGGTCCCAACTATTGTGCCAATCACCTAGGCAGCATATGACATAGTGATTTCACCGATGACATTACACTTTTGAATGCTACATCAGATTAGTGGGAATTGTGTTGACCACACAGGGACGGCATGTGTGAACACTTTGGTTTAAGATCATTATTGGTATTGTTGTCTATCAATCCTTCTGTAAGCAGTTCCTTGAGGTAGTTGTGTGGTCTGAAAATAACCGCCTTGTCATTGTTCCACAGATTTTATAACGCGAGTAAACATTTTTGACTTTGTTGGAGGAGGGATATGATACCGTTCTGTGATATCGACCATTCGATGTTCAAGCCGAGCAGTTCTATCCGCGTCTATGGATTTCAAACCAGACAACTGATTATATGAATACTCAAACTAGTTGAGTTGAACCAGTTAAATGGAAAAATACTGACGGGAAGGTGTATTTCGACCACCTGATCTGTATCGGTGTGTTTGCAAGTGAAGTGAACTTAATCAACTCCTAGGAGGATGAATTCCAGATCTGATCCAGACTGAATCATCATATGTCACTCGTCAGTCATTGAATCAGATGTTTTGGGTTGATGTTCGGAACAATGATTTCGCTTTTTGTCAGGTTTCAAGCGCTTCTTATGGTTGAAATCATTGTTGAAGTTGTGCGTCACTTTCATATCTGTTTATTGGAATTACTGACGATCAGGAATAGATGAGAAATCTTTCTGAATGATATCGGTGATAGGGAAATAGAACAGAGGTAATTTCTGTGTCCTATTGCGTCTTCTTGTGTGATACGGTCCTCTAGACACGAGGAGTTATTCATATTATTATATGTAGAAAACTTGGGCACTGAGGTAGTAAGTAATTCCAAATTAGTTTGTTGATTATATGTAAATATCCAGTAAACAACACTGTTTCACACTGTGTGATACATCCATCTAATAAACAAACTAATAAGGAGTTATTCGTTTCTGAGTGCCTCTTAAGGTGTAATCACTGATAGACACCTATCATTTTCTTGAGCAGTGTGTATACCGTGTTCACAGCTTGTGTAGTGACTTTCACTGGACCCTAGTTAGTAACTAGTGTATTGTGTGTAGTCCTTTGATTGGTGCAGACTGAATTCTGCCAGTCTGTCAGTTTGCAATGTGGCGACTATGCAACTAGGTGGCTCGATATCACGTTGCACTCTGAATTGTTGATATTAGATTGTTGGAGGCAATCGGCAGGATGACATGGAACTGGATTTCGTGCTAGTAGAGACTCACCAGTCATCAAGGTGTATCTTCACTGATAGAATTCAGTCTGCACCAAACAAGGGACTAAACATATGATAGAAGTCCCCAACTGGCATCCAATCAAAGCATCCATTAGAGTGCTACAGGAAATCAGTCATGAGACCAATCTGCTCAGTTGTGACGTCGCTTACTGCAGCACAGGGTGATGTTGATTTGAACCTGAGAAGGAATATGAGTTCCTTCAAGGTTGCAGGTATTCCATACTGACTTCTGGTGAGTGCCAACAAGCATGTTCCCTGGGTCTAGTCAAGGCTTCCTGCTGAATGATTCCAACCATCTAATATCAACAATACAGTGTCCTACCTTGTAACAAAGCCAAATGGAATTACTGAGTGACTCTAGAAAGGCGGTGATGTTTATCCAATACTTCGTGTTACAAATTGTCACAACATTACTTGAAAGTATTCGAAGCAGTAGGAACTATCAAATCGGCTGATACACGCGTGTACACAGATGGATATGCATCAACAATAGGTCGATCAGAGTGAACAACATGACAATTTATTCAATTGCCTTTAACCACTTGCTTCAGAAATCATCTCACGGAAACTTGATTCACATATTTCGTCACAATATTTTCAAAGCAAAATCGCGACTGTTTTTTACTATTTCGGTGTTCAACACAGATCTCAAGTTTGATTCATAAGTCTTATTTCATCAATTTCTATGAAAACACGTTACTGGAACTCTGGTCGATACAATGCTGTCATGAATCCATTGAGGTGAGGGATTACGTTTCTTTAGATTGTAATCCATGATGTAGTGATGTACACTGTTCATTCAGTGCACCGGTGTTAGGTGAGTGAGTGAGAAAGAGAGGAAAGTGTGAACCTAATAATCACGTTTAATGACACTTGTCGGATAACGCTGTGTATATCTTCAGTCTCGAAGAAACTGACATCCCTTCCAAGATGTGAAGCCGCGTCATCTGTTGCTGTACTCAGCAAGTACAATATTGAGTAATTCGTGCTGATGGTCGATACAAATAGTAACGAGTATCATATGGTAGTTCATAGCTTTCTTTAAGACTGAATCCTAACAGTCAATTCTGCATTGAGCTGGCGAAGCTAGATAACAGACCATCGTAGTTCACAGTGAGTAAAATCAGGAAACTTAATTGAATTCAAGTTGACGAAAAGAGATAAAATATTAGGTTTTCTATGATTATTTGAGAATAATTTGACTAGACATCTCACATACTCATTGACTAAACAAACAAGATCTCGAAATTGCTAATTGTGCAATTCAGTCTTAAATCTGTTCAGATTTTCAGATTATCACAATATATTTTTGACCTGTCTACAAGTGCATTTCCCTCTTCAGAGAATCACACTACTTATATGTCATAAGTAGTTTGTTGTTTTGTTTCCAAATATTGCTGATTGAGTAAATGAAATCCTTCAAGGTAGTTGTGGCAACTGATGTATGTGATTGGTAGATTAGCAACTACAAGGTGGATGTCCCGTTGTGGCTGCATGATGATAATGATCGTAATAACAATACTAGAGTCAGCTGATTTGAAATATACGACCTCTGAGTTTAATATATCTGGTTAGTTGTCTGTCAATTTCGTTTAGCCTATTTAGTCGAGACAGACAAAGTGACAATCGCTGAATTCTATTCTCAGTCGTACCACCAGGGTAAATCGTGAGATATTTCTCAAACATCAGGTGGTCGATTTGAACGTGTGATATTTTGAACATGAAATTCATGAAATTCTCACATTTCACATTCCATCTCTCTCTCTCTGTCTCTTCATTGTGGTCAATATCGTCATCGTGTGTTGGTTGACTTGAGGAATGTTCTACTCTCGTATTCTCTGTTGACTGCACGTATTTCTCGTCTGATTTATTCTGTAATATGAATAGACTCATATTCATTCTAATTAGGCACGTGTGAGAATATGATTTTTCATTTTATAATAGGATAGTGTGTAGCGAATGTCACTTGGTTGATGCTGACTGATATCTTGGATGCACGTTTCTTCCCTCTGTGGGTCTCGTTAGATGAGTTTACCTGAATTTTTTTTCATTACCTGATGGTGCTCTCGCCACGACTGGAGCCCAGGATACACAGGTTTCAAGTACCACTGTCAACTACTGAACAAACCATATGACATAATGTTAAACTCAAGGTTTTCTTGAAGCCTCGAAACTTTTAGTTGAAGGCGAATAGAGACAGGAGTATGTAGTGTAGAATGGTCTTGAAAGAGAGTTTGGATGTCAGTGTGGGAGGGCATCAGACCACTAGTCGAAACTTATTCAATCACTGTTATAACTGCACTGAATTAAGGTAAACCCCGTCGCCAATTTGTTATAACTGTAGTGAATTGAATGATAGACGTTTTCACCTTATTCTGTCTGCGCCTGAACTAATCTGTCTATCTGCTCGTCGTACCTTCCGACTTAGTAAAGCACGCAAATATCAAAAGACAAAGGCTGGACTGTGACTGTGTATTGAAGTGCAACAACGATAAAGAAAGCCATGGTATTTATACATTTTACAACAATATGGACAGCTAACAGCATTTGAAATAATTGACCTTAATAGCCAATAACAAAGTGTGTGAGAAATGATAATATACCATATATACAAAATTAGCAGTCACTACGAAAATGCGTGAGAATGATAATATACAAAATTAGCAGTCAATACCAAAATGTGTGAGAATGATAACATACCATATATGCAAGTTTAAACAGTCAATACCAAAATATGTGGGATCCTATCAATCACACACTGTCAGAGTCTTGTTCAACTTATAGGTCTATAGGCCACCGACATTTAACTCTGGCAGCAATTTCACTAATAAACGTTCAATGAAATCTATTCCTGGGACATCGGAGATCGTAATTTCAATAAGTGATGTGCTCACACACACCCACATACAGACAGACTGTGTACATTTTGCTGAGAGGATTGTGATTCCACCTTGTAATGACTACTTCATTCCATGTCTATTTGAAGTAGGTACTTACCAATCAGCCTGAACATGAAATGTCTGACTCCCTCTTCGTTTATATTACTATCGACCATTCCACTGATTTTCTACTTATTCTGAATTTTACTCACGAGAAATGAGAATATGTTGACTATTTCAATTTCTTGTTGCCATGTAATAATAATAATAATAGTCTGTCTGATGTGAAGTGGTCCAACAGTATTGAGTGATGGATCGACTGGGGAATCCACTGCTTATCCATTTTTCACTTCGTATATTCGACAATTCATTGAATAAGTCCTGGACATTCAATGTGCATCTAAGTATTACCTCTTTGCCACAATTTCTGGGTTTACCAGCATTTAGATCATTTGTGTGCAGAGAATGCAGTCCGTGATTCCTCCTACTCATTTTCATTCCTACCCTCGTTTACTTCCATGTCGCACACATACTCACATAGGAAGATTAGAATGTGTTGCTAATGTCATGATCATATTTTGTGATGGCCAGTTTATCTCATGTGGCATTGGTGGATTTAACGATTAGTTTGAACATGACATGTCGGACTGTTTGCTTGTTGGTTTGTTTGTTTGTTAATTTACAGTATTTTTGAATAATTCACAAATTTTCCGCTAATTTTGAATTTTGCATGAATTCAAGTTGGTTAGTTATTTTAACTTCTTGAGAACACCACGTTCAGTGAAGAGAATCTTTTCAACAAAAAATTTATTATCAGGCTGTACAATCGAATATGTATATGGTTTTAAAGAAGTAAATCCGGTTACGGAATTTATTCATGGTGTGAATGCGTAAAATAATAATAGTATGAAATGCAATTAAAATATTTATGATTATAATCATAGTTAAATGTGAAGTATCAAAGATTTAGTGTCATATATAGAATAATTCGTGAGATGTATAGATGCTGGAAAGGGATGTATAATTATAGGTGTGCTAGGCCAATATAAAACGATACATAACATGGTGTGAAATTTCATGCGATAGAATTTAACATTGACCAAAACTTGTGGATTTAGAATGACAGATGCGACAAACAGAAACAATTCAAAGTGAGAATAGTAATAATCGTAGCAATGAGGAAAAGGTACATAGAATAACTAAACAGACAAAATCAATAAAAAAACGTCTACCCCTCTACAGCCAAATACCAAAAAGAGTCTGTATTAAATTCATCAATGGCCAAGGCATCCCCTGTTGGTGAAGTGACAGGAGTAGATCAGGTATTCTAGAATACAGCTTAGCACACTTTCCTTTCTCTCTGGTAAAACTATGCTGCTGCAATGTGTTCTCGTGTAAGTGTGGAAATCGGCGTTCTCTGGCTACGGCCAATGTACTTCGCTCCACAAGAGCACGTGAACTGGTAGATGCACATGGACGGGGTAGCTTATCTTTTAAAGATATGGAGAAAAACTTGCATCTGGTGAACATCATTTGCAAGTTTGCTGCAAAGAATCTCTAACTGTCACTAAATAATAATACTGATAACAGTTTCATTCTTGGCTATATGTTAACACAAAATGCAGAATGTTCAGTGTGTTCAGTCTGCAAAGTATCCAGTCTTCGTAAAGGATCTTCATATAAAATTGTATCCTGCAGTACAACATGTCACTCTGCATGCATCATTCCATCTCAAGCGATATTCAAATCTCTACGACATTCCAATCTTCTCATTTCTATTGAGAAATGCTCTGTACTACAACAAACTAAAACTAGATGAGAGTCAATGTGGTGATCCAAAGCACACTTAGACGATGTCAACAAAAGGAAATGTAGGAGAGCTTGTGTATTAATGCTGGATAGAAATTTAGGCAGTCCAGTGATGATTCAATCAGGCCAGCTAGATCAAAAGTGGTCGAGCAATGTTGAGAACTTTAAGAATTGAAAAGTTATTTAACAAACACATAAGCATGATGAAATCAAATACGAGTGAATAAAAGATTTCAGTAGATGCCTCTGTTTGCTGTATTGAATAGGGCGAATAACCACCAGCATTCAACGCTTTATTGACGATGACGTTTGTTGTTGACAAATGCAACGTTATTCATGTCATCGAGGTGAGAAAATCATAAAGTCTAGACAAAAGAAGAGAAGCGTGAAACAGTTGCATCCATCCAATAGGCATTCAAATGTTCAGTCTCGCCTTTGCATTCTTCGGAGTGCAATGACAGTCGTTCTAATGAAGTCAAACACACAAGGCATGTTCATTGTTTCACTTAAATCTCACTGTTTGACTGAAACTCTAATGATTATTTTTTATAATAGTTAATGATTCAAAGTGAAGTGAAACTGCTTTTACTGATAGGTCTCGAACCAACAGACTGCTTATTGCTAGACTGGTGCTCTATTAGCTGAGCCATGAGAGAGAAATGCCAACACAGTTATTATTTCACTCCCTCGTCAATAAGGGGAATGTACATCTGTCAGGAGATCATTATAGCATTGACAAGTCTTCTCTGGTCAGTCTCAAACATACTGAATTAGAACAAGGCGAAGAGACTTTTAATCGACTGCTTATCATCACATCGCCATATCAGATAATCTTACTGTCAATGATTCTTATGCTTTCACTAGTTAGTTTACATTCTACTGTCTACAGTATTAACAGTTTGTTCAATAGTGGATTGACCAATAAAATCGATATAGTGACAGTCAAATATTGTGGAGGGTGAATGATTTACTTTCTAAGGCGAGTTCGAATCCTAGGAGGATAGATGAATTCTTCTGTAGGTTACGCAGACACCATGTGGACAAGTGGTGAAGAGCATGAAATCCAGTTGCGGATCTGCCTGTCAGCCACATCCAACCATCAGCTGAGAGTGTGGCAAAAGCTCAGGTCCAGTGAGACAGATGACCCTAGAGCAAAAGTGGATGGTATTTCTAGCTGAAGTCAACCAGGACCAATCAATCAAACAAGAATCTATTGCTGCAAGAATGCATCATTTAAAATAGAGATGGTTTGGACACACACCGAGGAAACTGCTGGAAGACATCACATGCCAGTTAATCCCTCCAGTGGAAACTGAATGGGAAACGGCAAGTTAAGCCTATCTCCGAAGGTGACATGGTGAAGACCATGTGACAAGGGGATGAGAGCTGATCCACAATCATGGGGGCAGGTAAGGAAAACCTCAGAAAATAGGATAAATTGGAGACGTAAACATCTAGTGAACATCTATGTTCCACTCGGAACCCAAGGGAAAAGTAATAATTGTAATACACTTCCAGGTGAAACTCCTCCTCAGTTTTCTTTAAAATGTGAAATTGTTCAAGCCGCAATATTTCACACGTTCGATGCCGTAAATGGTGATAAAGAAAACAAACATAAATGCAAAGTGCTACGTACTACTGGCTGACTACTGATTGATTGATATAAGTAGTAGTTAGATACTTAGTCACCCAAGTGAACACAATGATCAGACAGTCTCGTAAAGTCAACCACTGAAAGCCATTTCATCATTTATACAGCGAATTCTTAAAGCTCAATTCCTTTCTTGTGATGAAGTTAGAAATAGAACGTGTGTTGTTCACATAGACCACACCCACACACTTCGGAAGCTGACAGACTGAGGTCAAAGAAGACGACAATACGATGCAAACAAGAAGAGTTTCATTGTGTCTACGGATAGAATGCCACGTTATCATGAAAACAATACAGACATATTTGTTCATAATCAGATAGATTGATGACAGACAGACAGATAGATAGATAGATGAATGGATATATGGACATAATTTCATACACTACGTGTGTGTGTGTGAAAATAAAGACAATCAATTCAGTATATAAACACTTGACAATTGAACATATTTCTATATCCGAATTGATACCTTCAGAATGAAACTGTGTTGTGCAACTTTAGTGCTGGTATTCGTGGTTTTGCAGACAACTGGTAAGTTATTTCTTCTAGTTTATTCTGGTCATCTTTGATTATGTAATCAGTGTGTTTATTGATTATTTTCTTTGTTATAAATTGATTTGATTCCGCATGAGTAATTGCCAGAGTTCTCCATCTGTCCCTAGAGATATAGGCGGAGAGATTGTTAAGACTTACACTTTGTGAAGAAAATGTGTTATCGAAGAAGAGGCCTTCAGTGTATGTGAAATACATTTTCATAACGATAAAAGGATTCGTTCCACACGTCATTGGAACTGTACGTTTTAGATAAGCTCGAGGAGCATTTAGTCACTGGGAAGTGGCTCATCAATCACCAGCCTATAAATTCCAACTTCTAACTGTTATAGCTGCACTGAATTAAGGTAAACCCCGTCGCCAATTTGTTATAACTGTAGGGAATTGAATGAAGACGTTTTCACCTTATTCTGTCTGCGCCTGAACTAATCTGTCTATCTGCTCGTCGTACCTTCCGACTTAGTAAAGCACGCAAATATCAAAAGACAAAGGCTGGACTGTGACTGTGTATTGAAGTGCAACAACGATAAAGAAAGCCATGGTATTTATACATTTTACAACAATATGGACAGCTAACAGCATTTGAAATAATTTATCTTAATAGCCAATAACAAAGTGCGTGAGAGATGATAATATACCATATGTGCGAGGTTGACAGTCAGTAACAAAATGTGTGGGAATGATAATATACCATATATACAAGATTAGCAGTCACTACCAAAATGTGTGAGAATGATAATATACCATATATACAAGATTAACAGTAAATACCAAAATGTGTGAGAATGATAACATACCATATATGCAAGATTAAACAGTCAATACCAAAATATGTGGATCCTATCACTAACAATCCATGATTTTAGCAGTACGACTTTCACCAGCCATCGCCAGTCATCACTGGTGAGTAGATGTCCTCACCACCGACCTGGTGAACCTCACTGATCACGACTTCTCACTGGAAGTCACTCCAGGCAACTTCGTCCTGCAGCCAATCAGTCAGTCACTAGCGAGCATTAGATTGATTTTAATGAGTTTGTAGGGATTTGGTGTGTTTTTCAATTCTAATCAAGTACTGATATCCGTGAGAGTCACATTGAAAACCAGTGAGACAGTAGGTGGATACCTGCTTCGTTCTAGTTTGATAGAAGTTAGAATTCATGGGCTGGCTATTAAAGAGTCGGGTCTCAGTGAATGAATGAATGACCCGCGAACTTGCCTTGTATCAGGAACGTTCTGACTTTAGACCGAGCATTACGGGTGCGTACTGCAGGTGAGTCCCAGACTAGGGGGAAACAGCTGTCCAGTGCTCTTTCACTGGTTCGCTGACTGACATCGGTTACTTGTGAATACTGTCACTATTTCACGTGGCTACATGTAAATAAATGCAATGAGATAGCTGAGATTTTCTCGCGGTTATTTAACTTAGCGGATTCAATCAATCTATGTTCCAATAATCTAAATTACTCTAATCTACTACTTTGACCCCTGAGATTCTTGCCTTCACAAACAGTAATTACATGGTATTTAGCAAATTACATTATTTTTCCTAATTGAGTCTATCGGGTGGGTGCTTAAGCCGACAAAGTTTATCGCTCAGCGAGTTGATTGATTGGTCTGAATCCCATCCTGACTAATTCCAGCTTCATTAAGAATCCAACGTAGGGTGTCTGACTTTACATATTCATACGGCAGCACTAAAATGATTTTGAATTCTACGTCATTTTCTTTGTTATTTTTGTACTTTTCGTTACGAATCTCATTTTTTCACATATTTCTTAATAAATCGCGGTGATGAAGTAGAATATGAACTTGGGAAAAGGGTAAACATAGTAGTTAAGAAAAATTAGGATTAATAAAATTCACCTGTAAAACATGCCAGATGGAATTTCTTCACGAAGCACTGAAAATGGACCCAGAGACTGCAGCATATGTGCTCACGTCATTGTTGCAGAAAGTTTGGGGAGAACGAGAGACTACCTTATCAAGCAACCGAACAAGTGCGACCTAGTAAGGCCTCTCCAAGAACTGACTGATACGGAATAATACTCTTTTCCATGCCAAGTAAAGTTCTAAGTTGCGTCCTCCTGGAGAGACTAAAAGATGCACTGAACTCCGCCCCACCCACTGAAACTAGCTGGATTCAAAAAAGTCAAATCATGTGCCGATCAAATTGCAGCTCTAAGCTTCACTATCGTCGAAAAGAGTGTAGAATGGCCATGGAACCTCTCTCTATCACAACTGCATTGATGTTGACGAGTCTTTCGACGGACACTGTTGACCAAGAAGTAATTTAAAAACTGCCTCAACATCATGGCGTAGTGTCCAAATTTTTATCAACCTCATCCAACATATATATGAAAGTGTCACGTGTCGAGTGATCCACAACGGAGATCTGACCGAAGCCTGTGAAGTGAATACAGAAGTAAGACAAACTGGCTGCCTGCCTATTATCACTGATGATATTCTTAGTTATGGTGGAATGAATCATGCAGAATACCGCACGTAGGGAGCGAGAAAATAGGAAAACGTTTGATCGAAGATAGGACTCTATAAGATCTGGATTACACATGAGGATGATTTCTCTTTAATGTCATACAGACTTGTAGACTTGCAGGCAAGCGAAAACCGACAAACCAGCGGAGGAAGCTGGCAGAGAAGGCGACATTTAAGGTGAAAATATAAAAGGCGAAAACGATGGTCAGACCAATAGCAATAGCAACAAAAATCCGCACCAATCACCATCAATGGAGAAGATTTGACGGAGGTTGCTCAATTCCTTCACTTATCCGGCGGAGAAACACAGTTTCACACTCAGGCAGTCGGAACAGGGGAATGTGTCAAAGCCGGTGAGAATCGGAAAGGCGAGAAAAGCCTTCGTCAAACTAAAACCAGTTTAAAATCTGCTGCCGGTCACTTCTTCGATATGGGTTTGCAGCATAACCAGCGTGTCAAGAAAAGGATTTCCAACAAGCCACAGCAAGCTTTTATCAACAAACGCCTTCGCTGGCTCTATACTGTAGGTCAGTTAGCTGGCCGGTCAGAAAGAATTAGCAAAAATAAACTTTGACAACAAACCAACCAAGAGCCGAATGCCCAACAAGTATGTAGGAGTATATGGAGATGGACTGAGCATGTGTTGAACAGGCCATCGGTTGATATGGTGCATAATGAAGGCCAAACAGGGTATCGTTGAGTTCCTGTACTTGGTTGACGAATGACTATATAATCTTTTATAATGTCCTCTAGGCCTATCTGATGAAATATAAGGTGAGAAGGGTTGACAATAGGTCGGGGAGGACTGGCATGGTGTTTCTGTCCACTTATGATATTTCAGGAGTTGTGTGTCATTATCAATCAGGGAAAACTAATTACATCTATGAGCAGGATATTTGGAAATGAATAAATAGATACAGTAACGACAGTTCCCTTCCCCTCCCTACTTTCGATTTCATTGTCCATTCTAACTCATGATGACATTTATTAGACTACAGTGGAATCAATTATGCTCTAAAAATAATATTTGAACTATTTACTCATTCTACTTTTGATTGAATTCAGATGGTGACGTCGTCTCTGTGCAACGTTCAAACGGTGGGTTACTTGTCATGTATGAATATTATTATTATTGCTACTGTTGTTATTATTATGGCAGGAGGTGATCAGCTTTTGAAGAGACCATGACTCATGATGACAGATGTAATTGTTTATCACTTAAGGACGCAACAAGCATTCATTGAAGAGACATTAATGAGTAATCTATGTCATGTGCCAAATACTTGGTGTTAGTGAAGACTGAATTCTATCCATTGAAATCATTACCAAGTTAGGTGGTTGCTCTCAACATCAGGGCATTGTGAATTGAAGTGAACTGGTCGGAGGTGCGTCAGTAGGAAGCACTGTACCTTGGTTTTTTGCTCGTTGACACTCGTAGGCCACCCTATATCTGCAATCATTGATGGAAATCGTTTGTTGTCTGAGATTATAACCCACATCAACGCATCAGTGATGCAGTCAGAGACGTTACCGATGCCTTTTCCACTGACTGACACAGGAATTCTCATTCTTCCTTGGAAGACGTTACTTGATATCTTTCATTGTTTTACGTTTTTAGTGGAATATAGGCCTACAAGTTTTGCAGTTTCATTTCTTGTTGTTGTGGTGGTGGTGGTGGAGTCGATTTTCACGGGGTGGGACTGCCAGACTCACACCCGACCTACTTTCTCTACACAGCCAATTACCGCCTAGTAAACAAGGAGAAGTTGGCAATCAAAACCAGATGACTTGTGTGACTGGTGAGCATTCGACCAGTGAACCACAGACCTACTACACTTTACATACTACTAATAACTCTATGCATCATCATTGAGCAAAGCACAGAATGATAGTTGAACACTTCTCTCGACCTCAACTCCATCGAATCTGAAAGGGAATTCGACAATGTTGACTGATTGATAAGTGATGTGGAATCTACCTCAACACTATACAGTGCTGTTCGCCCAATTCTTATAGACCAGGCCACTGCCTATTCATCATCAATGATATTCATAAATGTGATGGTGGATCGGATAATGCGGTACACCGTTCATCAGGAGCGAGAAGAGAGAGGAATCTACTGGATCTTTGAGATGACTCTGGAAGATCTGGACTTTGAAGATCATCTATGTCTCATGTCACACAAACTTGAAGACTTACAGGGACGAGAAAACCAACAAGCTGACTGATAGAGGTAGATAGATAGAGGTAGAGCAGAGGACTCTATGTGAACATAGAGAAGACAGAGGTGATGAAATTAACCAACGGGAAACAACCAGCACCAATTACTATCAACGGAGTAAATTTGAAAGAGCATACAGAACAAGATCTTGATTTCCAACACACCATTTTGGAGAGTCAATTATTCTATATGGGTAAGTAGCTTGGCACCAGCATCAGGAATAGGTCACCTACTTACTTCAAATCTGGGCTAAGCCAACTGTAATCCCAAGAAAAAGGGGTGGGTAGGTATGGGATCAGAAATGCCACACCTTATAAAAATGTAACTGCTCCTAATGAAGACTCACAGTAAAAGGCTTGAAATCCCACGTCCCACTAGGAATGCAAAAGAACAAAAAAATGTTTTACTTTCACCTATCATATCTATTCACTGACACCCTCTTATTTTGAATTTTCCATCATATTATGTGTAAAGAAGCTGTGGTTGTCCATTTACTATATAATCGGTACTCATATCTCTTTCTCTATGTGTGTGTGTGTCTATTGTTCCATTTCTATGCCCTTTGAGGAGTTGATGTCATCGTGATTTATGTGTTATGCATTTTTGAATTTGTAGCAACCAACTTATGTTCATTTCAAGTGTTGGTTTGTAGGGATTTGATTGGTTTCAGGATTTCATCATGAGCTGACATTAGTTAGAGAACCATTGGAAAACCTGGGAGTACTGGACAGCTGTTTTGTCCTAGTGTGGGACTCTTCAGCAGTACACACCCACCGGGATTCGAACCCAGGACCTTCCGGTTACAAGGCGAGCTTGTATACCATTAAGTCACTGGGACCCGATCATTAGGCTGTTAATGTATCTGAAGAAAATCTGTGTAGCAGAAAATTCAGCTATTTTACTCCTGAGAGTTTACATTACTTCCTGTCTTAGTTATGAACTACTAATTAAAGGCAACTAAATATATGAGAAGTTGAGCGACTACAGAGGAAGTGAAGTAACAGTGGATGGATGAGACACGAAGATAATATTTAGATGGAGATCATTGGAGAATTCCAGAATGTAAATCACAAAAATTCTCACTGTTTCCGACTAGGAGGCAGAGCATCAACAGGCAAATCTTCAGGTCATCCCGCTCTATGCAGTCCTCTTCACATAGCCTCACAGTTACCCACAGACCTAAATTTTTTTTTTCTGGTTTACAGCTTGATGCCACACAGTATTTTTGATACAAGTGTGGAATTTTCAGCATGGATATCGGTAGCCCAAATTTTGCAGGCCAACCATAGATATCAGATGTGCGTCAGCAGGTGTTCGAACCTCGGACCATGTGCATGGTCGGCGAGAGTCCTAACCACTGTGCCACCGACGCACATATTGCTGAGAAACTTCCACGGGGTAGAAACTTTTTTGTCGGTCGGAAAGTCGGCTCACCAAATCTGCCCTTTTTCACTACAAGTAGTAAAAAATAGTGGGTTTCACTACTGTCAAGAACCAGCAACATTTCTTGGAGCTTATTACAAGCATTCGGGGTACAACGATATAATCGAGTGTAATACGATTGCATACTGCAAAGGTGACAGAAACCCGAAATAAATTTCAAGTGTGTGAACATATTTCCCCGTAGAAACAAAAAGAATGAGTAAGTCTTTTCTTCACTTAACGCAACGTCACAGACTTTTCAATTTGAAGTCAATTATCAAGATCAAATAATTCTCGATATGGCACCAGCTGTTATTCTACCAGAAAAACACGAAAACAGTGGTTTAGATTTTACGAGCTCAGGGAAAACACCCTCTTCTCCATTAGGCACTTTATGATAGGTGTCCAGAGTTACCAAATTGTACTTTACACAGGCATGTGCTTGACGTGATACTCACTCAGGCAAAAAAAACAGATACGTGACTTTGCGCTTATGAGCATCACCTTTACATGTCGCAATCGATAGATGCAGGATTGATTCCGAAAGCTTTGAACACAACGAGAGGTGAAAACTGATCTAAAGAAAGCTGCTTGAAATCTCTGTGAAGACATTGACCACTAAAAGACACGTAATTCATCAGTGGAGGAAAACAACGGACAACTTCGGTCGATTAATAATCAAAAAAAGAAACGGCAAGCGAACTCTATGAGGAACTGTTCAACCGATAAAGTCACTTCAACTGAGTCCGGCGTCTAACACCTACCTGAGTGACTAATGGATGATGGCCATTCCACTGCCTCTAATCTAGAACGGGCAGAGCGGCGAACCAGACAACACGACAGGGGTTATGAGTTGAGTTAGCTATGCTATTAAATAGTGTGGGGATTGCAGGTAGTTCCCTTTGACAGCTGTAAATCATCAATAAGTAAAGAGGTGTTTTGCTATCGAATACGGCCATTAATCTATGTAATTTTTAAGCTGGTATGAGCCACCCACGATAGCATCTTCCGGATGCATTACGACATAATACGAACGCATTAGATGGGTCACAACACTACGACACTAACTTACTGTGAAATCTGGGTTTCTTGAGGTCACAGAACACGTTAGCATCCAGTATGATAAACACTTTGTTACGGACTGATGCCCGGATATTTTAAGCATGCGTCTATATATACAAAAATAACAATATGCCCACCAATTTTAACGGCACACTCCCACACTTCCAGCCAGCAACACAACTTGAGTAACGTCTAACCATTTCGGGAGCTTTGGGTTTATCCCGTTTTGGTTTTACGATTCAAACTCCCTTGATGATCACGAATTGCCGTGATAGAGAACGCTAGATCTATGAACCAGCTAAACTATTCTCTTAAAGTCTCAATTTACCCCTTGTCTCTCAAACAATTTAGGGTGTTTTGTAAAACTACACTGATTAGTAGAGATAAACCTCCTCCTCTTTACACAATCTACTCATGCCGCTTTCGGGAACACATCCAACTCGTCGTTTCCCATTTCGATACGACTCGAACGTGTCCGATGAGTCTCTGTTTTCCTTCGCAGTCGGTTCGTTGTCAGAGGTTCTTCGTTGCCTAACCTTTACTGGCTAACTGATCTTCTTTATGGAGCGAAGTCTTTTGTCAACCGTAGTCTGAAGACTGTTGAAAATGCCTTTGGTGACCCTGACACCGTCTCCGAACAGAATAGACGAACTAACTGGCTGGACATTAGTGTTGAAGATCCGGATTTCCTTTTTCTTACCCTGAGTGCAGTAGATTTTTGCTTTAATTTTACAGCAATGGATGTCTGTCTTTCTCGCTTCTCCGATCCTGCTTTCTAATCTTCATGCATGCCACCAGTAGTTGAAACCATGCTTTCTAACTAATTGGAGGAAGAGACCACCTTCAAATTCATTCTGTTGATAGCGTTTTGTGCTTGTTGTCGTTGCTGTGGTTGTTGGTCGATGGTGTGTCTTCACTAGCTGTATATTCTTTATATTCAATTGAAGTCCTGTCTTCTCTGTCTCTTCCACCAACCAGTTAGTCTTCACCTGTACATATTCCAGTTTATTTCATATTAGGCGTAAATCGTGCACGAGGTTCAGGTCCTCTCAACCCTTCTTATCGGTTCAGTGTTTTCTTGTCTCCCCGATCCCCACAGTTTATTAGATGATGTAGTCCACGGAGTGAGGAATATCATCGGTGATGGCAGACATCCTTGTTTATGCCTGTCTTCACTTCAAAGCTTTGCTGATCTTTGAATAATGAACGACAAAAGGTGAAGATCCTGATGATATTTTGAAGCCTCATATTTTCTCTAATTTTCTTCTTCTTGTTATTTCAACGATTTCACAACATCCTTGAGTCACCGAAAAATTTACTCCAGCAGAGTTTCAGTCAGCTGCTTTCAAACTGCTGGAGACGAAGGGAACTGTCATAAGAGACTAGTTGATGCTTCAGATCGAATAACATTACATTACAGGGTAGACTGTTGACCACTATTTCACTTGAAGTTCGCAGAGGATAAAAAATATTGTGCAATCACTCAGGCTGAGAATTTTATACACTGTGTGGATATTTTATCCAGAATAATGCTGTTATAATTAGAATCATTATGATTATTATTATTAAATCGTTCAGAAAATTTCTTACTTTACACATTATCTATTGTGTATGCTGTTTTCATTAAGAAATCACAAGTTGGCTTGGAACAGGGATACGTGAGTTGTCCAGTTTTGTTCATATTCTGTGGAGTGCACTTTTGACGTCTTTTCGTTGAAATCGACTTAATAACCTGTCGTCCCTATAATGTGCTTTGATACCCATTTCCATTGGTCAACTGAATTTGGGCGGATGTTATTTGTTTGTGTTTTCAGCCAATTAGGAATGTGTTCCTGGGGGATCAAAGTATCTATCATATGTACGTCTGGAGTGTGACAATGTCATCATTCGGATGATGATGTGAGAGTTTACAGAGCAACAGACATTTCCTTTCATCTATGAAAATGACGTCGGTTGTATTTTAAGTTCTATTGAGTCATGAAGTTGATTCCAACAGAGCCTGTAAAGTCATGCACAAACCAGAAGTCAAATTCACAGTTGGCAAGTCAATTTTCGACTTACACAACTCAAGGTGAAATTTCGCCACAGTATCCTTCAGAAACCGAAATAATTTAGATCAAAATTTGTGATCTTCTTGTTACCATAAATTTGCATTAAACGACGTACGACTGATTAACTGGGCTGAGTAGTTGCACACCATCTACATCAATCAGTGTTGCTTGCTAATCAGATTGAAGTGATCTAATCGCCGGAAGGTGTTTCGCTAGTCTGGCTCCTAGTCAAATCAGTTGTGCGACCGGTGTGATTCAGAGCAGATAGCTGAGTCAATTCATAACACCAGATTTCTGACCAGTTGCTTGAGCGAACTGGTAATACGCTACATCGAATTCGCAATACTCACACACACTTCGATTTCATTACTCAAGTCAGTGCATCAGTAGTATGCAGTTTAATGCATGTCTGAAAAGGTTCGGGTTTCAGATGAATTACGTCTTCTTATTGTCCATTGGAAATTCATAAATAGGAATTGCTTGTATTAAATCTACGCAGTGTCATTTTTGAGATATATGGACATGCATATGCAACGCTGTAATGCAACAGTTTCGAGGAGAAATACTCCGACGTTCAAACGATTCAATCATTGAGTAATTGTGTTTCTCATGTTTTCAGAAATTTCACTGCGTCCAAATTCAGAGGAGTCAAGTGAGTTCCTCATACGTGTCATCTACTCTAATTCCTACTGTTAATGACGAAGAGATCAGAGTTGTAGATATTGTCAGTTTATGCTGAATAGTGGGTAGGTAGTACAACGATTGATTCTGAAGTCGAACGATTTTAGGACAGGAGGAGATGTTTTATAGTGACATGTGCTACTGACAAGATTTATCAGTAGTATGTAGAGAGACGTTCATTGGCACAAAACAACCAAATAGTGAAGAGAGACATTTGAACTCATGGAGAGGGGAAATGAAACAGTATTGCAAGAAAACAATGTCTGACATCAGAAGAAGACGTCGGAACACCATATGAAGAAGCCAGAAGTAGCACGATACGGAGATCTGTGCAAATGACGATTTTCATATAAGGTGTACATAATTCCCCTCTGTATGTATATCAAATCGCAAATTTACTCCATTATCAAGGATTAATGCGCGAGGAGGTTATGAGAGATTATGGACAATTGTGGGTCCGGGTAAATAGGATCACAGAAAGTGGGACAAAGTGGAGACGTGTCTCGGTCGAAGCCCTATGTTCCCCTTAGAACCCAAGAGAATCATAATAATCAAATGATAAACTCGTTCCAAAAGTCATTAAGCTATGATTGATCACATTTCAGAGAGTGAATGACTGTGTTCACCCACCAATTTCAACCTCATTCCTTCTAATCAATTAATCAATAGGACGAGCACTTTGGAGTTGGTTCACCAGAGGGATGAGTAAGTCTACTATTCTCTTATATTTTAATTGTATAATATTGAAACGATAACCACATTGCAAGTTGTCAAGATGAAGTCCTTAATCAGGATGATGAACTCGAATTACTCGGATATTGATAGTGGTCACTAAACACATTCAGAGGATAATTCCATATTCGTGTAATTTAGTCAACTGATTGACTTAGTGGATGATTTTTGTCTAACACTGCACAAACTCGATGGTGTACAGGCGAAAGCCAACCAGCTGACAGAAGAGATAGAGGAGATGACACACCAGATGGACATGGGAAAGTGAGAGATGGATAGGCATACCAAACCAAAAGCACAAATCATCATTAACGGAGGAAGTTTGAAGGAAGCCAGTTGTTTTACTTAACCCAGATAGCGTCATTTTACCTAGAGTTGGGATAGATGATAATGCCAAATGTGCGATCAGAAAAACTAGAAGTACCCTCGCTGCTCTAAAATCGGCATAAGAAACAAAATCTAGAACTTCCATGTAATTCAGACATTCGGCGTGTGCTTCATTACAAGCATTTCCAACAGTCTTCTGTGGACATTTATCGACCGCTGCCGTTATTGTGTTCTGAAGATCACATAGCCGGTAGGAAAAGATAAACAACAAGGGATGGAATCAATGAACCGTCAAATATCCAGAAGAAAATGGAAGGGGGTTGGATAAACGCTGAGGAGACCATGGAGTGACATTGCAAGTCAGTCCCCCAAGTGGAAGCCGAACAGCAAACGCGAAGTTGAGCATAGGCCTGAGTGTAATATGGAAAAGATTAAATGAAGTAGAAATTAGAGCATTCGGGGAATTTCTGAGCCAGGCTAAAAGATGTCAGGGAACCAAGTGAAATGGAGATGTACTGTTCAAGCCTTGTACCTCGCTCAGAACTCAAGAGAACAATGATAGGAAGGCAACTAACTGATGACGTAATCAAGTTGAGGATCTGTCAACTGGTAGAGATAATTTGTAGCGGACAGTGATGAGATATAACAGAAATATTCAACAAACGTTGAACATTTTTATTTACCTTGATTCTTTATATGAGGAATATTGACTTTATTGAAACCATTGAATTAGTTAGCCATTGATCAATTCCTCTGTTGCCATATGACATATCTGGAAAATCCTCACTGGGTCTTATAAGAGGAAACGATTTCAGCGAACAGTTACTCCTCTTCTCGGCGATATCATTCTCAAGCTGTGCAGTTGCATAATTATGTAGTAAATTATCTCAGCATCAAAAGGAATATTTCCACAGATGTGTCACTGGAATTGTAAGTTTTCGGGTAACAAATTACGTAGTGTAATAAGCGTTATTCAGGTAGAAACTAAGCTAAAATTAAACACTCAGATTGAGTGACATAATCTAATTGACGGAGTTGCATAGAATTCAGCTAAGAAGCAAAAAGCCAAAATCGACCTATTTTATGTTATGATAGATCAGGTTGATTGTAGATTTGCTTGACTGAACAGACTTCCTCTTTTGTATGCAGCGTTCGGCATTCAACTTGTGAATTGACGCCATTGCTTCTGTGGTTTGAAGAAGTTTGATTTGATTCGTACCCCGCCTTTATCAAATTCTCACGTATTCTGCAAATGACTTTGAATTTCGTTGTTAGTGGATTAAATTGCTGTGTGTCCATATTCAGTCACGTATTCCAGGACGGAGCTACTGTGCGCCATGTCCTTTGTCTCCATTATGAATCCATGAGAGTGAGTCTTCGATGATATATCTGGATAGCAAAGTCTGGACTCGGCTGAGATGACATACCTCACTCCACAGGAGTAGATGAATTGGTAGATGCCTGTTGCATACAAACTGGTGTAGCAGTAATAATAATAATAATCTATTTCATTGTCCCACTGGCTTCCCACTGTAAATAGAATCCTTGGATGTACACGCAGTTTAGTCACTAATGCATATCATATGCGCTCTTTGTTTCTAGACACGTACTATCCATTTCAATCTTATAGCCGTAAGTTGTGTCTACGTTGAAGGAAATTTTCTCTTTCTGGCATTTTGATGTCAGTCTACCTTGAAATTAATCAAAGATTCTGCAAAAATGACGCATAATTCAAAGTGTCATTCCTTACCTCATTGAAGGTTAGCGAATAGAGGATGTCTTGAAGCTGTAATAAGAAGTCGTGGCCACTGGGCTCTCCCATGTCTAGGTGAAATGAATTGCATTGACTGATGGCAGAGCTCTATCACAAATTGACCGACAATGGTTAGAATTCCCGCGCCTCAGGTAGCTAAACTGTCAACAAGATTGACTTCGTAACCTGAAGCCATGGGAGTTTAATCTTAGTGGGACTTGGGGTATGTACAGTGCTGGTTTTTACTTACCTCCAACTAATGTTGGTTTGTAACGTAACCTACATTGAAACTGTCCGAATATCTATGAAACACTCCGAAGATTTGACAAATAAATAATTTTAACCTTAAAGAAATCGGCTAAGACTTATCGAGGACTCGATGCATAGAACTTAGTTCTTATCTCCACTAATCACACTGAAATGAAGCAAATCTGGAACAATCGGAAATCGATCATTTCCTCGATAAGTCTTAGCCGAATTCTTTAAGGTTAAAATTATTTATTTATGATCGATTTCCGATTGTTCCAGATTTCCTTCATTTCAGTGTGATTAGTGGAGATAAGAACTAAGTTCTATGCATCGAGGATTCAGAATATTGTTGGTTGTTCTTAGAGATACTCTCTGCCATCATTCTTAGTGTACCACCAGTGAACATAGTTCTGGTTGAGTTCCGATTTCCAGGGATTGGTCTGTTAACCGGCGAAATGTCTCGACGATATAAGCCTACCAGGTGAAGACGTTTACAAAAGGAAAAGTCATCTGATCGTAGTGAGCAGAAACCTTAATGTGTTCACCATGTATTTCACCCATATCGAATGTTAGATGATGCTGTAGAACTGATCTGCACCGACTCCTGGTTTAAGGATAAGTTGTGAAGGTTTGAATGTATACACCGCATCATCCCTAATAAACTGATTGCTCACGCAATCTCGCTGTGGATACAAAAGCCTCATATGGCTAATTTTCAAGCTCTCAACACGTCATGTTTGAGAGTAGACGTGATATCCATTAATCGATCCAAGCACGTGTGTAATGTAAAGCGGTTTACTAAGTCCTACATTACGACTTCAGGAAATGGCAGTCGAAATTGAAAGATGTGAAAAGGTTGGCGGTTTGTGACCATATGGAGCTACTCTGAATTTCTGGTTTATGGTGGTATAATTTGTAAGGGAAAATAGCTTGGTCGACGAGGTTATGCTGAATAGGACATTGATGTTTCATGTCGAGACACCGCCTTCTTCAACGAGCAGTGTTAGCTAATATAGTGAATCGTGACGAATCAGCTGACCGAAGTTTTGCACATCACTGACGTCTATTATCCCTTTGGTTCTCCGATTCGAAGCTGCCTTACTCAGGGTGGATGGGATATGCTGCTGATGATATTTTGCAAGACTAACGTTAGATTGGACTATTGACTAATTTTCTTACTTTTTATTGAACTTTTGAGCAACTCAATAGAAAACATGAGCTTTAATACCGTGTATGAGAAATGTGCCAACTATGACTTGCTTATCAACGAAGACGTCGAAGTCACCGGAATAAAGACAGCGTTTAAAATATTTAGGTGAACAACTTTTAATCACATGAGTAGTAGTGTCACCTTTGAATGTCAAATACACAAACAGTGTCATTATTCATCTCATTAGATGTCTGCTGTTTACTTAAAAATATCTCACTGGCAGAAACCATCTGATATCTGTGTGATAACATGAACACTTGTGTGTTGACTGACTATCTAAAGCAGCTTTATTGAAATGTTCTCTTAATGCGAAGTTTCGATTCGACAATGTCACATTTAATCAAAATGATGGAGTCACCATGGGGTCTGCATTAGGACCTCTCATAGAGGATATCTTCACGCTAAGTATAGAGATTGTTCCATTGAAATAAACTATCTTGAGAGTGCATTTGTATAAGAGATTTATTGGCGACACCTATATTATTTCTGATGACAATTGTTGAATTGTTGAACTTCTTGGAAAATGTAAAGGATTTTGACCTGTCGAAGAACGGACAAATTCTGCATTTCACCTCTTAGTTGTTACGTTAGATAGAAGATAGAATGCTACGTCGGAAAGGTTGATTCATGGAGAGCCAACATTTACAGGCCAGCAGACTATATTCAACAGTTGGGTACCTCTAGGCAAAAGGAGAAATCTCATCCGTTCTGTACACTCCAGAATTCGGAAAATCTGCTCTGTACACACAGTCGATATAGACGTGGAAAGCCTTCACACAACTCTCTTAAATAGTAGATATCCTACAACGTTGTTTATTGACAGAAACATGAAAGAAACCGTCTACAGCCAGATCACAGTTTCAGAGAAGGCACAGTTTATGAGTTTGGTGTTTGAAGGTAATACCACTACTGATGCGACTAAATGTCGTTTATCTAAGTGTATTTAACTCTCGTTTAGTGCAGATGACTTACATTTAGTATTTACCAGACGAAATATGATTTGACAATGCATCAAGGATAAACTACCGCTTATAACCACCTTCGTTTCCGTATACTCATCCCCATGCTGGTATGGAGCTGATTACAATGAAGAAATCGTTAAAAGCATGCGGCACTTCTAATCGACTTATTTAAAAGACGCATACACGCATTATTATTTAGGAGTTGCCCAGTAGGTACAAAGGAACTGTCGAATATCACACTTCTGGTCATGTTAAAATCCGAGAGGGATTAGCCTGCTTCTCTGACTACCGTATTCAGGTACACTGGTGGTTTATAAGAAGGATACTTGTCACCACGCCGCACATGGTCAAGGCTGAATTTCCCTCAAAAGCACTCTTAAACCTCACTTGGTTTATCACTGAAAGTTAGTAACAATATTGATAGTCAGACAAGAAGATAGTTACTCCCCTGTGACACTGGCTGGTGTTCACGCTGAATATACATCACGAATTAGCCGAAGTTAGAATTCATGACCTGGCCATTGGACTGAGTCGCAGTGACTTCATGGTCTAAGAGCGCGCTTGTCTTGTAACCACAAGGTCCTGAGTTCAAACCCCAGTGTATGCGTGCTCATGAAAAGTCCCAAACTAGGATGAAACAGATGTCCGGTCATTTTCTCACTTAGGCGCCAGTTTGTCATGAAATTCGGTAGCCAATCAAATCCCAACAAACCAACACTACGTGATTCATTGTTGAAATATTCACATCAGTATTACTTATGCACACATAGTTCAATTTCTTTCAACGAATTCCCCTGTATTTCAGACCAGTCAGAATTAAAATTTTGGGTCGATAGTGCTATACGTGAGTGAATAACCTTGTTGAAGAAGACATCACATTTCTTAAAACAATCATTACTGATTTCTTGTGAATTATTTTAAAATAATCCCAGAGAAAAAATCAGAGCAAGATCTGTTTTCTGAACGTTTTGCTGTGTAAGCCATACCTTCTTTAGTAGCAGAATAATTCGACTTTTAATAAGCCTCACAATATACCATCAAAAAGCTACGTGAATTGAAGCCGATACCTTTGAAAGCCACTTGTCAGTAGACATTTCTACCAGTAGTATATTCTAGCCGAATTTGTTTATGCACAGTAGAATTGCGTGTGTGTTTGTGGAGGGGGTGGCGGGAGGAATTGGTGAATGAATCAAGTCGTCAACACAATCATTTCCTGACACAGTGAAATGCTGAAATGTTGTCTTTATGGTTGACTTTGAATGTTTCCTGCTGTTTCACTGGATGTCAATATCCGAATGTCTGGAGCTCGATTCCGTCTCTTCCTCTCTCTCTCTCTCTCCCCATCATAGTTCTTTTAAAGAAACGGGTCATTCACGAACCGACTGTTATTTCCCCTTTTTTCCATCCTACTTTCTATTTTCTCAGCAATCTACCAACAAGGAGAGACAGAACATTCAAGTAAGTTTCATACTTTTGAAGTGTTGGCTTCCAGGGTTTTGACTGATCGCATTGACATCAGTTCGAGGACCTCTGAAGAGCAAGGAGTATTGGCGAGATGTCTCATCCTTAGCTTGTAACCTTTTAGCAGTAACCAACCTTGACTCCTTGAGGATCGAACAAAAGACCTTCATGTTACTAGGAGAGCCCCTAAACCATACAACCACTCAGACTGGATTCAATGGACTGTCAGTTCCAACTTTTATTGTATTGAGAGCTGTCTGCCAGGCGAAATCGGTAGACAGCAATCAACGTCAATGCTTACGTCCCGAATCGGTGTCATGAGACAAAAAAGCAAGAACAAAGACTAACTCAACAACCAATCACAGCAGACTTAGCGTAGGTGGATACGATTCGCAGGCATATCACTGGATCGTCTAAGAAAGGCAAAAATAGAGATGACAGAATAACGTATCCCGCTCGTAAGATTTAGATATTATAGAGAAGATTTGTAGCTCAGGTGGATAATTTTGATGTGGTTTTGTTCACTGAGCTGGATGGTTAGTTTGTGAAGCTTTCATCGCCCTACTGGGTGACATCTTCAGCGCATACTTCAATTTGAAGTGAGCTTTTAGGTTTCTCCACGAGTTTATTAATCATTCCTCCTGGTGACCTTGGGCGTGATTGGTGAAGGTGTGAAAACACACATAAACAACCAATCACGTCCAAGGTCACAAGGATGAATGATTAATAAACTCGTGAAGAAACCTAAAAGCTCACTTCAAATTGAAGTATGCGCTGAAGATGTCACCCAGTAGGGCGATGAAAGCTTCGCAAATTAACCATCCAGATCAGAGAACAAAACCACATCAAAAATGACAGAATAACCTTCAGCAGAAGAACAATCAATCAGAAGACGTTACTTGTCTGCTAACAATAATGAATAATAATATACATTTATTTTCCTTCACGTCCCCAGTGGAACATAGAGCTTCAAGATAGTGGCTTGAAGTTTCTGTAGCAGTGTTTATTTTACGGGATGGGGTTGCTAGCCTCATGCCCAACCTTTCCTCTTTACCAGCATTATTTCTGGATTGGCGAGGTAAAGGAGTGCGTCAGCTGGGAAGCGAACCCCGGACCATATGTATGGTCGGCGAGCGTCCTAACCGTTATGCCACCGACTCAATAATATACATATAAATCTATCATTATCTGTCGATTTTCTCAATAAACGATCTGCTGCATGGCCCTTGTCTTCTGTCGTTGCACTACCAACTCACTGTTTAATGTGCCACTACCAGCTGATGTCATACGTGTTGAGTGTTTGTCCTCTCTCTTGACCGATTTGGTGGACCCGCCTTGGCAAAACTACTCACAAGATCTCCAGGTATTTTCGTGCTGCAGCCAGTCACTACCAAGCATCAGAATTATTTTCAAGTGATGGTTTGCAGGGATGATGACTGTTTCAAATCAGACCACATCCGCAGTGCCTGTCAGTCCGAAACTTAGACGGAATAGCTGTCCAGTACTCCCTGATGGCTTTCAGTGCTACTCTAACTGATATCATTCTGTGATCAAATATAAAATAAACCAAATACCTATAAACAAACTCGTCACAAAATATTTGCCGACTACTTAACTGGTGTTCACTCTTCTTTTGAATTACATTTAAGGACAACTTCTGTGGAATTGGTTTACTGAAGCGTTCTGTAAGTCTCCTGTACTTTCTGAAGTCTATTCAAAGACATATTAACTGAATGAATGAATGAATTATCAGGATGTTTTCCATGATTCCGCCAACTAAGAAATTGTCTGGATAATCTATGAACTTGCATTTGTTTAGATGTGTGGATGGATAAATGCCATAACTGGCTGATTAGCATACAGAAATCCACCAATCTTGCTAATTAATATGACTGGGTCGACAGCTGATATGAGCGAATGGACTGATGTGTGGGTACAATAGTGCTGATACCGTGAACAACTCAACTGATATGCTAGATAAACCTGTTCGTCGCTACTTTATGCTGCTTGAATGAGCCACGGTAAAGTTAGAAGACCAAGACTAGCCAGTGACTATTGGGAGAACACACGTCATATTTAATGCATTTTTAGCCGAATTGAAATCGATGTAGGGCAGGTGAACTACATTAAGCTGATTGTTAGACGATTTTAAACCGATTCCTATAACGACTACACAATTGTAAGCAACCCACGCGTTTCCTGATTGGCAGATTTTACTATGCTTATATCATGGTCAATCAGATGATTTTTGTTGTTATCCAGTACCACAAGTGCTTGGCACTATTTTGAATAGATGAACAACGCCTTGTGTTCAGTGCATTTTAGTTAGTATCTGCAGTGATGACTTCATTTTCAAGGAAGTGCCCTTATGTTCTCATCTCTCGGTTCCACTAGTAGTGACTACAAATTATAATTATTTTTAATAATACTGTCAAAGGAACGTGTATCAAATGCGCAATCATTCAGAACATAAAATGAGGTGTGAATAGACAAAAGGGTGGTAAACCAATGTAATTATAGTCAACAGAATAGAAGTTTCATTGGTGCTGGGGGTTAGTTATATTGACTGGCGTGCGACGAAATGGATTACCACAAAAATACTTACAAACAAATACCGAAAAGTAGGGAGCACTGAATGTGTGTTGAAAGGCTGGCAATATTAAGTGAAAAACCATCACTCCACAGTGTACATATTTCCGAATACAGTTACCAATGCATCATTAATAATGTTTCCTTAGATTCTTTGTAGGACACAGGGCTTCAACAGGGTTCACATCTCCATTTCATCTTGTCTTCGTCATTTGTCCTCAGTTAGCTCCATGATTAACCACAGGCTCATATCTATCTCCTCATCACACTATGTCTTCAATGGCACTTTCGGATCCTCGTGCAATCCGCCGTTTCTCACCCGGTGCTACTCTACGAACTGGTATGCAATGTCACTCAACTGCCTCCTTAGTGTGTAGCCGACCCATCTTCATTTGCCTCGGCATCTTTGTTGGACAACAGGTTCTCAGTTGGTTCCTTCTCAGAGTCTCTTGTTGCTTATCCGTACTGGCATTTTTATCACCTCTGACTTTGCTATGGTAACTTGACGTCCTGTCTCCTTCGCTTCTTCTCCTAACTTGGTGCTTTTCATCTCTAGACCTTCGAGTTTGTGTGACGTAAAACAGAAATCATCCACAAAGTCCAAATGTTCTAGAGTCTTCTTATTGAACCAGTCGTATTCCTGTCTCCTGGTTCTCCTATTAGTTTGTCCTCCTAAAAGGATATCATGGCCTTACCAATAAATACCACTGAAATATTCAACTTCTAATTTCGTAAAAAATTGCCTGATTTTATAGTTTGTTTTTCGTGTTTTGTGTTTTTGGAGCTGACGTTGAGCTGGAGGGTTCACTTGTGAGGCTTCCATTGGTCTTTTGTACGATATTTTCGACATTAATTACAAAGTGAATTCAGCTAAAGGAGTTGTACATGAATGGAATATTTTAGCTGTCCTAATGTTAACCTTCATTGCGACTGGTTGTTTTTGTAGATTTCCACATGGTTGAATCCACTTCAATTAATATTGGTCACCCAGAATAACCCGCTATTTGACCCTCTTCCTCGTGGGACCTACTTTTATCCTACTAGTATGAAAATTCTGCTCTATATCCTCATATCTGTTAGCGACGAATTAGTTATCGAATCAGGTTTTCAAGAAATTTACAGCCTTCTTTGTTCCAAGTTTTATCACGGATTGATATCGATTAGAAAAGCGTTGAAAATCACTGAGGGAGTACTGGAAATCTGTTTCGTCCTACTTTGCGGCACATTGAAAGTGCGCACTCACTGAGACCCGAATCTGAGACTTCATGATTGCAGGAGGAGCTCATAGACTATTCAACCACTGATAACTCACTCCTCATTGAGCAGCTCATGAATTCTCACTTCTGCCAATTCTCGGTTTTGACAGCTTGACTGGCACCAGCCACTGTCATTACTGCTGAGTGTATGTCCCTACTCCCGACCAGCTAGATCACATTGGTCCCACTAGAGCTCACTCTTAGAAACTTTCTCCTGAAAATAGGCAATCACCAGCCAGTATCCGATTAAATTTCATGAGTCCGTTTGTAGAGATACCAATCCGAGATCCAACTTGAAACAAACAAAATGATAAAAAGCCTCCTTTGTGCCCCCTTGTCTAAGATCTGTCTTGAATTTATTACAGTTTTCGTAACAAAATTGTCTTCACACTCGTAAAAGTCGACATCAGAATTTAACTTCACCCCTCCTTTGAATAACCGTCTTCAAGATGAAATTGTTTGAGTTCAAATGAGAATTCATACTCAAGTGTTTGACTTCAGCGAAACGTGTTTAAATGAATGTTGCTTGTCTATCGTATGCGATACAAATGAAGCTAAACTTTCCACAAGTTGAAATCTTCAAGTCACTAAACTTTTGATAAGTACCTGAAGGGTAGTGCGCCTGCTTTTCGCTATGTAATGATACTTAGATCCTCCTACGTGCTCGCTCCCTCCAATCTGTAATCGAGTTACACTCATCTCATTAGTAGGAAATGCACAGAAATGTACAAAAATCACATATCAAAATGTTTTGAGTAGCCTACGCGTAAACACTAGAGTTTCTAATATCGATAACTGAGGAGAAAATCAATGTAAATTCACCCGTATTGTCTTACAGATTTCGCGCAAAGTACAACGTAATACATGTAAATAGGTGAGTAGTGCAATTTTTGTCTTGTTGTATACACAGACAGGGCTAAAATTTGTCTCAGGGTTGTTTTCACACTTAGTATGGCGGAGAGATGTAACAGATATTTTAGGTGTATTAAAAAGGCATAAAATATCGTTGAAACAGCTAAAGGTATTTCATTTGATGAAATGACCAGTACAGGTTTCGATTGTTCAATAAAATAAAAGTTTAGAACAACATGGACTTCAAGAGATGTGCCTCAGGAGAAAAGTAAAACAGTAAGGGAAATATGGATAGAGCAATTGAGGAATGATATCCAGGGAGCAAGTGAGGATACTTGTCAAGAGCATTCAAAGGATGGTTCATTATTTCATCATGGTCACCAGTGATTACGATTGTTTGTCATGTCTGATAACGCCACGAACGGCGGATTCGGATCGACTCTCTTATAAGACTCAGAAAGTCGTGATGAGTCAACTAATGCTGACCGAACACATCTATCCTTCATCTTTCGGTGCCACTCCGTAGGCTGACTAACGTTTGCATTCTGCTCCCCAGGCCTAGGGCTAGTAGATGACATGGAAGCCTAAGGGATGTCCAGGCCTCTCAAGTTGGTGTTTCCAGATGACAACACTCAATGGAATATGACCTCTACCACGTTCAAACACAAAGACCACAGAATTACTTCCATTATTGTGCCGTCGAACGCAAGCAACTATATGGGGGCAGTGATCGTTGAAAATGCACATTCACTGCACATCCTCAGCTCTGAGAGTTTAGATTTCGCCTGCTTACACCACAGTATTTACATTTAGATTAGGACGCAAAACCAGTTAGCTTCTCCAAAGCTCTTCAATAGTTATAAATTTGTGATGATATACGCTTTGCAAGACAGAATACTGTTATCATTATTATTTCCCTATTCCTTATGGTTGCTCATAAACATACAATGTGAATACTCGAAATGTCACTGATACAGAGCTTACGCCATGGTGGCACTTTCTCAGCTCTTCCATCACTATTGTCGTCATGATGCTTTTAGCATGAGGTGATGTGGAGAAGTCCTGAAGAAAATTAATTCTGCCATTTACTTCCTGTTTTACTCCTTTTTCTAGACTCAAGTGGAATATGAAGAAGAAAACACATTTTTATAAAAGTAGTATAGTAGATGTATAAGTAGTTTAGTTTAGTTTAGAATAAACTTTGTTATTAAATTTAATAAATGTGTTTTCCAATTGTGTCTTCTTGTACGTATTAAAAGTTGTGTTCATTACACGTTGTTGCATGATTGGGGAGAGTTGACAGAGAGATTTTCACCCAGGTTGCGTACATGTTAACCCTACTCAGCGGAGTGTACCTCCAACGTGAGATGAAAAGATGACCAGACGGAGATTTGAGACTATGTGACACATGACTACAGTTAGATGTGTTACCAGTAGGCTGTTTCGGTTGTCAGTGTCCTCCTGTAAGACATCAGCGAATACACCTACTAGTCACTACATGTTACAACTGAAAAACAAGTGTTTCTTTCTGGACGTACGAATTCATTTGGTACGTTCTTCTGTATAGCTTGCCACACTTTCGCTGGAATTACTTTCCAACAATATCGATTCATGATCAAGCCTGAAAGATTTCGTGGTATTACTTAGCAGCAGTAACTCAGAACAAAAGTGCAAAACTACCTTTAAAAGTTTCTTAGATATAAAATACGTTTCCATACAGCGAAATTAATTGTAGAAACACAATCCTAATAGTCATTAAGAATATTCCCAACAAGGTGGGATCAAAATTCTGTCTTCAAGATTCGTAGAGAGAATACTAGTTCCCTGCGGATAGTCTGTGGTTATCGGGAGTTTTCTACCGTAGAGAGAATGATTTCCAACATCGTGTGTGATGAATGCCTTGGGAACAGGCTTTTTTCTTCCTTTACTTTTTGAGCCAGTGAAGTTTCAGTTACAGTGGAGTTATTTAATGGTTCAGGTCGGTAGCCTTCTGAATAACTAACCAATTAGGCTGTTTGCACTACTTTGGGCTCGCTCTTGGTTGTCTCTATGGCCATCTGTGTTACTGGACCTGAACTTTGGCCACACTGTCCGCTGATGGTTGGATGCGGCTGACAGGATGATCTGTAACTGGATTTCGTGCTTTTCACCACTTGTCCACATGGTATTTATGTAACCTTCAAAAGAATTCATCTGCCCTCCTGGATTGGAACTCGCGTCAGAAAGTAAATCATTCACATTCCACATTATTCGACAGTCACTATATTGACTTTATTGTTCAATCCACTATTCAACAGACAGTCAATATTGTAGATAGTAGAAAGTAAACTGACTAGTGAAAGCATAAGATTTATTGACAGTGAGAGTATCTGATATGGCGATGTAATGACGAGCAGTCGATTGAAAGCCTCTTCACATCGTTCTAATTCAGTATGTTTGAGACTGATCAGAGAAGACTTCTCAAGTCAGCCATTGTTATGATGATTTCATGACAGCTGAACATTCCCACTACTGACGAAGGAGTAAAATAATAACTTTATTAGCAATTCTCTCTCATAGCTCAGTTGATGGAGCACTATTCTAGTAATAAGGAGTCTCATGTGGTTCGAGACCTGTCAGGTAAAGCAGTTTCATTTCACCCTGAATCATTATCTGTTATGAAAAGTAGTCATGAACAGTTCAGTCAAATGGTGACATATAACTGAAACAATGTACATGCCTTTATATTGTCTGTTTGACTCGATTAGAACGACTGTCACTGAATTTCAAAGATTGAAATGGCGAGACTGAACATTTGAACGCCTATTGGATGGATGAAACTGTTTCACGCTTCTCTCCTTTTGTCTAGACTTTATGATTTTCTCACCTCGATGACATGAATAACGTTGCATTTGTCAACAACAAATGTCATCAACATCATTAAAGCGTTGAATGCTGGTGGTTATTCGCCCTATTCAATACACCAAAGAGAGGCGTCTACTGAAACCTTTTATTCACTCATAATTGATTTCATCATGCTTATATGTTTGGTAAATAAATTTCCAATTCTTAAAGTTCTCAACATTGTTGAACCACTTTTCATGTATTGGTGTGATTAAATCATCACTGGACTGCCTTAATTTCTCTCCGGTATAAATTCACAAACTCTCCTCCACTTCTGATGGTTTTTATCGTCTAAATGAGCTTTGCATCGCCACATTGACTCGCATACAGTTTCATCTTGTTGTAGTACAGAGCATTTCTCAATAGAAATGAGAAGATTGGAATATCGAAAAGAGATTTGAATATCACTTGAGATGGAATGATGCATCCAGAGTGACATGTTGTACTGCAGGATACAATTTTATATAGAGATCCTTTACGAAGACAAGCTACTTTGCAGACTGAACACGCTGAACATTCTGTATTTTGTGTTAGCATATTGTCTAGAATAAAACTGTTATCAGTATTATTAACATTTTAATTATCGTTATTCTTATCACATATATATATGTATATTGACTGAGCAATTATCTATTGCCACTTAATAACCTTTTTCTTTAATATAAATTCGACAGCTGTACAGCTTGAAAATGAAGTCGTTGAAAAGACATTTCATCACTGAACAAAAAAGAAACTGTTTTTTACTTATAAATAAATGGGTATTTTTCGTGTATAATTAAGTGACAGTTATAAATTCTTTGAAGCAAACTTATAACTGAGGTTCCTCCATCTCTTCAGAAGATCAGCTACCCCCTACATGTGCATCTAACAATTCAAGTGCTCTTTTGAAAGGAAGTACATTGGCCTTAACCAGAGAACGCCGATTTCCACACAGATACCAGAACATATTCTAGCAGCATAGGTTTTCAAAGGAGAAAGGACGAGTGTGTGAAGTTCTATTCTAGAACACCTAATCGACTCTTGTCACTCTACCAACCCTGACCATAATTTTAAATCACCTACCGAACTCATGCTAACTTACTGCGTTTTCTTCGTTGTGTATGCACCTTGACCTCATTACTACGATGGCGATTATCATTATTATTAATAAAATTACTATCCTCATTTTGATCGGTGCCCACTTGTCCCAACTGTCATTCTAAATCAAGAAGTTTTGTGCTATGTTAAATTCTATCATATCAAATTTCACACCATGTTATATAAGGTTTTATATTAGCCTACTAATCCCATAATAGTACACCCTTTTCAAACATCTGCACATCTCATGAATTATTCTATATTTGGCATTAATTTGATTTTTACCACTTGACATTTAACGAAGTTTATAATCATAAATATTTCAACTATATTTCATACTATTATTATTTTACGCATTCACACCTATGATTCAGTTCCCTCACCGGATATAACGTCTGAATATAAAAACCATATATATTCGATGGTACAGCCTGATGATAAATTCGTTGTTGATAAGAGTCTCTTCACTGAATATGGTGTTCGTAAGAAGTTAAAATAACTAGCCAACTTGAACTCAAGCAAAATTCGAAATTAGCGGAAAATTTGTGAATTATTCAAAAATACACATAACAAACAAATAAACAAAAAAACAAAACAGGCAAACAGTCCGACATGTTATGTTCAAGCGAATCGTTAAATCCACCAATGGCACATGAGATAAGCTGGCCACCACAAAATATGATCATGAAATTAGCAACAAATTCTAATCTTCCTAAGTGTGCATGTGTGTGTGTGTGTGCGTGACGTAAACGTAAACGAGGGTAGGCGTGAGAAAGAGTAGGAGTAATCACAGACTGCATTCTCTGCACACAAATGATCTAAATGATGGTAAACCCAGAAATTGTGGCAAAGAGGTAATACTTCGATGCACATTGAATGTCTAGGACTTAATAAATTAATTGTTGAATATACGAAGAGAAACATGGATCAGCAGTGGATTCCCCAGTTGATCCATCACTCAATACTGTTGGACCACTGCACATCAGACAGTCTTTTATTATTATTACATGAGAACAAGAAATTGAAATAGTCAACATATTCTCATTCCTCGTGAGTAAAATTGAGAATAAGTAAAAACTGAGTGGAATAGTCTACAATAAAATACACGAAGAGGGAGTCAGACGTGTCATGTTTAGGCTGATCGGCAAGTACTTTCTTCAAGTACACATTGAATAAAGTAGTCATTACAAGGCGGAATCACAATCCTCTCAGCAAAATATGCACAGTCCCTTTGTCTGTCTGTCTGTCTGTCTGTCTGTGAAGTGGCAGTACATCCCAAGTAAGAGAGCTGGAATGACTAACTTGATATTGTAGACATCACGAAGTGAATGGTGTGCAGTTTTATGCTGAAACAAAGCATGTGGAATGTGTTAACACATCACTGTATTCCTCACTTATGAAAATTACGATCTACGATATCCAAAGAATTGATTTCATTGAAAGTTTATTAGTTAGATTACAGCCAGAGTTAAATGTCGTTGACCTATAGTCAGTGCTTTTAGTTGAACAAGACTCTGACAATGTGTGACTTCATTAGTTTTGACTAGCGATCTAACGCCTTGCCACACTGACATCCAAACTCTCTTTCAAGCCCATTCTACACTACATATTCCAGTCTCTATTCACCTTCAACTAAAAGTTTCGAGGCTTCAGAAATCCTCAAGTTTAACACTATGTCATTTGGTTTGTTCATTAGTTGACAGTAGAGTGCTTGAAACCTGAGTGTCCTGGGCTCCAGTCGTGGTGAGAGCACCATCAGGTAATGAAGAAAAATGCAGGTAAACTCATCTAACGAGACCCACAGAGGGATGAAACGTGCATCCAAGATATCAGTCAACATCAACCAAGTGACAGTCGCTACACACCATCCTATTATAAAATGAAAAATAGTATACTCAAATGTGCTTACTTAGAATGAATATGAGTCCATTCACATAACAGAATAAATCAGACGAGAAATACGTGCAGTCAACAAAGAAAATGAGAGTAGAAAATTCCTCAAGTCAACCAACGCGCGATGACAATAGTAACCACAATGAAGGGCGCGAGAGAGAGAGATGGAATGTGAAATGTGAGAATTTCATGTTCCAAATATCACACGTTCAAATCGACCACTTGATTTTTGAGAAATATCTCACGATTTACCCTGGTGGTATGACTGAGAATGGAGTTCAGCAATTGTCACTTTGTCTGTCTCGACTAAATAGGCTAAACGAAATTGACAGACGACTGAGCACATATTAAACTCGGAGGTCGAATATTTCAATTCAGCTGACTCTATTATTATTATGATCATTATTATTATACAGCCTCAACGGAACATCCACCTTGTAGTTGTTAATCTTCAGATCACTTTGATCAGTTGCCACAACTACCTTGAAAGATTTCATTTACTCAATCAATAATATTTGGAAATAAACCAACAAACTACTTATGACATGTAAGTAGTGTAGTTCTGTGAAGAGGGAAATGCACTTGTAGACAGGTCAAAAATATATTGTGATAATCTGAAAATCTGAACAGATTTAAGACTGAATTGCACAATTAGCAATTTCGAGATCTTGTTTGTTTAGTCAATGAGTATGTGAGAGATGTCCACTCAAGGTATTCTCAAATAATCATAGAAAACTTAATATTTTATCTCTTTTCGTCAACCTGAATTCCATGAAGTTTCCTGATTTTACTCGCTGTGAACTACGATGGTCTGTCATCTATCTGTGTGAGCACAATGCAGAATTGACTGTTAGAATTCAGTCCTAAACAAAGCTGAGGACTACCACCATGATACTCGTTACTATTAGAATCAACCGTCAGCACGAACAACTCACTATTAACCTTTCTGACCACAGCAACAGATGAAACAGCCTCACGTCTCTGAGGAGATGTCAATTACTTCGAGACTGAAGGTATACACTGCGTTATCCGACAAGAGTCATTAAACTCGAAATTCAAGTCTACACTTTCCTCTCTGTTGCCCTGAATAACCTAAAACCAGTGTACTGAATGAACAGTGTACATCACTACATCATGCATCACAATCTAAGGAAACGTAATCCACCACCACAATCGATTCTTGACAGCATTGTATCGACCAGAGTTCCGGTAACGTGTATTCATAGAACCTGATGAAATAGGACTTATAAATCAAACTTGAGATTTGTGTTGAACGCCAAAATCGTAGAAAACAGTCGTGATTTTGATTCGAAAATATTATGAAGAAATATGTGAAGAAAGTTTACGTGAGATGATTTCTGAAGGAAGTGGTTAAAGGCAATTGAATAAATTGTCATATTTCTACTCTGACCGACCTACTGTTGATGGATATCCATCTGTGTACACACGTGTATCAGCTGATTTGATAGTTCCTACTGCTTCGAATACTTTCAAGTAATGTTGTGACAATTTGTAACACGAAGTATTGGGTAGATATCACCTTTCTGGAGTCACTCAGTAATTCCATTTGGCGTTGAAACAAGGTACGACACTGAATTCTTGATACCTGTCAGACTGAAATGCTGAAATGTGGTCTTTATGATCGGCTTTGAATGTTTCCTGCTATTTCACTCGATGTCAATATCTGAATGTATGGAACTCGATTCTGTATCTTCGTGTCTCTCTCTCTCCCTCGGTCATAGTTTTTTCTAAAAAATGATTCATTCACGAACTGACAGTTATTTCCCCCCTTTTCTTCTCACCTAATTTCTATTTTCTCAGCAACCTACCAACAAGGAGAGACAGAACATTCAAGTAAGTTTCATACTTTTCAGGTGTTGGCCTGCAGGAATTTGACTGACCTTAAGATTAGTCACTGCAGTGACATTATTTTTGAGGACAGCTGAAAGCCAAGGATTAATGGACGGATGTTTCATGCTTAGTTTGAGACGTCTCAGCAGTGAACACACTTTACTCATGGAGGGATCGAATACACGACCTTCAGGTTAATAGGCGAGTTTCTAAATGACTCAGCTACTGAGACAGGATCCAATAATCCATCAGTTGCAACCTCTATCGACTCACTATTTATTGCACCAATGTCAGCCAATATCATGCTTGGTGAGTATTTGTCCGCAGTTCCGACCGATCTGGTGGATCCGCCTTGTCACAACTTCTCACTAGAAACCCAGATTAATTTTCAAGTGTTAATTAGCTGGAATGAAGACAGTTTCACGTCAGACAACATCCGAACTGCCTATGAGTCCCGAACTAGGAAGAAATAGCTGTCCAGTACTCCCTGATGGCTTTCAGTGCTCCTCTAATTGATGTCAATCTGTGATCAAATATAAAACAAACCAAATACCTACAAACAAACTTATCGAAAAATATCTGCCGACTACTTAATTGGTGTTCACTCTTCATTTGAATTTCATTTAAGGACAACTTCTGTGGAATTGGTTTACTGGAGTGTTCTGTAAGTTTCCTTTACTTTCTGAAGTCGATTCCTAGACATATTGACTGACTGAATGAATGAATCATCAGGATGTTTTACCTGATTCCGCCAATCAAGAAAATGTCTGGATTATCTATGAACTTGCATTTGTTTAGATGTGTGGATGGATAAATGGATGGATAACTGGCTGATTAGCATACAGAAATCCACCAATCAAACAACGTTTAGCCTTCCTACACCAGTTTACAGATTGACGCCTTGTTGAAATGAACTCGTCTCGTAGTTCTTTTAGACCTGTTGCTAATTATTATGATTAGGTCGACATTTGATATGTGCGAGTCGACTGATGTGTGGGTATAATAATTCTGATACCGTGAACAATTAAACTGATATGCTAGATAAACCTATTTGTTCCTAGTACCAGCTACTTTAATGACCCACGTAAAAATCAGAAGACAAAGACTGGCCTGTGAGTGTTGAGATATGATTTCTCTTTATGGGAGAACACACGTCATACTGATGTATTTTCTATAACCATTGAAATCTGCCAAGGTCAGTGATAATAGATTTTTCTTATCAGCGACCCACGTGTTTTCTGATTGGCAGATTTCATCTGAAATCCTCTGATTGGTCAAAGTAGCATATAAATACACGTTTCTAATACATGATGCAAATACTGTTATGAAGATGGCGAAGAATATCGTATATGGACCACTGTTATTCATCATTATTATTCAAGCGTTCACAATATTCACCAAGCCAGGCGAAGCAGGTAAGTACAATTTGATGTGATTATTATTATTGTTGAGGTTATTGATACAAGTGGGATTCGACATATTTTATAGCAGTTCTGTCCATCCCATTGGCATACCACATTTTAAATCTCTTCGTCTCTTTACACATAACAATGATGTCAAAGTTGAACTGATTGTTTACATAAGTTTCACGTTGAGCTGCGTAATTCGAGATGAGACACACAGAAGTGTTTCTGATTTATTCTATGAAATTGGTTGGTTGATCGATTATGACGTCAGCAGCAGTCACTGGAGACACTGAGGAACTCATAGATGAAAACACAATTAAAGAGGATGGGAGACCGATTACAAAGTTCGTCGAGTTAGCCAATTTGTTTATCACTAATTTGAATACTGTGATATTTTATAGGGATAACCTGTGAAATTGTGTAGAAGAGGGTGTGTAATGCAATTGAAATCGTCTAATATCATGAATTCCTGGACATGAAAATCGTACACTGAAAATAGGTGAAGATGATATTCTTGAGTGGACAAACAACACTGTTGAACCTAAGTGATTTTACTCCTATCCTCATCCATCTGGTGTAATGTGAAATAAAAGAGAAACTGTGAAGCTTCCTTACTAAGCAGATTCGTGTCGACATTCATGACGACGACTGATGTGTTGTCCGTAGTCGTCTGTCCTCAGCCAGATAACTTGTCTGTTAGACAGTGTGTAGATCTACGGTCCTTGAGAATTCGAAATCGTGTTCACATTTAACCGAGTCAAATGTTCAATCACAGTGGTGAAGGTTCAGGGTGGCAATGGAAAGCAAAATAGCACACAAAAAATTTTATATTGGAGAAATTCACAAAAATAGAGCTGATAACAAAATGCAACAAAACTAATTATGTATGTAGGATATCGCAGCAAAGATAAAAACAAAACGTGAAAATTTACACACAAATAACCTAGTAAGCACAGTGTGTATTGTGATGCAAATGCACCAACCACTCAGGTGTGAGCAGAGACGAGCGTCGCATCGCTCATCCTGCATATTGTCGGACATAGTTGTAATGGTTGCCTAATTTTCCGTTTCGTCTCTACTGAAACGCCACGTCCTGCATATTTTCTCACCATTTCACACGTGTCCTTGTTTTCATCCAATAGTGGACTTCGACAAGGTAGAGGCGATGTATGGTGAGTCCAGCATTCTGATATCTATCGTCATCAAGATTTTGTGTGGTGAATTCTGCATGTCAAACTTTTATGAAGAATACTGTGAATAGCCTATGTTAGTTAACAGGTGACAATTGATTTTTTGCTTACTTTCAGGGATCAAAAACACCTATCCCAGCAAATGCTTTCCTATAGGTGAGAAGGACTAAGTCTTTTACACTTTTTACTTACCCCTCTAGTCTGAAGACAAATGAGTGGTACCAAAGAGCGGAGATGCTGAATGCTTTCAGTGAAATATGATCTATGATAATTATTTGGATAATATGTGTGAAGAGACAGTGATATGCTCGTATATGGGGCAGACTAGTGACGTAAGGAGGAACATGTGAATCGAAATGTGTGTGTGTGTGTGTGAGCATCATGGATAACACATAGGTTGTTCACATGGAATTTAAAATGTGAGTATATGAATTCTGTGGATTCAGGTTGATATCCGAATCATGTGAAAGGAAGACAGTCGGTGTGTAATACAGGAGCACAAGCAAGAAGCATAGACGGTTTTGTGTGTTCCACATTGGTGTGATAGTCTGTGATAAATCTGGAAGTCACTGTGGAAATCATATTCTGACTCCTCTGGTGCTATTCGTGATACCGTTTATTTTCAATCTCTTTCATTTCAGAGATGAACAGTATTTATGAAGAAGCAACAACACTAGGTGAGTTTTGTGAGTACGTGAATAGATTCGTTGACTTGACGTGAGACAACAAACACCCCTGTCTTTCTTATTCACTGACGTCCAGTCAGATTATCTTGATGACCTTCGAAGCTCATATTTGAAGTTTATCACGTACGTCAGTGGTGTGACAACTGATGAGACGTCTGTTCTACTTCTCTTCTCTTCTGACAGATCTGCCAGTCACCACACCCCCACCCACAACAACAACAACAACAGAAGAAGTTAAAGAAGAAACAATAACAGGTAAGACCTTTCAAATACTGATTGACACTGCTTAAATTACATTCCTCCTATGTAGGACCGCTTCGTGTCACATTTCATACTCCATCCAAAGTGTATTAGGCTCCAATCCATGGGGCTATATGAATGAATGGCTTGTGTGAAGGACATTTAAGCCTGCCGAAATAATACACAGCATGAGATACCTGTTTCATTCAGTTCTCTTATTGCACAGCCGACAGTAGTCAACATGTCCACGAAAGTGTAGACAGAGACTGAGTGAGTTCCTGTCACTGATTTTCACATATTCTCGACACGAATGTCAACACGTCTCCTTCCGTGTGCTCATTTGCAGCATCGGAATAACATTGCGATAGATTTCGGATATTCAGTCTTCACCATTCCACATTTGTCGAATTCCTCACCCACTCATTGAGTGAGAGCCACGGGTAGCAACCATCTCTATATTCACGGCCACTTCTGATATGAATGTCACTCTCCGCCCTTGTTGTGTAGTTCTCGCGGGCGTCATATCCTTGTGACCACCTCACTGTGTCAATCTCCTTATCAAGTGTGACAACGAATTTCGAAGTGTGCATAGCGATTCCACAAAGATTTCATCACTTTCTGAGCTGATGCATACTGTGCTTGTCTGAATCATTTCGTGTAAGCGATACCCACTTTGCCATCAACGGATCACCTGAACTGTCAGTAGATTGGAATGTAGGCGATTTGTGGAAGTCAGTAGAGTGGACACTGGAATTTAAATGCACCAACCACTCTGTGTGAGCAGACACCAGTGCTGCATCACTCATTCTGCATACTGTCAGACATGATTGTGATGTATGTTTAGTTATCGTTTTCGTCTCCACTCAAACGCCACGTCCTGCATATTTTCTCACCAATTCGCACGTATCCTTTTTTTCATCCAGATGTGGACTTCCACACAGTAGAGAAGATCTATGGTGAGTCTAACATTCTGATATCTATCGTCATCAAGATTTTGTGTGGTGAATTCTGCATGTCAAACTTTTATGAAGAATACTGTGAATAGCCTATGTTAGTTAACAGGTGACGATTTGTGTTTCTTATTTTCAGGGATTGAAAACATCTACCGTTTGATTGCATAGATATAGGTGAGAGGAACTGAATCTTTTCCACCTTTTATTTGCCCATCTGGTCTGAAGACAAATGAGTAGTACCAGAGAGCTCGTGTGTGGAGCAGACTAGTGACGTAAGGAGGAACATGTGAATCGAAATGTGTGTGTGTGTGTGAGCATCATGGATAACACATAGGTTGTTCACATGGAATTTAAAATGTGAGTATATGAATTCTGTGGATTCAGGTTGATATCCGATTCATGTGAAAGGAAGACAGTCGGTGTGTAATACAGGAGCACAAGCAAGAAGCATAGACGGTTTTATTTGTTCCACATTGGTGTGAGAGGCTGTGAGAAATCTGACAGCTTCTTTGGAATTGTTTCTCTTACTGATGTCTTTGCTGTATCTTTATTTCTGGAAGTGTTTTGTTATCGTGGTGTTCGTATCTGACTTGATGTTCTGGAGGAATTTCTGCATATTTGATATAGGTTTGTGGAAATTTATCCTACTTTCTCTTTTTCTTTTACTCTTGTTTTACTTGAATTATAAAATGATACTTTTCTCACTTTAATGATATCCGTGTGTGTGTTTTTAATTTTTCAGAACCCTTATAGAGATTGCTCTTGTCCATCTACGGTTTCAGGAAGTGGTTGAATCAGTCGTTAACATCCTGTCGATGGAGCACTTATCTTTTGTCCGCTACACACATACAACTTATTATGAACATTTCTAATTTCACTTTAAATATGTCTTTTCAGTTTCTGTAATCTAAAATGTCTTTTTAACCTACTTTCAAAGCTAATTAATAATAAATAACAATTTTGCATAATTCATCTTTTCTATTTCGTCTTCCTGCACTTGTCTATCTATGTGTGAACTGGATCTGCTGATAGACAGCTTCATCAGATCGATTATCACACTGAATACCGAGTGTCCACATTATACGAATAGTCAATCCGTCATAGAGTTGTATATGCCAACCACTTATAATGGACAACAGATGGTGCTGTGCATTCTAACTGGGGTCCTCTGTGTGTTGACTTGGTGATTGTGATGGAAACTGTCGAGTAGACAGAAGATTTTCGATGGCGAACAGCAGATATTCATCTGCAGTTAACAAGTTATTTCTATCAGTATTTGTTGAGGGTGTTTCTCCTTTTTCGGAAATCTCTTTGCACACGCAGATAACGAGCCTTTAAATCATTGACTTGATTTTCGGTAACTTATTTCAATAAGAAGGCAGTCTTGTGTTCAAATCTGTACGAATAGTACTCATTTGATTTGGTCAACATCAAGAGAAAACTACAAGTTTAAAAGATATTATCGCATTCTTTGAAACTATGTGCTAAACGACGAAATTCGATGAAATCCGAACAATAGAAAGACGTTAAAGTTTGTCAATAGAATCGTTCTCCCTGAAGTTCTCTCTGAACATGTCACTAATGATGCAAGAACGGTTCCCATCTTCTAGTATCAAGAAAATAGTTTGAAGTGAGTTCGACTACAATAATGGTATGCTGAAACAATAGTGATGATTGGCATCCTTTGTTCTCAGACTCATCCATCATCGCGTTGAAAAGACGCGACGAAGTATAACGAAGATAGTTTTATGCCACGGAAACAGAAAATGAAGTATACTCAATTTCTCGGGTTACGTTGTATTACTTACTATTCATGCGAGAATTTCTTCAATGCACGTTAGCTTATACTGCGGTTAGGAAAGTGCGAGCCTAAGAGGGATAAGAGAAGCTTTCCGAACTACGTTGGCATCAACAATTTTTATTGTATTGCACACCGTATTATTATTGTCACATCTTTCCATTGTTTATTACTGTTAGTGCAATTATTGCAACCAAGTTCACACGTTAAAGCTGTCTGTCATCACATCTGTCACCATTCAATTACACTGGATTTCAAAACACATACTACATTGTAGCTCATTGGCTGATTATAGCTAAGCGTATCCATTGAAATAACCGAGAATTGCATTGTCAGTTTACAACCATCCCAAATTGTTCTTTCACATAAATTCAATAGATGTGATGCCTCATTTAATTGTTTCACAGTACAAAGTTTAAAATTCCATGTAACAGAGCTGAGGAGACAAACCATGGATATACCCTCCCCCCGATATTCATCCTTCCATCTGGCTTCGTGTATGTGTGTACACACATTTTATCCCACTTTGATAGATAAGAACAATCAATAATAATCGCCTCAAACGCTTCTCCCTAGTGTGAACAGTTGGCTGAGATGTATTCCGGTTCACTTTGTCAATACAATATACTCTGCTCGCTGAAACTGTTTCATGCGATGTGTTGAATCGTGGAAGCTAAATATGAGTTGACTGTACAAATATTCCATAATATCAAAACGACTGTGAAATTTGTTTCTGTCATTCACTTCATATATTAACTATCATTTCATACAAGTCAATCAATGTAAAGGCATGATGTGTAGCAAGCAGATCGATTCTAGTGATTCTGATGCTGTGGTGTATGTAGGCAAATCTTCATGACGGGGTAAATTGCAAAGTGAAACAGAATAAACAACGTCTAAGTGTAGTTCCGTAATGGTCTGCAGATTTAAAGAGACACTGGGATATAGAAAGAAACAAGTTGATAGTAACAGGAAATGGTATGCGTAGTTTGATGGAATGAAGCTTCTACAGAAAGCTTTTGGTTGATACAATGAAAGACTGAAGACTGAAATTGGATAGCATAAATATATAAGCGGAATTATAAAGCTTCAACAGGCGTGACGGTGTAGCATCAAATGATGGATGCATGATAAGTCATGACTAATAAATAAAATGCAAAATGTATCACTCACTGCCGTCTTATTCCAAACGCATTCTCCTGGATTATACAAATATCTTCTAATGAGATATCCACTTGTCATATGCCAGCTATGCACATATGATTGACTGCATATCGCCTACATATTACTCAGTTATGATCAGAACACAAGCAACCAATCTTCATGGTCCACTCTATAGCCGAAAAGGCTTCATCGAAACACGCACTACCACAAAACTTTCCAAACTCAGGGAAAACATGATAATCCTTTGATATTCTAGCGGTTCTATTGAACCACAATAATATTAACATGTCACTTCGATTTACGTTAACAGTGTCATGAGACAGTTGTACAGTACAGGCAATTTAGACTTCTAAATACAAATAATTAGCGGAAGAAGAGACTAGTTAACCAAAGTTCAACTGTAGAAGGTAACTTTGGTCCTAGAGAAATATTTCCAACAGAATAGATCTGTCGACAAACACCAACACTTTATGCAGATAGTCCTGAGTCAGAATGACGTTGGTTCACCTAAACAAACTTATATCGTTGAAATGCACATCGTCAATTTACACGCAATCACACGGAAAAGTAAAAAAAATTAAAGACAGATCAAGAACAATGGTGGATAGTAAAGGTCTAAATCGGCATGTGGTATGCAAATATCAAATCAGTAATACAAAGTCAAGGGATAAAACGTGTATTAGTTAAGAAGTTAAGTGTAGGAGGATAATATGAAATATCAGCGTAATTTTGAAGCGAAATGCTTACTACACCATCGGGATCCAAGTAGTCTCAATGTATATCAGGAAAAATTTCTCTGCCAGTTTCACCAGACTACCTTTCGGTTATTTCTAAGCCACTTTTAACAGGTTGAACTACATTTCGAATGTAGACGTTCTCTATGTTGACTGAAAAGTATAGATTAGAGAGACAGAGTTGAATGGAGTTCATCATCCTTCGAAATTATGCTGACCGAGTAGAGCATCTTTAAAAGCGCCCTAACTAAGTCTTCAGAGATAATCGTTTACTTTCAAGCGATTATGAATTAAAGAAGGTAATAAGTAAGATAGAATTAGATATCTCAGAGGCGGGTGAATTCGAACGAGATACCTATGATTAACATACTCAGCAACTTAACTACGGAGTGTTTTCTTGAGGTAAAGTGCCACAACTGAAACACAATCCACCGATTCATATTCTATTTATTTTATTTTTCGATTACAGCTTGATTCCACACTGTATTTTTTGGTACAGGTATGGAATTTTCAGCATGTGATATTGGTAGCCCAAATTTCGCAGGCCGACCATAGATATCAGGTGTTCATCGGCAGAGGATCGAACTTCGGACCATGTGAATGATTGGCTAAAGTATTAGTGCATGAACGCTGCAGACAGAGTTCTCATGCCACCTTGTTGGGAGTATCCATTTTCATTCCCAGCTATTGCTTACAGTTGATTTGGGTTAACTAATTTTATTCCGCAGCAGTTTTTCTATACCAGAAAATCATCTGAAATGCATAGCTATCTGATAGCATTGTTGAGGTGATTTTGAGATTTTGATATCGTTATGGTTTAGTGATATCGGGGATTTCATCTCAAACAACTGCCTTTTCGCTACCGTTGGAGTGCTTTTTCACTGCATATATCTGAAGAAAATTCAGCCTGTGTTTCGACCATAACACGTAGACTATGTGGTCACAAAACAACATTCTTTACAAAAAAAACAAGTGGAAGTTGCAGTTTGCCAGGTAGGAGGCAATATCATTTCATAAGAGGGTTATAGAAAACTTCACATCGTCGCATTTATTTAGCCTTAAGACATTCAAAAACAGTGGAGGTTCAAATCTCGGTGTATTGCATTGATTTTTTTCCTTCACGTTCCTTAGTGGAACATAGGGATTCAAGCTAGTGGGTTGAAGTATCTGTAGTAGTGTTTATTTTACAGGATGGGGTTGCTAGCCTTATGCCCAACCTTTCTTCCTTCACCAGCATTATTCCTGGCTTAGAGAGGTAAAGGAGTGCATCGGCCGGGGATCGAACCCCAGACTATGCACGTGGTCGGCGAGTATCCTAACCGCTATGCCACCGACGAACACCAGTAATATATTTTAACGTGTGAAACCAGAGACAAGCATTGAAATTAGTTCAGATTCCTACGAAATCCCATAATTTTAATATTCATCTTGATTGGTATGGCAAGAATTAGTGAACGGTGGGGTCAACCGTGTAAAGGTGGGGTGAATACTCCATAGTATTTTGTTTATTAGATGTATCACACAAGGAGTGTCACAGTATTATTTACTGAATGACACAGTTTCGAACAAAATTTATTGTGGTTAATAATCATATCAATTATAATCATACGACTTGAAAACTTGAATTTGACATTTTTCTTTGTTCTCTCCTATTTGTCATCGTAGGGGTAGTAGAGTTTTCCAGATATCTGGGTGGACAGTTGTTGAATCATTCCTATTACAAGTATTCGCCTCAGTTGATTCGAGGCGGCCTGTTTGACACCTGGGTTACCTTTTCCTGGATCTACATATTGCATCTAATACGTCATGTTTTCATTCCTAATTTTAATAAAATATGATCACAAATCGCGTAAAATACAGTAATTCATTGATTAAACCTTTCAAGCCATATGACTGTCATACATCTAATAAATCTAAGAGAAAACATCACGCTGGCTGGCAGCGTGAACTTAAGCAGACACCTTTATATCGCACAACTATTCCTGTTATTGTCACTTCAAACTGCCGTTAACTTCCCAACAAAATTATGCATCTCCAGTCTCTCTTATCATCTGATACTTATTACAATACGGCGATTGTTGCATTACAAGAAACATGGCTCCATGAACTCTATGATGACAATCTGGTTTCCCTAAATGGCTTTACATTGTTTAGACAAGATCGACTATGCTCCAGAAAGAAAAGAGGTGGAGGTGTTGCAACTTTCATTCATTCTCAATGGTCAACTTCAAATAATGTATGTTTTTCTTACTCTAATGACTTTATTGATTGTATAACGGTCAAATGCCGCCCGAAACACTTATCCAAGTTTAAATACGTCTTCATCTCAAACATTTATGTTACTCCTGGCTGTTCTGCCTAGGATCTATCTGATTTTGCTGATGAATTCACTGAATTCGCCGTTACACATCTTGAAAACTCTTTATCAGTTGTCACAGGAGATTTTAACTGCTGTGATTGTTCTTTCCTCGTATCATTAGGTCATGCCAATATTGTTAAATCTCCTACTCGACTTGATAAAACTCTGGATCTAGTGTTTATTAATGATGAGGAAATATATGAAGTACGCAGACGTGCTCCTATAACGAACTCAGATCATTGTATTATTCGGATATTACCTAAGATATACAGCAAATCTCACTTTAATATCTTCTCAAATCTGTCCAAGAAAACACAGCAAAGGTGTTACTCACAAGAAAATATGCTCAAACTAAGATGTATGCTAAATGACACTAACTGGGAACTTTTCAACGAACACAAACTGGATGATACTATTTCCAATTTGACTGACTATCTTAAATTCTGCCTTGATATATGCTGTCCAAAACAGATAATTTTCAAAAGAATGGATCGTTTCGCTTCCCCTCATCTCAAAAAACTTCGTAGAGAAAAAGAGAAGCTGTACAAGACAAAGAATAAATCTGGTCTTAAGAAGATAAACACCCAAATTAAATCTGAAATCAAGAGACTAAACAACATTTATAATCAAACAATACTGTCTTGTAAAACTTCAGAAAACATATGGAAGCTTTTTAGAGAAATTACTGGTTGTGGTAAGCATAATAATTTTGCCTCTTCTCAACAGATCTTTTATCCGCCCTCCAAATGTCCCTTCTGCCTTCAATTTAACTTTCATAGTTTCAATACTTCTGATGTTCTTAAATGTTTGAAATCTCTTAAACCTTCCCAGAGTCTAGGCCCTGATGGTATACCTGCCATTGTTTTGTGCTGATATTTTAAGTAACCCACTTACAAGCATTTTCAATACTTCTTTTTCTAATAATGTTGTACCTTCTCTGTGGAAAGATATTAAAATCATCCCTGTACCCAAGTCTGGTTCTGGAGATAGTGTTAAGTTTAGACCAATTGCCATTACCTCTCCTTTTTTGAAACTGATGGAGAAATTACTGTTACAAAAACTCATTCCCTCCCTAAGCTTCTCAAATGATCCAAAGCAGTTTGCTTACAAACAGGGTAGAAGTACTTTGGATGCTGCTGCTGTGTTTCATCACAACATTGTATCCTCCTTAGACAAAGGGGCCAAGTATGTCCGTTGTACTTTCCTTGATTACACATCTGCTTTTGACTCTGTACCTAGAGGCCTTTTGTTAAACAAGCTTAGCCTTACACAAACTGAGTCCTGGGCTATCAACTGGCTGCACTCTTACTTCTCCAATAGGATGCAGTACACGGTATATAATGGTGTAGCTTCCTCTCCTTTGCTTACTGAAGCTGGTGTTCCTCAGGGTGCTGTTCTCTCGCCGTTTCTCTTTTCCTTCTTCTTACATGACTTACCTCTCTCAGACGAAATCAACTTCGTCAAATATGCAGATGACCTGACTGTTTCGCTTCCCGTTAAGTCTCAGTCAGACTGCTTCAAATTAAATAGCTTCCTGTCGGACATCAGTCAGTGGTCTAAACTAAATGGCCTAACGCTGAATCCCTCAAAATGCCAGACTGTCGACTTCTCCTTTAGGCATAAACGAGATCTACAAACACTAGTAAGCACTCATGATGCCTGTAGAATTGAGGGGACTATAATTGAAACAAAGTCTAATGCAAAATACCTCGGATTAGTTATATCTTCCGACCTTACTTGGTCATCTCATATCCAAATGATTTCCAAGAAAGTGTTTCGTCTAACCTACTACATTAAGAAACTCAGACTAACTGGAGTCCCTCAACCTCTGCTTTCACAATTTGTCAACTCTCGTATCCTACCTATTCTACTTTACTGTTCCCCGTTAGTCTTTCCTGGGTTACTGAAAAAGGACTATACCATCCTGAGAAGGATGTTGAAGGTAGTTAGTAGGACTAGCGGTGTAAAACTCAGTCAGCTCGTCACTACATTAGTGGATAAGCATCTGAATACATGCGAGAAATGGTCTAAAACCATACTCTCTGACCCCAACACCCCCTCTATTCCCAACTCTCTCCTTGCATCTCATCAGGTAGAACCAGAAATCAGTACAAAATAATATATGCTCGTACAACCAAGTATAGGAACTCAACGATACCATATTTGGCCCGTGTTCTAAGTGACAGAGACAATGTTAAGCGTGAAACCTATGACTTGCTTTGTTGTTAATAACATAATTTTGGCCCTTGTTATTTCCCCCTTATACTCTCTTATTTGTACTCTATAGTGAACAACCTTCTTAAACATACCTAGAATTATTATCATTGGCTTACTTTTTTATTCTTTATTCTATTCCTTCTTTTGTTTATCTACTGGGTCCGACTATATTATCACTATGATTATTACTAAATTGTCCTGTCATTAACCATCATGTAATATTATTTTTGTGGTTGTTTTTTGTTCGGCACTATTTAACTGATGATCTTGTTTGTGAACGCCATTATCACCATCTTAAACTTTTGTATTATACAGGATTATTCACACTACCACAACAAACACTGCATTAGTGCTGACAATAAAAAAAACCTGGAATGTTTATTTTATGATTGTTTAGTGTAGTTCAATGAAATTAGCTGATCATCTTGGCTATACACATTCTTAATTACATTCCATAACTTCTTGTATGATTATAGCTGTTACTGTTCACCACGCATACACATATCATAGCTTCCACTACCAAATACTGAAATATTGTTCATTACTGGTGTTTATCTTCCTTTCTACTTCTTGGTATTTTCATTTGCTTTTTTTGTTATTTTTGTGTTTCTTTTTGGTTTTCTTTGTGTTTATATATATATATATATATTTTGTAATACTCCTTTTAAATGTGCGGTGAAATTAGATACAATATTGTAGATATGTGCTGAAAATTCCACACTGTACCACAAGTACTGTTTCTGGAATAAAAGCAAAATTATTATTATTATTATTATTATTATAAACAAAGCTTCTGTTATCAATCTCTCCCTTCACTCTGTGACATTAGATTTTAAAACTGTCATCTTATCCCATCCATCCTATTGTATGGCTGTGTGCAATTGCATGTGATGAGTGTGATAGCTGAACTATTCTCTAGATTTCTTATCCTATTCGGGTCAGCCAATCTAGATTTTGCTGCTAGGTTTTTATGTTCAGCTAGTCTGACTCACTGACCCTGTTCTGCTAGTAACTTCTATGTATTTGACCTGACAATCATTGCAGCCAGAATATTAGATAAACAAAATTGTTTTGTTTTAAAGGCTCCACAGGATTGATCCTTGAACTGACAAAACTTATTTCTAATTGAGTTTGTGGATTTGAATACCAGCTACTTTTATTCCTGCCTGCCTTGTTAGCAATTCTGCGTAAGCTGGTTTCCGAGATTCCTTCCTTGCATGCAATTACTACTGAGGATTTAGATTCCTTATTGTTCGTGTTGTCTTGCTCACACCTGACTTGCATGCCGTCATTAATATTATTATTAATATTATTATTATCAATATCACTACTATCATTATTTATTTTATTTCACATTTCCCTATATAATATTTCCTGACTAATTTATCAAGGTAATTATTAAGTTTCAAGGCTTCTTTTATGTGTATCACTTCCTGTCTTTGATTTTCCTTGGTACTACTTAGTTTTTGTGCTCTATCACCAAGCCTATTTTCACTGACATAGGATGCAATGATTGGAAGTCCAAATATCTGTTTGAATGTGTCTGTGGGTTTCCTGTAAACACATACTAGAGTGTTTAACTTCCCATCTTCTTTCCTTTTACACGTATATTAAGGAGTGAATACTCATAGAACACAGTGAACAGGGTAGCTTCATTCTACCATCTTTCCCTGTGTGTGTGTGTGTGTTACGTATTTTCGCAGAAGACTGAATATAGCTGAAGCTTACAAATAAGCAATGATGAGATGGAAATTTCGATCAGTTTTCTTCTAACTTTCAGATCAAGTAAATTGGATAGACCCCTTTTCAAAATCACTTTCATGTGAAGACTAAAGTCATGGCATAGTAATAATTCAGCATATATTCACTGTGACGGGAACTTCATCTATGTAATTGTTCCTACCAAATCAGGATACAGCAAATGTTACACTATAATTAAAACAGTGTTTATACAATAAAGAAGATACAATGCATTTTTATTACGCCTTCATATTGTACAACACAGGTAGATGTGTATACTGGTGATGGTATGATTACAGCTCTCATCATCATTACCTATCTACATTCACCTATATTTTTCAGTAGTACAACCTACACACGCATACCAGGTGTAAATGAGTGAAAGCGACACTATATTTCTCATAGAAATACCCACAATGAAATTATGCATCTATAATTAACTGATAAACAACATATGACTCACTTTCTTTCTCTACAACAAACATAATTAGAAACTATTTGGACTGAAAGAGTTGAAACTCATATTGTTGCATATTTTTCTCAAGATAGAGTGTACTTCTCTCAGTCAATATGTTTGCTTTATTTTATGTTGTATAAGGTCAAATAACTTGCCAGAATAATATTTATTGATTGGTGATGTGTGTAGTACAATTACAGAGTGAATAGCACAAAGAATAGATTACGCTTCTCACTGAAAAGTAACTCAACACATCTATCTCTTTGTAAAGTATGATCAATGCAATTACAGTTCACTAAAAGTACTCAGCTCATGATGAAATCCTGAAACCAATCAAATCCCTACAAACCATCACTTGAATACTTAAATTATAATAATAGTAATAAAGATATAATAGCGAATAAAAAATATCAACTAAAATTAGGGAAATTGCACAAAAACTCAGGATAATTCAAACCTGGATAGCCAAGGTAATGATAATGTCTGGACGAAGTTCTTTTGGATGCATAAATTAGGCTTGTTAATGTGGATGCCCACAGCCTCAGCAATATTTAATAGTCGAAATCTTAAGGCAAAATTGAGATTCGTAGGTATGCGGTAAATGACCCTGAAAGCATGGTTAACATCAATCAGTCTTGTGTTCTTTCTACACAAGATGAGACAGAATAGTGCTACGAATGGATTTTGTTTGACCCTTGCTTAACCACACAGGGTGATGTTCGGAAATTCGATGAGAAACACGCCTAATTGTGCGGCCTATGTAACTGGCTCCACAGGAGCAGTTAAATTGTGTAGAAAGAAGTTACACTTTGAAGCTTGTGTCTGAAGTTGAAGAATGAACTCTCGAATCTTCTGGTTGAGAGCACGAACCAGTTTGTTGAATTGAGCCCTCTCTTGTGTCTCAAAAGTAGTTATATGGAAGGGATCTACAAGAAGTTCTGGGGAGCTTATCATTTGGCAGAGAAATTGGCTTATCAAGGAACGACAGATTCTTCACTAGGCTGTACGCATCTAGCTCAATAGCAGTAATGAAATGAACTGGAATTTTGTCACCCCGAACATTCTTTGTCATGGACTATGCATCGAAGCATTCAAGATAATCAACAATTTCCCTCGGTGAACCATGCATAGGAAACTTTCCAAGGTTATTTAGATCCTGCTCGCGACGCCCAATTGTTATAATTTTTTGTAATAGTAGTATTAGTATTTCGCGATGACCGAATTACAAGAATTCAACCAAAACACAGAGATGGATGAATTTAGGAATTTGTATTTAGCGGAATTATATTCAATTCATATAAGAAATATATTAACAAGCAACAGTAAGTATTTAAACAATACACAGATAGAATTTGTCAATCACCACAGTTTAATACGCGAACTGTCAGTCCTAAACTAAATTCTATCACATTTCGACTGATCGCGCTAACAAGCAAATGTGGATCAGTGTGTTTCAGGTTGTTAGGAGTATGTTCAGGAAATCCACTTCACTTTAGATACGAAAAAGAAGACTTCATGCATACGGTGCAACGAAGATTGATACAGATTGAATCCTCATGGAGATGATTAATTCAAATGTCCCGCATCTATTATACTTGCGGATAACCAAACGAAGTGAAGACAATGTTTTGAGAATTGATTTATCACGATAGCATAATTCACGAGTGTGTATGTCCAACCACATTGCTTCTTAATCATATTGCACACCTTTGTGTCGAGCACACTGACCTCGACAGTTCACGAATTCGGTATCATTCAGTCATCGAACTTCTTCTTCTCAGATTTGTTGATGAGCTTGATAACCCTAGCGAGACATCTGCTGACTGACTCTTCTCAACCCTTATTTCTACATACGTAAATACCGGTTGTATATCTGGGTGAATCGAGTCAAAACGAGTCACTTCTTCTTCTTCTGTAATGCTGGAAGTCCATCCAGCACGACTTGCCCTCTCTTGACTTCATTCAGTAGACACGTGTGGAATGGCTTTTGGAAACTTAGAATTCAGGAGTGATGCGTTCATTACCAAACATTGCTGAGACGATTATTCAACGGTTGAACTATGGAAGCATGACATATCTTGCATACTGTTGTGCACTGAAAATGTCTATGCAGTTCATGTAATGTAGCTAGACGTCATTTACAAATAATGTTGGAGAATAGTAACTAGCTAGTGTTATTAATGATTTACATCTGTTCATGGGCTACACATGTTTTCCTTAAATGTTCTCCCTTCATTGATGATTTGAATGTGAATTTTGATCACATCGAAATGCACAAATCACATCACCTGCTGGTGTGCTTGATACATGCTGCATCAGAATGTCAATGCACGTGTTTTGCAAAAACTAGTAACGAGAATTATTTTGGAAAGCTGAAGTGAAGAAACACTGTCGGAATCGGAAACTTGATCTTGAAAGGGAATTCATCCGAGTTAACCAACAAATCAGAGAGATTTGTGAATGATTTTCTTTCTGCACGCTGATACGCGAAGTTATTCAGTCATAATTTTGTTGACTTTCAATTATTTGTGATGTGTGCAACCCAGTTTAAATTGGGAGCCATACCCTATTTAGGCATTCATAAAGGGATCTCATATCTTTGTAAAACAAAAGAATCTTTTCCAACTCAACCTGTCAGAGTTTTGAATTTCACAACAAACCACTTTGTCCACCCTATCGACCACTTGAGTAATTTCCTACCTATTCCTTGACGAATCCTTTCTTTAATATGTTGCATTTTCTTTCAAAAACTACTAAACAGACGTTTCATTCTTCATATTTTGCGTATTAAGTTGTGAGCACTACTTATCCTTCAATGTTTAAATGTTAGGAATGACATTTCAGCGTGTGTGCAAATCATCGGAAACGTTCCATATGTTGTTCAAAAATGGCATACAGTTCTTAATATACATTGATCAGAATCACCTTACTTATTCTTTGTCAAGTTAGTTTTTTTTATTCCGCTGACCTTATAAATAAAGAAAAGTACAAATTTATTTATGTTTATAATGAAAATTATAATCACGCCACATTCCTTAAAAAAGATATGAGGTGATATTTTAAAATATTTTTAGAAATCTTGAAGGTCTTACATGTGGCAGATTTGCTATAAATATCTGTTGATCTTCTCAATAAACTATCCGTCGCCTAGCCCTTGTCTTTTGTCATTCCCTACTTAATTTGTCACTGCCAGACAATGTCATACATGTTGAGTATTTGTCCTCACTCACGACTGTTTTGGTGGACCCGCCTTGTCACAACTTCTCACAAGAACTCCAGGTATTTTCGTGCTGCAGCCAGTCACTACCAAGCATCAGACTAATTTTCAGGTGTTGCTTTGCAGGGACGAGGATAGTTAGACCACATTCAGACCGCCTCTCAGTCCCAAACTAGGAGGAAATAGCTGTCCAGTACTCCCTGCTGGTTTCGAGTGGTCCTCTAACTGATACCAATCTGTGATCAAATATAAAACAAATCAAATACCTACAAACAAACTCATCACAAAATATTTTACGCCTAATTAATTGGTGATCACTCTTCTTTTGAATTACATTTAAGGACAACTACTGTGGAATTGGTTTACTGGAGTGTTCTGTAAGTTTCCGGTACTTTCTGAAGTCAATTCCCGGACATATTGACTGACTGAATGAATGAATGAATTTTCAGGATGTTTTCCGTGATTCCGCCAACTAAGAATATGTCTTGATAATCTATGAACTTGCATTTGTTTAGATGTGTGGATGGATAAATGCCATAACTGGCTGATTAGCATACGGACATCCACCAATCAAACAACGTTTAGACTTCCTATACCAGTTTGGAGAGTGACGCCCTGTTGAAATGAACTCGTCACTTAGTTCTTTTAGACCTGTTACTAATCAATATGACTGCGTCGACAGTTAATATCACCGAGTGGACTGATTCGTGGGTACAATAATTCTGATACCATGAACAACTCAATTGATATGCCGGGTACACCTATTCGTGCCAAGTACCTGCTGCTTGAATGAACCACATAAAACGTAGAAGACAAAGACTGGCCTAAGACTGTTGAGATGCGATTTCTCTCAGCGGAGAACATAAGTCATACTGATGTATTTTCAACATTTAAAATCGACCTAGGTTAGTGACAGTAGACTTTTCTAATTGGTAGGCGAATCGGCTAGGTCGACGGAAAATAAATATTCTGATTCAAGTATTGGTTTGTAGGGATTTGGTTGATTGTTTACATGATTTTATCATGAGCTTACATTGGTTACAGAACCATTGGAAAACCTGGGAGTACCGGACAGCTGATTCGTCCTATTTTGGGACTCTTCAGCAGTAAGAACCCACCTGGGTTCGGGTATGAGGACAAATAATCGCCAAAGACATTGGCTAGCGGTTGCGTTATATCGTGAATTGGCAGAAGTTAGAATTCATCGACTGGCCATTGGATCGGGTCCCAGTGGCTTAATGGTATACGAGCTCGTCTTGTAACCTGAAGGTCCTGGGTTCGAACCTTGGTGGGTGCGTACTGCTGAACAGTCCTAAATTAGGACGAAACAACTGTCCGGTACTCCCAGGTTTTCCAATGGTTCTGTAACCAATGTAAGCTCATGAATAAATCATATAAACAAATATTCTGATTTGCTGGCGATTTCTCCAGGGCCAAGATAACAGAGAAAATCGTGAAATCTTGCAGTCATCCATGACCATCTAATAGCATAATGAATCATATGATGAACCACAAGATGATTACTATTTCAAGCCAATTCCTATCACGCCTATGCACTTATAAGCAACCCACACGTTTTCTGATTAGTAGATTTTGGTCTGGGTATATCATGGTCAATCAGACGAATTTTGTTGTTATCCGGTGCCACAAGTGTTTGGCACTATTTTGAATAGATGAGCAACGCCTTGCGTTAAGTCCATTTTAGTTAGTATTTGCAGTGGTGACTTCATTTTCAAGGAACTGTCTTTACGTTCTCAAAATTCGGTTCCAACAGTAATGGCTACAAATTATTATTAATAATACTGTCAAAGGAACGTGTATCAAATGCGCAGTCATCCAGAACATAAAATGAGGTGTGAATAGACAAAAGGGTGGTAAACCAATGTAATTATAGTCAACAGAATAGAAGTTTCATTGGTGCTGGGGTTAGTTATATTGACTGGCGTGCGACGAAATGGATTACCACAAAAATACTTACAAACAAATACCGAAACGTAGGGAGCACTGAATGTATGTTCAAGGGCTGGCAATATTAAGTGAAAAACTATCACTCCATAGTGTACATATTTCCCAATACAGTTACCAATGCATCATTAATAATGTTTCCTTATGTTCCTTGTAGGACACATGGCTTCAACAGGCTTCACATCTCCATTTCATCCTGTCTTCGTCATTTGTCCTCAGTTAGCTCCAGGATTAACCCCAGGTTCATATCTATCTCCTAATCACACCATGTCTTCAATGGCACTTTTGGATCCTCGCGCAATCTACCGTTCCTCACCCGGTCCCACTCTACGAACTAGTGTGCAGTGTCGCTCAACTGACTCCTTGGTGTGTAGCCGATCCATCTTCATTTGCCTCAGCATATTTGTTGGACAACAGGTGTCAATGTAGTTGAAGATTGAACGATCAATTCATGGTTGTTTGCTCAAACCCAACTTCCCCAATTTTCGCGGAGGCATCAATACGACAGTCATCGTCTCATCGGTCGCTGTTCAGAAAGAAGTCAGGACAAAACCTTCAGATAGATAACCGTCAGAAATCTTAGTTGTAACATTGTTTATATGTTGGTGTTACAATAAAGAATCCTCGAGTCGCCAATCGGTGTTTTGGTTTTTGCGTCTGTTATTACTAAGCGTTTCTGAGAAACTTCAAGGAACAGCGTGAGTCCCAGCGTAGCAAGAGCTGGGCATTAACGGTTTACGAGACGTGGCTGACAACCGGTTCTTAGTTGGTTCCTTCTCAGAGTCTCTTGTTGCTTATCTTTACCTCTGGCTTTGCTATGGTCACCTGAAGTCCTGTCTCCTTCGCTTCTTCTCCTAACTTGTTACTTTTCATCTGTAGACGGTCTAGTTTGTGTGACATTAAACAGAAATCGTCCACAATGTCCAAATGTTTTAGAGTCTTCTTATCACCCCTCCCCCATTGTATTCCTGTATTCTCGCTGTCCCTTTTATTTAGTCCTCTTATAAGGATATCATGACCATACTAACAACTAATACTGAAATATTCAACCTCTTATTTCGTAAGCAGTTGCCTAACTTTAAAGTTTGTTTTTTGTGTTTTTGGAGCTGTTGGTGAGCTGGAGGGTTCACTTGTGAAGCTTCCATTGGTCTTTTGTACAACAATTTTGACACAGATTACAGTGTGAATTTGGCTACAGGATTTGTACATGAATGAAATGTTTTAAATGCATTATTGATGACCCTCACTGCGACTGGTTGTTTCTGTAGATTCTCACATGATTGAATCCACTTTTATTAATACTGGTCCCCTAGATTAACTTGCTGTTTGACCCTCTTCCTCGTTGAACCTACTGTTTCTTACTGATTTACAAATTCTGATCTATATCTGCGTATCTGTCAATCGCGAATTGGTTATTGAATCAGGTTTTCAAGAGATTTACAGCCTTCTTTGCTCCAATTTTTCTCACGGATTGATATCATTTGGAGGATCATACAAAACCGGTGAAGGAGTACTTGTTATCCGTTTTGTCCTAGTCGAAAGTCGTGATAAGTCAGTTAACGTTAACCCAACACAAATGTACTTCATTCCACTGTGCCACACCATAGGTTGACTACTCTTTCCAATCTGCCTCCCAGTCCTAGGGCTAGTAAGCGATATGGGAGCCTGTGGTGGTTGACAATTTCTATCACTGTATTGTTTAAATACTTACTGTCGATTGTTAATATGTTTCTTATATGAATTGCAATGTAATTCCGCTAAATACAAATTTCTGAATTCCGCCCTCTCTGTGTTTTGTTTGGATTCTTGTAATTCGGTCATCTCGAAATGCTAATACCGCGATTTCAATAGAGCCTCAGGTTTGACATTCGTGACACATGCAAACATAGAAGTTTGTAAATACAGGAGAGGATATTTCCAACACAGAAGATAGGTCGGAAATATGCCCTGCTGCCATCCTGAAGGCCCTCATTTTGATGTCTGGTGGTCACTGATGTGCACCAGTGGAAAGTTCTAGATTACGACGGAACATATGTTAGCTTCTTCGTAGCTCATTTCCGATACCATGTGTCAATGTAGTTGAAGATTGAACGATCAATTCATGGTTGTTTGCTCAAACCCAACTTCCCCAATTTTCGCGGAGGCATCAATACGACAGTCATCGTCTCATCGGTCGCTGTTCAGAAAGAAGTCAGGACAAACCTTCAGAAGTAATATCGTGATTTATTATTGTAATACTTGTCCATAGACCTTAGTTGTAAAGTTGGCTATATGTTGGTGTTAGAATAAAGAATTCTGGGGTAAATACGACGTGCTTTTTCTTCTCCAACCGGAAAATACCAATTCTGTGAATTATCCGTTTGGGAAACCTGATCTTCCTAGCCGGTGAATTTAATTCAACCATTACTTACATAATAAATATCTGTGTGCTTCATGTGCTACTTTTGTAGCAGCATCTTCCTCACTCGTTCACAGAAACAAGACTTGTTGGTCTACCACGTGATTGCCGTGAAGCCGATCATCCAGAAAGTACTAGGTAAAGTCGAAAACCTTTTCTTTTCCTTGCCTTATACTTTTTCAGTCTTATTCTTGTTCTTTCGGATAGAAACTATTGCTCTCTTAGTCGTATATAGCATAATTTATAGTGATTGTTAAATGGTTGTCGAAAGTAGCCTTAAAAAAGCCACTAAAATACCGTACTCTGTAGTCACAAGGGCTTCAGCCAGGGAAGGAAAAAACCCAGGGATTTCAACCCCTTCCCGCATACCGATCCTAAGGTCTCGTGTAGCTTTCGTCTGTCCTGATACAACGCCTGCATTGCCACAGTCTAGTACTGAAACGGCACAGGCAATACCAGAAGGACAGGATTCTACGCCTGCATCAACTGTAGGCCAGTGTGTGAAACACATCAAGCCTAAAAGGAAACGTTCAAGACGTCATAAGACCTCGAAGGCGTCATCAAGGAAAGGGGATGAATGCCAGGCGTGCAGCATCACAGTTTCTAAAACTGATTCAGCGTTTGAATGTAATTTTTGCAAACGATGGGTGCACTGCCGTTGTGACAAAGAAGTACCGAAAGCATACTATGAGTTTATGAGAAATAACCCATGCCCATGGTTTTGGTACGTGTGTCCACTTTGTCGCCCTGGCATAGTCCCACAAAGCGTGTCTGCGGATAGCAGAAATAACACGCTCTTGTGCCCCAACACAGTATCATGCAGCTCCCCCCTGCTAAACTCGCACTGCCGAAACTGGTCAAAGACTTAAAGAAGGACACACCAGCCCTACTGACTGGAAATGCCAATTCTCACAAGGTGAAGATTAGCAAGGTTCCATCCACATCAGGGAGGCAAAATTACAAAGGCACCACTTGCATCCACTAGCAAGCCTGGCAACACAAAAAAGGCTGTCCAGGTACCGATGAAGCCTAATGTTGCTAATGATGCAAAGGACTGCAAGAAGCCGAAGGCAAAACCTAAGTCTGAGGGTAGTCGGTCTAACTCTCTCATCCTCTTTAACGTACCTGTGAGCACGGATAGCTTGCTCGAACAACGGGCCCTGTTTGATCAGGAACAGTGGTCCAACCTGTGCAACAAACTAGGTCTGAACATTAGTTCAGCAAAACTGTGCAGACTGTACAGGGGTGTCCACACGCCTCAGGGTAAGCCACCCCCATTACGGGTTACACTGGACTCTGCCGAAGAGGCCGAAAAAGTACTGTTAATGGCTCAGGTACTAGCCCTGGACAGAAGTTCTAACATAAGAGCGCGGCAAGATAGACCATGGGCTTCAGAAATATGGCGAGGGAGTCACCGGAACTGATGCCTTCCACCTCTATGGTGGTACACGGTGTTCCGGAGCTGGAAACCGGCACTGCTTGTGAAAAACACATGCACGACGTACAACAATGGAGATGGCTGTCATCTCAGATGGCCCCTGGCGCTTCTGGAGCCATCTCCATTTTCCGACTACCTCGTCCCGCTCATCTAACATTGATTAACTCTCCAAAGCTGCTGTGTGTCACATTCAACTCCCCGGAGCAGTTGTCCATATCACTTCAACGGTGGTATGAGACCAAGGGAAAAATTGGAGGACACATCCGATGCTGTGAAAGCAGACCCAGAAATATAAGGAGGCAGCAAACTGAGGCTTTAATACGACCCCAAGCTTCGGTGACACTAGAGCGATGCAGCTCTGAGAATAATAGTCTGTGTCTCCCAAGTGTCCTGCCTAAATCCATTGAAAAAAACTACAACGGGCCGGTTCTATCGGAATCGGCCAACTAGTTCCAACATCAAGTCCCCCACCAGCAGACGGTTTCACGTCAACTACCCCACAACACTCTGAGGTTGTTAGACTCACTGTCAGTTGCCTATATAGCAATGTGAGGGGGCTGAGAGGGAAAGTAGGTGAACTCCGAAATCTCCAAGCACACCTTCAACTGAAAATAATCATTCTTACTGAAACGTGGCTAAACCCCACTATCGCCGACAATGAAATCAGTATAGGTGATATGGTACTGGTCAGGAGAGACAGGGATAATAAGGAAGGAGGGGGAGTTGCTATATACTTTGATAGGCAACTTAAATGTGTGCGCGCAACGGACCCACCACTTATCGAACTCCCAGACTCCATATGGTGTCATTTCACCGTAGGCCACACCAAGCACTTACTGGGTGGCATCTACCGATCTCCCACCTGTGGGGCAGAGCACAATCAGCTACTGCTCAGCACTATCACAGGAATACGAGATTTGGGCTACGACCAAATCACCATAGCTGGAGATTTCAATGCTCCATCACTGAACCTGGCTCCGGGTGTGCTAAGGGAAAATTTGGCCGAAACCTACTGCAAACTATTCGAAACACGGGACTGACTGAGAATGTTGGAGACGACACTAGGTGGGGCCCTAGTGGAAAGTCATCAAAACTAGATTATATTCTAACTAGTGACCAGCTACTCGTCGAAAAGGTCCAGATCATGACTCCTCTGGGAAGCAGTGACCATGCAGTCATAGGTTTCGATCTTGTCCTCCGTGAGCGTTTGCAATGGGATGTTACGCGACCATGTCTGTGCTACAGCAAGGCTGACTATGCTGAAATGCGGAGGCTCTTGTCCGACGCAGACTGGCCCTTAGCATGGGACGACCTATCTGTGGATGAACACTGGGAAGTGGTAAAAAAGATTATCCATATAGCAATCTCGGATACCGTCCCTTTAGTCACAACACAGCCTAAGAGAAAGACGTCATGGTTGAAGAGAGGCACGCAACGTATTCTGCAAGCAAAGCGGAAGGCTTGGTTTACGTGGCGTGTATCTAAGAGTCAGACCGACCATGATGCATACCTCGAACTCAGGAACCGGTGTAATGCAAGAGTCAGGAGGGACAGAAGGTCATTCCAGGCTAACCTTGCTAAAAAACTCCTATCAAACCCTAAAAACTTGTACCGATTCATGTCGGAAAGAAAACCGACAAACCAAGGGGCATGCGCCTTAGTAGGCCCAAACGGTCAATATCTCACTAGTCTGGAGATGGCTGAAACATTCAGTTCAGCCTTCGCTAAACAGCTAAACAGCAATGTGGATATTACAGTTACGGACCAAAATGGTGGCACCACTATTTCAGAGGAGGAAGACCTAGCGACTACTCCCCAAATAAACCCCGCAATAGTACTAAGGAAGCTACAGCGACTCATACCTGGGAAGTCCCCAGGTTGTGATGACATCAGGCCATCTGTTCTGAAACAGTGCGCCGAGGCTCTCTGTAGACCCCTGTGCGACTTGTTCCAACACTCAATGGATTCGGGGACCCTGCCAAGGGAGTGGAAAAGAGCCATCCTTTCTCCAATCTTCAAGGGTGGGGACAGGCAAAACGCTGCTAGCTATAGACCAGTAGCTCTACTCCCAGTGGTATCAAAAGTACTGGAAAGTATTATTGACGACCACATCAGGGAATATTTCGATAGGACTAATATACTACATGAAGCCCAACATGGTTTCAGAAAAGGCAGATCCTGCGTCACTAACCTACTGTCAGCTTGGGACGACTGGACATCATGCTGGGACTTGAACGTACCAGTCCATGTGGTCTTCCTAGACTTTGAGAAGGCATTTGACACTGTTCACCATGACCTTCTCCTACATAAAATAAGCCAGGCAGGCATAGGTGAGCCACTTCTGTCATGGTTGAAGGACTACCTAGCCGACAGGCAATTTTGCACTAAGGTTAACCGAGTCCGATCATCTTGGCACAGATCGTCATCAGGAGTGTCGCAGGGTTCTATCCTAGGACCACTGATGTTTTTGATTTTCATCAATGATCTACCACGCCGTCTGAGCTGCCCGACTCTCCTGTACGCTGACGACGTAAAAATATGGAGGGCGATAAAGTGTCCGGAGGACTCAGATAGGCTACAGGAAGACCTAAACCTTCTGGAAGACTGGGCGGTGGCCAGTGGCATGACTTTCAACTTGAAAAAGTGCAAAGTAGTGAAGTTGCGCACCTGTAGACTGCAGAATGCAAGTTACACCCTGTGCAATGAAAGCTTGTCCTGCACAACGTCGGAACGCGACTTAGGTCTAGTTCTAACGGAAAAAATGGACACAAGCGTAAATTACACAGGGGATGTAGCGAGGGCATATGCGGTCATACACTTTACGCATAGACAGTTAGGTGCACTCACTCCTGAGCTCTTTCTAATGTTGTACAAAACATACGTCAGGCCACACCTTGAGGTGCATAATATTATTGCACCCCCAATGCTGAGAAGAGATGCCAACCTCTTGGAAAGAGTCCAACGACGGGCAACAAAAGGAGTGGTTGGTCTCCGAAACAAACCATATGATGAAAGGCTGAAGAAATTAGGCCTGTTCACACTTAGTTACCGTCGGCTTAGGGGGGATTTGATTACTGCCTACAAAATAACAAATGACCAGAATCACCCAAACAAAGGTGTTCTGCCATTGAGTAGGTATAGGCTTCCACGTGGAAATCCCAGAAGGATAGCTCACCAGAGGGCAAGGACCCGGGTGCGCTCCCACTTCTTTTCACTGCGGGTTTGTCGTCCCTGGAATTCCTTACCGGCAGATGTAGCTATGGCACCGTCTTTGGACGCCTTTAAGCGAAGGCTGGACAACCATGCAGCGATACAAGGTGTCAATGCAGTTGAAGATTGAACGATCAATTCTTGGTTGTTTGCTCAAACCAACTTCCCCAATTTTCGCGGAGGCATCAATATGACAGTCATCGTCTCATCGGTCGCTGTTCAGAAAGAAGTCAGAAGAAAACCATCAGAAGTAATTTCATGATTTATTATTGTAATATTTGTTCACAGACCCTAGTAAACCCATTATTTTTATATGTTGGTGTAACAATAAAGAAATCTCGAGTGGCCAATCGGTCTTTTGGGTTTTGCGTCCGTTCGTACTAAGCGTTTCTGAGAAGCTTCGAGGAACAGCATGAGGCCCGAGCGTAGCAAGAGCTGGGCATTAACGGTTTACGAGACGTGGCTGACAGTTTCTGATGGTAGAAACAGATTTGACGGATTCAGACAGTTGGTGAAAGTTTGGATAGTCACCGTTCATCTTTTCTGGTGCCGGTCAAGTCCTCTTTGAACAAGCAATATCTGGAACATTTTTGGAATTGGGCCAATTTCAACAATGCCTGGGTCAAAGAAGAAACAGAGTGTCTTGGATGCAAACAGGAAAGTAAGTCACGTTGACTTGTCTGTTAATTGTAGCGATGTGTCTGATGTTAAGCATGACATGGTTGATGTTACTGTTTCGACGTCCAGGGATAATAGGAACATGAAACTCCCTAAATTTGAACCACGGTGTTTTGATGGAAACCCGGCTGATTATTTACAATTTATAAAGGAGTTTGAGATCATGCTGTGTGGTTTTTTATTAACTGATGAAATGAAGTTAATGTATTTGATGAGGTATTGCACTGGAGATGCTGCAAGAGCTATACAGTGCTGTAAGTTTATGAAGCCAAAAGATGGCTACTACGAGGCTATGAGCATATTACGTCAAAGGTTTGGAAGACTTTCGATGATTGCAGGGAAATTATTCGGGGCTGATAAGGGTAATGGTGGTCAATTACAGGATGACTCCCAGGCACTCACTGAGTTTTTAGATAATTTGCTAATTTACAAGAATGGAATGATTTCGATGAATCGAATGAGCGACCTCAACTCGAGTTTTATACTAGAAGTAATGGCAAGACGCCTACCTACTCGACTGCAAAGGAAGTGGGTGAAGATAAGCTCCCGTATGGAGGATGAGGGTATCGAGCCAAAGTTTGATGACATTCTGAAACTGGTAAATACTAGTGCCAATCAATCTATGAGCAAGTTCGCCAGTCTATTACATCTCACCCCTAGAATAGAGCAGTCTGAGAGCAAAATGCAATCATTGATGACGAGTAGGCCTCAGAGAGGTGGATATCGAGAAGGCTCCGTGATGTCTGGTAATGCATATAGACCTAGTGAGTGTAACAGGTTTCGTAGTACATCCTCAACAGATAAGTTACAAGCTGCAAGACAAACACGGTTGTGTTTTACACGTGTGTAAGAAGTGCATACAGAAGTGAACTGTGAACCAGTGAGCAAGTTCAGTGATAAGCTAAATGTAAACTCCAGGTCTGACTCCAAATTGTGTGACGAGAGCGGTGTGGTCAAGAAGCCTGTAGTTGCAATTAGTAAGCCATTGTCGAATAGAGTGTCACAGAATAGAGTTACTGCTTCAGAGTGCAGTTCTGACTCCACAAGTTTACAAAGTATATCTAGTCAGAGTGAAGATATAAAACCTTTAATGATTTGTGAGGAGGAACCAAGATTGTCTACTTTTGTTATTAAAGAGTTTGAAAATGATGAACTTGACGGTAAATTGAAAATTTGTGGTAATGATCATGATAGTGCAGATTTGTCTTTGGTTGATCATGATGAAATGGAGGGAATGCCTACTACCGCTAAGTTAAATAAAGGTTCTGTAGCACTTGAACGTGAAGTAGAAATAAGTGCAGTTGCAGAAGGCATGCGTACTTGTGAGACCGTCAGTGTGAGTGATCAGCATGTAGCCCACCTATCATCAGATGATAGTGCTAAACCTGAGCTGACAGTAAGAGACAGCAGTGGTGGTGGTCTTGCAGGTAGACAACTTTCTGAAAGTCGAGCAACAACAGCATTTGATTCACCGCTAATTTCATCAACTGATATCAATCAGTCGTCGTTGGTGCTGTCATCCATAATGAGAAGGACGCCCATCAACTCAAGTATCTTGTACAATGACATGGGCGTGTTGCCGTTCAGATTTGAGGATATAGCTCATAGAAGGAAGTCAGGAAATGAACTCTGCGACGATTTTCCAACCTAGAGCGTCAACCTGAGAAGGGTTGTAGACGTACTGCTGTAAGTCCTACAATTCTTCAAAGGGTACCGCATCAATGAGCAGTCCAATGTGCTTGGTATGTGATTTTGTACATATGTTCATATTGTATATACTGTATTGATATCATCTGTCATCTAGCTGTTGGTAATTCTGTTTGTGTCCGGACGACTTCCACTTGGATCATCAACCTGAGAAGGAATGTAGGCGTACTGCTGTAAGTCCTACAGTTCTTCAAGGGTAGTTTGCCATGCCAGAATTCACCACTTTGATGTGTTGATATAACTTATGTTTGTGTTAAATAATTGTGTGAGTTCCAATTATTGTAATTGTTGGTTAATCTTGTTTGTGTCCGGACATTCCACAACTTATAATCGTCAACCTGACAAGGGTTGTAGGCGTACTGGTGTAAGTCCTGCGATTCTTCAAAGGAATTCCATCAAGACATGATCTGCGAGTTTGTGTGTACTGTTTGTATATACGTGTGGTGTGTCATATCAATTGGTGTTTTTGGATTCATTGTGTTTACTTGTTGTTTTCGTACCTTGTTATTATTGCATAATTTTGTTAAAATTTTCGTCGTGATTTCTTCTGAAGTTGTTTCTAGTCTTCCACATCCGTGAATGAATTGATTGATGTTAGAGACAGCAGATGGGTCGTATACGCCGGGGAGGCTAGGCTATTGCTGAGAATGAAATGCATACGGAGATAATTGTCAGTTGCGGTCCCACACGCTGGGGAGAAAGAGTGTAAACGACTGAGGCTCGCATACGTCACCGTTACTAGAACTGAGGCAGAATGAGTGACAAGCGATTTCAGTGGTAATTGGTAGTGAGTGCATAAGAGGATGTGCGTAGAGTATCGTGAGTTGGTGCTATGGTCATGTTGCATTCTGCAAGAGTCATTCTAGCAAGTGGCGGTTGCGTTGCAAGAGGATACCTTTAACTGGAAGGCACAGGTCGTCACTGATGTGTGAGATTTTGTTGTGAGTATGCTTGTGGTGTGTTGGCTTTTCTGTTTGTTTTCCATTTCAGCTCTGTCCGTGTGACCCAGGTTCTTGCAATGGCATCCAAGTCAACGTGTATTGGTCGTGATGGAAAAAAGGGATGGATCCGTTTTTTGCCGGGGAGTGTCAATGCAGTTGAAGATTGAACGATCAATTCTTGGTTGTTTGCTCAAACCAACTTCCCCAATTTTCGCGGAGGCATCAATATGACAGTCATCGTCTCATCGGTCGCTGTTCAGAAAGAAGTCAGAAGAAAACCATCAGAAGTAATTTCATGATTTATTATTGTAATATTTGTTCACAGACCCTAGTAAACCCATTATTTTTATATGTTGGTGTAACAATAAAGAAATCTCGAGTGGCCAATCGGTCTTTTGGGTTTTGCGTCCGTTCGTACTAAGCGTTTCTGAGAAGCTTCGAGGAACAGCATGAGGCCCGAGCGTAGCAAGAGCTGGGCATTAACGGTTTACGAGACGTGGCTGACAGCATGTGGTTGCTTATAAATATAGAATATCAATATCCGAAACGTCACTGATACAGCCCTGTAGCGGTTAATAATTCCCCAAAATTTTTGACCATAAGAATCATCAGTGAACATTGGATGCTGAGCCTCATAGTTCAAGTCGACTTGTTTAGACGAGGGCTTCCCGTCAAGCATCCCCGCCATTTGGTACTCCATCGTGTCACTGTCGTGCACGATAACTAGCTAGATTAGCCTTTTAGCTCCTCCAAACGTCGTCCTAAATCCCATCAACGGCGAAACTCACGTGGTCGATCAAAGTACAAGCCACGTTCTCTGAAAAACTCTGACTGCTGCTGGCACCACAACACCTACGGCCAAGCAGCGAAATGTTGCCGTAAGCCTTGTAACTTTGAAAATGTCTCAAAGTCTGTGGGAAACTATCCCGCCGGCATGCGTTAGTGGCAACCGTCGCCGGTGGCACTAACCGCCTACTTTACATCCATGATGTGATCAGCCAGACTCGATAGTTAGTCGACACAGGCATCGAAGGCAGCGTCCTTCCCGCTACAGCAGCAGATCGATAGAAGGAATCTACTTTCAACTTACAGGCTGCAAATGGAAAACCACTCGCAAACTTTGGTAGGAAATACGTCTATCTGAACGTGGGTTTTCGCAAACTTATTCCGTGGATTTTCCTTCTCGCTGACGTCACAATGCCCATCATTGACACGGACCTACTTAATCATCATGATTTACTCGTAGACGTCTGCCGAAAGCGACTGATTGGTAATACTGCCAGTTTGTCTATCAAAGGTATCACCTACATAGGCCCCAGCTTGTCACACGTTAAGATAAAGGCAATCCTTGATCCAACTTTTCAACCGATCGTTGATAAATAACAGGAACTTAACTGCCTGCCTAACGACCTACCGTGCATAACCAGCAATGTTATGCACCACATCATTACCTCAGGATAGCCCCTGATACCTAAAGCACGATGACTGGCTCCTGACAAACTGAGAATCGCTAGGAATGAGTTCGACTACATCCTCACCCTTGTCATCATTCGACCATCGAATAGCCTATGGTCGTCCCCACTTCATATGGTACAGAAAATGGATAGCAGCGATTGGCAGCCCACCGGTGATTACCGGCGAGTGAATGCCAAAACAACCCCTGATTGCTACCCGTTGCCTCATATGCACGACTTGACGGCAAAATTATCTGACGCGGCTATATTCTCCAAAACCGACTTGGTTAAAGCGTATAACTAAATTGTGGCGATTGACAATTTCTATCTATGTTTAAATACTTACTGTCGCTTGTTAATATACTTCTTACGTGAATTGAATAATAATTCCGCCAAATACAAATACCTAAATTCATCCCTCTCTCTGTGTTTCGGTTGAATTCTTGTAATTCGGTCATCGCGACATACCAATACTACTATTACAAATAATTACAATGCAAATCCCGAAGGCAACAGAAGATATTCCGAAAACGGCTATCAATACGCCCTTCGGACTTTTTAAATTTCTACGTGTGCCCTTCGGTCTCTGGAATGCAGCCCAAACATTCCAACGCTTCATCGACGAAGTATTTCGCGGTCTTGAATTTGTGTACACATACTAAGACGACTGCCTTATTGCCAATACAGACAAGGAAACTCAACTTAGTCAGTCGGATTCGGCATTTGAAAGGTTACGCCAACATGGGGTTACCATCAATATTCAAAAGTGTCAGATAGGCGTTGGCTCACTCGACTTCCTAGGTCGCACTATTGACTGCAAGGGCATTCGCCCACTGGCTACCAAAGTCAAGGCTATACTGAACTTTCCAGAGCCACAGACAGTGAAAAGTCTCCGTACTTAAAAGGGCTTGGTAAGTTATTACCGAAGGTTTATTCCCAACTGCGCCTCTCTGATTCAGCCATTGACAGACCTTCTTCGAGGGAATAACAAGTCTATCGAACTTGACACGTCTGCTCGAAACGCTTTTACTCACGTTAAAAAATCTATTGCGGATGCCACACTTCTAATTTATCAGGATCAAACGGCGCCGTTAAGTATCTCGGTTGATGCATCAGACACTGCAATCGACACAGTTCTACAACAGCTAGTTAACGAAGGGTGGCAACCACTCGACTTTTTCTCGAGGCGCCTTCAATTAGCTGAAACGAAGTACAGCACATTCGGCAGAGAACTTCTGGCTATGTACTGTGCTATACATCATTTTTGACATTCAGTAGAGGGTCGTGAATTCATAATTTTCACTGATCACAAACCACTGACGTACTCTCTAAACTCAACCTCAGATAAGTATTCACCTAGGGGATCACGACAACTGGACTACTTTTCACAGTTTACATCAGATATTTGCCATGTATCCGGAGTGAACAACACCGTGACAGATGCCTTGTCGCGCGTTTGTTCCCTCACCCAAATCGACGGCATAGATCTTGTAAAACTGGCTCGTCTTCAAAAAAAATACTGAGCTTCAACATGAGTTTCCGAAAACAACTCTACAATGAGCTGAGAAACCCTTAGCTATGGGAAGAGATACTATTCCATGCGACATTTCCACTAGTACCACTCACCCCATCGTGCCTAAAAGTTATCGCCGTAACGTCTTCAATACGTTGCATGGCTCATCTCAACCAGGTATTCGAACTACTGTCAAGCTCATAACTAGTCGGTTTTGTCGGCCCGGCAATAATAAGGAAGTAAGGGAATGGGCACACACGCACTTAGCCTGTCAAAAGTGCAAGGTGATAAGACACACCAAAAGCCCACTTGGCACCTTTCTTCTCCCTGATGCTCGTTTTGAACACATCCACATAGATTTGGTTTGACCGCTTCCTGAATCCCATGGATATACCTATATTTTAACTTGCATAGATCTCTTCACACGATAGCCGGAAGCAGCACCCATCAAGGATGTATCTGATGAAACAGTCGCACGCGTCTTTTTAGAAAGATGGATTACTAACTTTGGATGCCCATCTTCCATAACAACTGATCGCGGGCGGCAATTCGAAAGTGGCTTATTCTTCGCCCTGGCTAAAATCATAGGTTGCATGAGTTTTCGAACAACAGCCTACCACCCTCAAGCTAATGGTATGGTGGAACGTCTACACAGACAGTTGAAAGCTGGTCTGTTAGCTGCAAACAACACCCACTGAACTGAATCCCCTCGATTAGTTCTCCTAGGAATACGAAACGCCCTGAAAACTGATGCTGGTTTTACTAGCGCCGAGCTGGTTTAATGGCACGACACTATGACTTTCTGGTGAATTTGTTTCTCCCTCGAGCTTCCCACCAGCGGTAGATCTAGCTTCAAACGTCAGCAGGCTCACAAACGCAATGTTTTCAGTTAGACCTACTCCCCTTCGACCACAGTCCATAGACGTTTTTATTCACCCGTATATGAAAACTTCTTCACACGTATTTGTTCAACGTGAATATGTGGTTAGACCTCTGGAACCCCCATACGACGGACCCCATAAAGTAATTAAACGTTCGGATAAATTCGTTGTCTTAGACAAAAAAGGCCGCGAGGACACTGCCAGCATTGACCGTCTGAAACCGGCTTACTTCGAAGGCAATTCTATCAGCATAGAGCTAAGTGTACCGCATAATCCACGAGTAACCGAAGATCGTTTAATACTCGATGAAGTCACTAGCACGGAGATAGCTGCCGAATCTTCTGTCGAGCCCCATGAAAACCTGTTCTGGACGTACCGTAAGGTTCCCAGAATATCCTCACACTTATATAACATGGTGCTATTCACCCAACTCATTTGTGTGTGGTATTAATTAATTTTGTTTCTTTTCAAAGATCAATATTTTTTGATAAACCATCACTAAACACAAGTAAAATATTTTTCTATAAGCGTAAAGTTTGCATACATTAAAAAATTTATATGTATACTTCTTTGATGTTCTAAACTTTGCATTAATTTACTGTTTGCTAGATGCACATAATTTTTTTAAACACGCCGATTTGGTACATTTTCCTCAACAAGGTTCTTAGCATTCTTGTTTTCTTTTCCGGGTGCGAAGAACACTGGACAAGAAACAAGCGGAGCACGGGATCCAACGAACAACGTCAAGGAAGCGATGTACAAACACCCTATTGGCATAGGCAGATATATCAGTAAGCGAGCCACCGAGCCGCTCGGAAAATTTTTTCACCCGAAAAGGAACCATCGAGTTTTTTTACTTCTGGACGGTTCTGTCTTAGGGTCCTCAGAACCCCACTAAGGGAGGGAGTGAGCTGTAGCGATAAATAATTCCCCAAAATTTTTGACCATAAGAATCATCAGTGAACATTGGATGCTGAGCCTCATAGTTCAAGTCGACTTGTTTAGACGAGGGCTTCCCGTCAAGCATCCCCGCCATTTGGTACTCCATCGTGTCACTGTCGTGCACGATAACTAGTTAACTTAGCTTCCTCTTCAATCCGCTATTCGGTTCCGAAATATACCTCGTAATTTGGACAATCGATGGTGGTCTTTTGCTTCGCCTTTGATACACGAGAATTAAACAAGTTAGAAGTTGTTAATATACTCAGTACTGTTTGCGAATGTCTATATCGTCAACCTTTAAAGCGCTAACGTGAGGATGAATTTTTGCAGCTCCTAAGTCACTATTGTTATTATGATGTTTTTAGCGTGAGGTGATGTGGAGAAGTCCTGAAGACAATTTCTGGCATTTATTCCCTGTTTTACCCTTTTTTCTAGAGTTAAGTGGAATATTAAGAAAACAATTTTTATCAAAGTAGTATAGTAGATGTACAAGTAGTTTAGTTTAGAATAAACCTTGTTTTTAAATAAGAAAATGCGTTTTCCGATCGTGTGAAATCATGTCATTTTGTACGTATTAAAAGTTGTTATCGTTACTAGTCATTGCATGATTGGAGACAGTTGACAGAAAGATTCCTACATAGGTTCCGTGCTTGTTAACCCTACTTAGCTCAGTGGATCTACAACCTGGGAAGAAGCGATGACCAGAGAGATTTGAGGCTGTAATACACAGGACTGCATTTAGATGTGTTACCAGTAGGCTGTTTCGGTTGCCAATGAACTCTTGTTAGATATTAGCGAATAAACTCATTAGCCGCTGCATGCAATAACTGAAATTCACCCGCTCGTGTGCGGCCAGGCATGCCAGCCGGACTCAGCCACCCCATTCAAAAGTGTCGCCGAACACTTAGCAGAATGATTTTACGAAAGAAAAAAGATGCACCCACAGGTGTTTCTTAGAATATCTGAAAGATTTTAGACATCATGATTAACCCCAAAAGAACTTTAAGTCATCTATAGAATACGAGGCACCTTTCATAGAAGTGTACGATTCAAACTTCTTGAAACTGCGGAGTCAATGGTAATTCACTTGCTAAGTCCTGAACTCTGCATACAGAAGAAGTTCCTTAAGTCGATACACTTGCAATGGACGCAATTTATCTTCCAATATCCAATATCGTTTTCTGAGCTAGTATAAGCAAATTTGATTTCTTCGGGCGTGCTTCTTGATTGTTGGACGAAGGTTCCTGATCTTCGGTAAGTTTCTGAGTAGCTCGTCCCAGCACTCGACTGTCGTAGGTTTGGTTGACTCCTAAAGGGATAATGCTGGATTATTTATGTTGTTTGTAGGATGAGGTGTGTTAAGACTGTTACTGCTATGAATGGATTTGTTCCTTTCGCTGGTTTGTCCTCTGGTATCGTCATCAAAAGAAAAGGGATAACGGCATTAATAGATATAATAAGTGCATAATATTCAGGCCAAAAGACAGTAAAAGGAATAAAGAAAACGTAAAAACAGACGACTGATCAAATTTGAGGTCGGAATATAAGTATGATATCAGCAATAACAATGATAAGTGTAGTCGTTGGAGCTGTCAGGAAAGTCAGACGGGAGAGGATGTAAAGAAGCAGAACGACGAATTTAGTTGTCTACCCATGGATGGTGTTTGGGATTTTGATGGGATACCCGACAGTCAATTTTTTTCTTTCTGTCTCTTCATTCGTATTATTTTGTCTTTTCAATATTTTACATTTTAAACTTGCCCGTTCTCTAACCCACCTAATATAACTTGTGCATCTCATTCCTACTGTTACTGAATTGAACAAAGCTCAATTTATAGTCATTTATGCTAAATCATTCAATTTATTTGCTCGATTGTACAACGATATGCGCAGCTATATGTACGGTGTACAGCTATGTGAATGAGTTCTCCGAAGATAGTCTTTTCGTGAGTGTCTTCTATCTATTTTGTGTTACTCAATGGGAATGTTTAAGCTACTTATTATATAAACTTGCAGAAGTAGAATATTTGTGCTATGTTTGAAGTCAGAATTACCGGGCAAATTACAAAAGGCTTGATAAATATAAAGCATAAGTTTCAGGAAGCTGTGAGGGCAGATGGAATGGAAATGGGTTGCCCGAACAATCAGGATATGGGTCATCTTCATTTAATCTCAGAAAAGTAGAGGCTCAGTATGCTAACAAATAGTCCAGGAGGGAGAAAGATGTGGGTTCAGGCGATTATCGAGTGCAAGGAACCTTCAGTGTAAAGCTCGATGCCTTTGAAGCGACAGGAGATGGAATGTACTTTAGTTTCCGCGCCCAGATATTGAGGAAAGAAATTACAAGAGACATTCACCTTAACCACCAGAGCAAAATAAGAGAAATTATGTGGTATTAACCAGGAAACCTGAGTGGTCAAACTCTGGGAACGTTTGAAATTGATACTATCGGAAACCTGTATAGCCGCCCTATGAAAAATGCACAGGCAAGACAGTGAATGGCTTTTTGTGAACTTGTTGAGTCGTGTGGAATATTGGAGGATGGCGAAACAGTAGATGAACGATTGTGGAGATGGACAACAAAAGGAGGAGCTGAGTTTGGTTTAAAATGCAACGAATAAAGGTTTATGGAAAGATGCTTAGGAAGACGAAAGACTGTTTTGCACCACACTGACGACTGAGTCGGAAAGTGTTGCCAGTATGGGAACTCCAAAACACTATATCAGATAATTTGGTTGCTGTCCGAGAAGAAATCATAGTAGATGCCGCCAGCAAAAGGTAATGAAGAAAATTCATTCACTGAACAGAGGAAATGGGGAAAACCATAAAGTTTATAGCGTCAAACGACTCTTTAATTAATAAACTGTTACCTGCCATTCATGCAGAAATACCGTAATCTGCAAATGAAATGCCAGAAAACATTTTGAATAGCATGAACCCTGCAAAAGACGTGAAGACAGTAGTTTAGGACAGAACTCACGCAGAAGTATGGAGGCCGAACCTTGAAGTCATAGACGGTATGCTCAAGCCACTATTACAGAAGGTTTAAAGGTAAAGCAAGGTACCTGATGACTGTGTTAGGTGTTACCTTTTCAAAATTCGAGACAAGGATGACGTAGGCTTTGCAGAGTATTGCCGCCGTTCATGAGAATCTGAATATCACCTTGGAGAGAATAAAATGTGCTCTGGATATAGAAGTCCTTCCAAGACGTGTTGGACCAACAAATATCAAATGATATGTTGTTCAAATTACTACCATTGTCAATGTACTTGAAGATTGAACGATCAATTCATGGTTGTTTGCTCAAGACCAACTTCCCCAATTTTCGCGGAGGCATCAATACAACAGTCATCGTCTCATCAGCCGCTGTTCAGAAAGAAGTCAGAAGACAACCGTCAGAAATCTTAGTTGTAACATTGTTTATATGTTGGTGTTACAATAAAGAATCCTCGAGTCGCCAACTGGTGTTTTGGTTTTTGCGTCCGTTATTACTAAGCGTTTCTGAGAAACTTCAACGAACAGCGTGAGTCCCAGCGTAGCAAGAGCTGGGCATTGACGGTTTACGAGACGTGGCTGACAGTTTCTGACGGTACAACGTCAGTTTTTAAACGCTTTTGGACAGTTGGCACGACTTTGGATAGTCACCGTTCATCTTTCCTGGTGCCGTTCAAGTCCTCTTTGAACAAGCAATATCTGGAACATTTTTGGAATCGGGTCAAGTTCAACAATGCCTGGGTCAAAGAAGAGACAGAGTGTCTTGGATGCAAACAGGAAAGTAAGTCACGTTGACTTGTCTGTTAATTGTAGCGATGTGTCTGATGTTAAGCATGACATGGTTGATGTTACTGTTTCGACGTCCAGGGATAATAGGAACATGAAACTCCCTAAATTTGAACCACGGTGTTTTGATGGAAACCCGGCTGATTATTTACAATTTATAAAGGAGTTTGAGATCATGCTGTGTGGTTTTTTATTAACTGATGAAATGAAGTTAATGTATTTGATGAGGTATTGCACTGGAGATGCTGCAAGAGCTATACAGTGCTGTAAGTTTATGAAGCCAAAAGATGGCTACTACGAGGCTATGAGCATATTACGTCAAAGGTTTGGAAGACTTTCGATGATTGCAGGGAAATTATTCGGGGCTGATAAGGGTAATGGTGGTCAATTACAGGATGACTCCCAGGCACTCACTGAGTTTTTAGATAATTTGCTAATTTACAAGAATGGAATGATTTCGATGAATCGAATGAGCGACCTCAACTCGAGTTTTATACTAGAAGTAATGGCAAGACGCCTACCTACTCGACTGCAAAGGAAGTGGGTGAAGATAAGCTCCCGTATGGAGGATGAGGGTATCGAGCCAAAGTTTGATGACATTCTGAAACTGGTAAATACTAGTGCCAATCAATCTATGAGCAAGTTCGCCAGTCTATTACATCTCACCCCTAGAATAGAGCAGTCTGAGAGCAAAATGCAATCATTGATGACGAGTAGGCCTCAGAGAGGTGGATATCGAGAAGGCTCCGTGATGTCTGGTAATGCATATAGACCTAGTGAGTGTAACAGGTTTCGTAGTACATCCTCAACAGATAAGTTACAAGATGCAAGACAAACACGGTTGTGTTTTAAACGTTTGCAAGAGGTGCATACAAAGGTGAAATGTGAACCAGTGAGCAAGTTCAGTGATAAGCTAAATGTAAACTCCAGGTCTGACTCCGAATTGTGTGACGAGAGCGGTGTGGTCAAGAAGCCTGTAGTTGCAATTAGTAAGCCATTGTCGAATAGAGTGTCACAGAATAGAGTTACTGCTTCAGAGTGCAGTTCTGACTCCGCCAGTTTACAAGGTATTACTAGTCAGAGTGAAGGTATGAAATCTTTAGGGATTTGTGAGGGAGAACGCAAATCATCCACTGCTGTTAATAAAGAGTTTGAAAATGATGAAGTCGACCAGATAGATGATGGCAAATTGAATATTTGTGATAATGATCATGATAGTGCAGATTTGTCTTTGATAATAATAATAATAATTTTATTTTCATATAAACATAAATTTACATGAAAATGCATGCCATTTATACAGGCACGATCAAGTATGTTATAATGTCAAATCTTAAATTGTCTACAAGTTAATAATGTTTCAACAGTTAAATATTTGATATATATATATAGTTACACTCATTGTCTGAACCAGGCCGTATAGTTATTGAATCGTACAGTTGTCCTCCAGGTTGAGCGGGAAAATCGACTTCGTTTCGTTTTCATCCCGTGGTTGTCGGCATACGATAACCAACCAATATTGAGGTAAGTACAACGTTTACAAGGGATTGGAAGCTGTTTTTTAGAAAAGTAAAAGTGCTAAGGTGAATCATTAAAGCGTAATAGATTGAGTGAGTGAAATATATCATTAATAAACACATTTATGTAGAAAACAGAATGGGGAAGTAATTAATCCTTAGGCCGACAACGTTCATTTGCAATGTATAATAAAACCAATATATTTTGTACTATCATGATGTCCACTTTTGGCTTTAATACAATTATTTTCAATCCAGTTGTTTTTATTTCATGCCTTTTTGTCTATTTGATGCACAACCGTACCCTCTAGAGAATAGGAATAGAATAAGTCGAATCAAACTCATAATGAGCTATAAAATGTTAGGTTTAATGAAATATAATGAGGATCAAGTAAAGACGTTATTAGAAAATAAGTGAGACAAGATATTATGAAGTGGTATTTAAAGATCTGACGATGGATAGCAAGTTAGTTTATAAGATGCTCCATAAATCTGTGCAGATCCGGCGTGGTCGCATCTCAACAATAGGCTGAGCGAATGGTATATATTTAAAGGTAGAAGCATGATCTGTCAAGGCATTCAATATTATCTTTTTCGAGATAAAGATCTGAGCCCTCATAAAAATCAGAAATATCTCGAGCCTTCAAATTGCGTATTTCTGTTCCTGCAGAATGGGGTGATTCACCTTAGTGACCACCACCATATCTACTGATCAGCTGGTTGATCATGATGAAGTGAGGGAATATCTACTACTGCTAAGTTGAATAAAGGTTCTGTACAACTACAACGTGAAGTAGAATTGAACGCAGATGCAGTTGCAGAAGGTATGGATACTTGTGAGACCGTCAGTGTAATTGATCAGCGTGTAGCCCACCTATCATCAGATGATAGTGCTAAACCCGAACTAGTAGTGAAAGACAGCAGTGGTGGTAATCTTGCAGTTAGACAACTATCTGAAAGCCGAACAAGAACAGCTTCCGATCCACCGCTAAGTTCATCAACTGGTATCACTCAGTCGTCGCTGGTATTGTCATCCATAATGAGAAGGACGCCCATCAACTAAATTATCTTGTGCAATGACTATGATAGTATTGGTGCATTTGAAAAGAAGAAAGATATTGCTCAGTTTCGTGAGGATAAGCCAGGTGTAAACGAGGGAGTAATTGTTAAATTGACTTGCATGAATAAAGGCATTTCTAGTTTCAAGTTACTAGTTGAATGCTATTATCTTTGGTGTAAATTACTCTGTGCCTACGCTTGGTTGACCAGATACGTCGTGTGTTTGTTCGTCATCTATATTTTACGATACAATGACATGAGCGTGTTGCCGTTCAGATTTGAGGATATAGCTCATAGAAGGAAGTCAGGAAATGAACTCTGCGACGATTTTCCAACCTAGAGCGTCAACCTGAGAAGGGTTGTAGACGTACTGCTGTAAGTCCTACAATTCTTCAAAGGGTACCGCATCAATGAGCAGTCCAATGTGCTTGGTATGTGATTTTGTACATATGTTCATATTGTATATACTGTATTGATATCATCTGTCATCTAGCTGTTGGTAATTCTGTTTGTGTCCGGACGACTTCCACTTGGATCATCAACCTGAGAAGGAATGTAGGCGTACTGCTGTAAGTCCTACAGTTCTTCAAGGGTAGTTTGCCGTGCCAGAATTCACCACTTTGATGTGTTGATATAACTTATGTTTGTGTTAAATAATTGTGTGAGTTCCAATTATTGTAATTGTTGGTTAATCTTGTTTGTGTCCGGACATTCCACAACTTATAATCGTCAACCTGACAAGGGTTGTAGGCGTACTGGTGTAAGTCCTGCGATTCTTCAAAGGAATTCCATCAAGACATGATCTGCGAGTTTGTGTGTACTGTTTGTATATACGTGTGGTGTGTCATATCAATTGGTGTTTTTGGATTCATTGTGTTTACTTGTTGTTTTCGTACCTTGTTATTATTGCATAATTTTGTTAAAATTTTCGTCGTGATTTCTTCTGAAGTTGTTTCTAGTCTTCCACATCCGTGAATGAATTGATTGATGTTAGAGACAGCAGATGGGTCGTATACGCCGGGGAGGCTAGGCTATTGCTGAGAATGAAATGCATACGGAGATAATTGTCAGTTGCGGTCCCACACGCTGGGGAGAAAGAGTGTAAACGACTGAGGCTCGCATACGTCACCGTTACTAGAACTGAGGCAGAATGAGTGACAAGCGATTTCAGTGGTAATTGGTAGTGAGTGCATAAGAGGATGTGCGTAGAGTATCGTGAGTTGGTGCTATGGTCATGTTGCATTCTGCAAGAGTCATTCTAGCAAGTGGCGACTGTGTTGCAAGATGTCAAGAGGATGCCTTTAACTCGAAGGTGTAGGTCGTAACTGACGTGTGAGATTTTGTTGTGAGTATGCTTGTGGTGTGTTGGCTTTTCTGTTTGTTTTCCATTTCAGCTCTGTCCGTGTGACCCAGGTTCTTGCAATGGCATCCAAGTCAACGTGTATTGGTCGTGATGGAAAAAAGGGATGGATCCCTTTTTTTCCGGGGAGTGTCAATGGAGTTGAAGATTGAACGATCAATTCATGGTTGTTTGCTCAAACCAACTTCCCCAATTTTCGCGGAGGCATCAACACGACAGTCATCGTCTCATCGGTCGCTGTTCAGAAAGAAGTCAGAAGACAACCGTCAGAAATCTTAGTTGTAACATTGTTTATATGTTGGTGTTACAATAAAGAATCCTCGAGTCGCCAACTGGTGTTTTGGTTTTTGCGTCCGTTATTACTAAGCGTTTCTGAGAAACTTCAAGGAACAGCGTGAGCCCGAGTGCAGCAAGAGCTGGGCATGAAGAGTTTATGAGACGTGGCTGACAACCATACGTATCTCTATTTGACCGAGCGGAGAACGGTAGTCAAGTCTTTACGTCAACTTCATTAAATTTGAAGAGGCTTTCGACAGCTTAGACCGTGAAGTAGTTTGACAGCGCTTTGAACACCGATGATTATCCCAAAACTTTATTGACAACATTCAACATCAGTTTCACATTGCCATATGCTAGACGATTCGCAGAACGAAGCCTTTGAAGTGGGGACAGGAGTGAGGCAAAGCTGCTTGCCATCAACGACCAAAACTTATTTCAGAAGGTTGGATTGTGCTGTAAATCATGAGTGAGAAGGCAGGCATAATTTGAACAGACAGACTCTAGAAAATGTAAGCAGTGGTCTTAAATAAGCTACTCCACCATGCTGCCTCGGTAGGCTCACTATGATAATAATTTCACCTTCACGTTCCCCAGTGAAATATAGTGCCTCAAGCTAGTGGCTTCAAGTTTCTGCAGCATTGCTTATTTTACATGATGGGATTGCTAGCGTCATGCCCAACCTTTCCTCTTTACCGGCATTATTATAGCGAGTCAAAAGGGGGCGTCGGCCAGGAATCGAACCCCGGACCATGTGCATGTTTGGCGAGCGTCCTAACCGCTGTGCCAACGATGCACAGAGCTCTCTAAAGAACTGTTAATTGTCGGTGTCACCTAGCTCCTAGACTCAACTCATCCGAATCACTAAAAAAAGTCGTTCGATGGTGTTTTTCTTAGAAGAACAGGGTTATCAGAGTAATAGCTATTTTATATGTCTGTGAAACAAGCACAGAATGGGGGGGGGCGTGAGTCCACAGACTAAAACCCAAAAGGTCCTCTCAATAGACTGATAGGAATGGGAATAATTAATACAGTATTAACCGCGATATCGTAATATAGGTGTCGTATAGTCTCTCAATCTGGAAGGAGGTTATTTATGTTCACTAGGTAATAAATATAGAAAAATAATATCACAAATAGGTCGGATAGAGTAACCATCCCATTTGAAACTTGATTATGATAAAATAACAGTTGCAAATGACTTGGTTGGTGACCAACCACGCTCGTTTAAAAAACATCGAAGATAGGGAGCATGAAAATATTGCAAACTGTTAATTATTAGTCATACCAAATATGCCCAGAAAGACATATAGAAAAGCGAAAGATTGAGCGAAGAAATATTTACTTTTCAATTAGATCCTCATCTCTGGCTCTACTCTAACATATATATATATCATTCTTATTACAATACACAACAGTTTACCAATCAAGTGACGATATGTTTGTTAACAATAATTAGTCAGTGTCAAAATGTCAATGGGGTGATAATTAACGAAGAAAATTAATATATATGTAATTAAAAGGTGGAAATGGTTACAACAAGTGGATTGCATAATGCATAATTTTGGAAAAATGAAGAGTAATGAAGGAATAAGCGTGTGCACAGGTTGATTACGTAACAGATTGTTAGAGAAAATAAAACAATTTGGACAATGATAATTTGTAACTAAAGTTGGAGTGGTCATAAGAGTAAAATAGTTTTTACAAGGATAACACGTAATTAAAGATGAAGTGGTCAGAAAAATAAAATAATTTGGACAATTATAGTTTTTATAGTTTTTTAAAAGGAAAAAAATTAGGGGGAGAGGGATGAAGTAGTCCGGTTTATACAGTCATGTAACGATGGCCAAGGTAAGGAAAGTGGTTGTACAAATTTCTTCTGAACATACAAGTTTGGCTTCTTCAGGTGGATTCCCATTGCTTCAGCTGTATGTAGAAGACAAACTCGTAAAGCAAAATTAAGGTTAGTAGGAATGCGATAGATAATTTTAAATGCAGTATTAACGCCAACCTTATGCTCACTATCTACAAGGTGGGCTAAAATAGAGCTACGAATAGATGTTGTTTGTCCCTTAACCTTAAACATGCCGGATGATGTTCGGAAATACGATGAAGGAGTAATTAGTGACTTGGATTTCTACCATCGATATATGGATAACACATTTCTGCCATGAAAAACCAGGACGATGCAATGAACATCCTTGACAAGTTTAATGATGCACATTCAGCAATAAACTTTACCATAGAGAAAGAAAGTAATGACAGTATCGCATTCCTAGAGGTCTTCGTGGCAAGGAAAGAAGATGGCACACTAAGAAGGAGTGTGTACAGGAAAACTACTACAACCGGTCAGTACGCTAATTTTTTGAGTTTTGTACCTTTGAAATATAAACGTAACTTAGTTAAGTGTCTGGTTCATAGAGCTAGGTTAATCTGTTCAGAAGACTACTTCAACGAGAAGCTTAAGATTATTGGAGAATTACTTAGAAAAAATGGTTATCCAGATAAGTTTACTGAGAAAAATATGAATTCATCACCTAGGATAGTCACTATAACGACAGTTCCGAAAAAACCACTGTTCATAAAACTTAAGTTCCTTGGTGACAACATCAGCGAAATAATAACACAACGACTGAAGAATGCAGACAAAAGAACTTATTATGCAGCAGAGGTACGCTTTCTCTTCACAACCACACCTATTCTACGTTCGAGTAATAAGGATAAACTACCATAATTCGCCTCCTCTACGTGTATCTACCAGTGTGACTGAAGCTGCGGAGCTGGCTGTGAATTTAGGTAGTTTATTTAGTTAGTGTGCCATCTTCTTTCCTTGCCACGAAGACCTCTAGGAATGCGATACTGTCATTACTTTCTTTCTCTATGGTAAAGTTTATTGCTGAATGTGCATCATTAAACTTGTCAAGGATGTTCATTGCATCGTCCTGGTTTTTCATGGCAGAAATGTGTTATCCATATATCGATGGTAGAAATCCAAGTCACTAATTACTCCTTTCAGTGGTCCATTCTCTAACTTAGCGAGGAAAAAATCAGCTAGGATTGGGCCTAATGGGGAACCCATAGCTACACCACCAATTTGTCTGTAATATTCCTTATTGAATAAGAAATGAACGTTCATTGTACATCTTAAAACAAGTTCCTTCAAGGTGGATACAGAAATGCCGATGTCTATGTTTCGTGTGGTAATCTCCTCACATATAAAATCCACTGTCTCCATTAACGGTACATTGGTGAACGAGCAGGATAAATCAAAAGATATCATAAACATGTCCTTCACATTAAGATCTCTTATTTTTCCAACAAATTCAAAACTCCCACTTACGCTATGTTTTACCAACTCATTATGCAGAGGTTTCAGGAGCTTGACTAACCATTTTGCTGTGGCATGATATGGGGAATTACACATGTCTAACACTGGTCGAAGTGGCACACCAATTATGCGCACTTTTGGAAGTCCATATAATCTTGGTGTAATCGTTCCAGTAGGCTTTAGAGATTCATACAAACCTTCTATGATGCTACTTTGTTGTTTAAGTCTTTTTAGTGACTCGATTAGCTGTTTCTCTACTTTTTCTGTTGGATCGACGGAAGACGTGATTTTTTGAAATTTTCGATGATCACTGAGTATTCCATTCATCTTATCTATGTATTCAGTCTTATTCATTATTACTACTCTAGAGCCTTTATCAGGTTTCGAAATTATTGTATTCTCATTAGTTCGCAGCTTATCTAAGGCTTCCCTGTGTTTCTTGGTCAATAAGCTATTCAGTCACTGTTTACTAATTATATATTTACAACAACAGTCGACGAGAGCTGATTTAAGACTTTCAGCTGCCTCAGCTGACGAGGGTGTCAATCCTTCAGTTTGTGCATAGAAGTTTTCAAACTGGACTTGCATATCCATCTTATTAATTCTGACGTGATTATCACAAAACTTAGTGCCTAGGGATAATACTTGCAAATCTGTGTCAACAAGAACAACATCAGAAAAATTATAAACATACCGACCAGGGTTTGGCGGAAATCGCATTTCTGGAGTTTCGCCTTCCGGGCTTTGTAATATTTTGGTACGTTTCTTTTCCCTTCTTTTGTCAGAAACCTCATTCACATAATCCAGGAACTGTTTCTTCAAGCGCTCTAGGAGCTCGTCTACAGCATGAAACCTTTCTGTTACATTCTTCGATAATTCCGTGATACATGATTTAAGTGAGTCGATCCGATTCAATGCGTGATGCTTGAGTGTCTTACTATTCAGGCGAACTCTGCAACGTCGTAAAGACTTCCAATAGGACTTTGGATACTGGTTTCTCTCAATGCATTCGAGAATGAAGTCCACAGAAATTCTCGCTTCACTGAGCCTTGCGATGTACTTCAGATTTACTTCACATTTACCTCGGCGGTACGTTCGAAATTGGTGACATTTTTGCACGTGTTTGCTCTGAAATTTATTTACTGCTTATTGTCATATAATTCTTGAAATTATGGTCCAAATCTCTAAAAAACGTGTTCGTAGAAACACAATTGTTTTAGATAGTGGCTTAAATTCGGTTATAACTGCATTACCGCCTTGTAATACAGTATCAACTACTAGCTCTCAAAATGGTTTGAGTGCAGATCTCACTCCTGTGATACAGGTGAAAGATGTTCTGTTAGAGAACTCTGAGTTCTGTAAACTAAACCTCCTTTTGAAAGATATGCAGAGGCAAGTAAGTGAAATTCAGAAAAAATTAGATCAGTTTGATAGTATGTCACTGCCAATCTCAAATACCACGGAGAGCCGTTCTGATATTGGCCAGGTTAAGTGTTTACTGGATGTAACTCAAAATAAGCTTTTGAATTTAGACCCAATAGCCTGTCTTTTAGAAAGGCATCCTAAAATATCTCCAGACAACCTAAATAAAGCTGAAAATCTGATTGACTGCTTGGCTACGGAGGTGATGAAGCGTATAACCTCTTCTCACCAAGCTATAGTTTACAACGTCCCAGATTCTCTGCCCCTGAAAACTGTAAGACACAAAATCCTGATTTGTTGCGGCATGGCTAGTGTTCCATGTGAATGCAAACGACTTCGTAAAAAGTCTAACCAGGCTAATTGCCCAATCATTTTTAAATTCAGTAATTCCCTTGATGCTAGTAAGTTTACTAAATGTCAGGATCACTTAAGACTGAATAGCAGTTATAAGTCTATAACCGTAGCTCAGGATAAAACACCGTGTCAGCGCAGAATAATGCGTAGTAATAACCTGGTCACCTCCTCTAGCTTAGATTTACCAAATAAGGATCGTGCACAGCAACAGACACCTAGTGCTGAAACTAGCATTCAGCAAACTACACAACAACCACACCTGCCAATGGAACTAGGAACTGATTTAGATACCAGTACCCCTGTAAATAAAGCCTCATCGAAAGATGTTAAAATGACTAGAACTTCTGCAAGTTGTTCTAAGAAATTTCCCCCCAAACGTAGTAACCTCACCACGATGAACAAATTTCGCAGGGTTGAGACTAATGATGGGGAAGAATACTTTGTATTCAATAAGCCTGCTGAGAGTAAGAATGCCAACAAACCATCACTTGTTACGAAAAACTCCTCTCGAAACATAAGTATATCTGGAGGTGTTCCGCATGCTCCACCTTATAGAAAGTCAGGCTCCAAGACTCCTAAAGTCTTGCAGCCAAAGCACCTTCCTTCACAATTCCCTTTAAGTTATAAAAACAACCCGAAGGTGTATACCGGTATGACGAATAGCAGTTGGATGGGTAGACCTTCTGATGCTATGCCTTTTAACCGTCAACCTAGGCCCAACCTGTACTACCCTTATATCCAGGAACACATGGTAAATTTTCCAGGTGTCCCGAATCACTGGTACGACCCATGGCACCTAGGACCACCTCATTGCACTCCAACCCCGATGTACAGACACCCAGTCCGACCTCCTTTTCATTCATAAATTCTTGCGGTGCTGACGCACAAATAGATTTAGGTTATGGTGACATTTTAAGCCAGTTTGTAGTATCCCGTGACTTATTCACGATATTGCTAATTAATGCACGTTCCTTAATCAATAAGATATCTGAACTAAGGACATTATTATTAGTCGCCAAGCCTACTGTAGCTCTGATTACTGAATCATGGTGCTCATCCTCTGTACTTGATGTGCATATAGGTATCGATGATTACACTGTACACCGTGCAAACAGAGATTGCAAGCGTGGTGGAGGATGTCTCATATATATACATAGCTCATTTGTAGTCAGTAAGGTGGAAGATGAAACAATGAATAATGTACCTGACTCACTCTGGGTTGTCTTACATGGAGATAAGTACAAACTTCTCATAGGCTGTGTTTATCGAGCACCAAGCTCAACAAAAGAAACTGATGCGTTATTAGCTAAATCGTTTGCACACGCATCCTCGTTTAGTGCTAATTACAAAATAATTGCAGGGGACTTCAATCTTCCAGAAGTCAATTGGCTAACTAGTTCCGGCCCCCAACGCTTCGACGAATTACTTGCCACTATAGACTGTTATGGATGGCAACAACACGTCCAGACACCTACTCGTGGTGACAACATGTTGGACCTTGTTTTTTGTCATGACACAATCCCAGTATCCACGTATGTTGGTAATCGATTTTCCAGTAGTGACCATAGAATGGTACTCTGCTCTCTGCCTTTCTCACCACTAAATACAGGAAACAAACAAGACTCAGGAAGCACAATATGTCGTAGTTACAAATATACAGACTGGGGATTAGTCCAAGAACTTATTCGACTCTGTCAATGGGATGACTATTTTACCACTGACTCCCTGGAGGCCTTAGTAACCCTGTTTTACAGGAATGTTACCCTTTGTCTAGATACAGTTGCTCCAAAGAAAATAGTGAAATTAAGTAGACACCGAACTGAATATATTCCAAGGGCACACCGTAATAAGTTAAGGAAACTGAAGAAACAGTACTATTCCACTAAGGACATATCACTATTGCTCTCAATCCACGAGTCTCTTGAATCTCTCAAGCGCCTACGCTCTCAAAAGGACCTCGACGAAGAGTTAACGGCACTTGAAAGTACCTCCAAAGTTTATAACTTAACGGCACTTCTTAAAAAACGAATGCAGTCGGCGAGGGAAATCCCATACTTACTTCACGACAAAGTAATCTACAATGAACCTGCCACTATCTGTGAACTCTTCAGTGATTGGTTTGCAAACTTTAGTTTAGAAACACATATGCCTGGTGAAACCGCTCCCCTTACTATCTCTTCCCTTGAAAGCATTGTGTTCACTAATCAGTTAATAGTACAAGCAATTAAAAGCCTTAAACCTTCCACTAGTACGGGACCGGATGGCCTCGCTTCGATAATTTTCAAAAACAGTGGGTGTGATATACCCTTGTTACTTCTTAAATTCTTCTCAATATCTATGGACACTGGCACTTACCCTAGTGAGTGGAAAACTAGCTTCATAATTCCACATTACAAATCTGGTGATAGGGCAAACGTCCGCAATTACAGACCCATAAATATAACCCCAGTTATCTCACGAATCATGGAGAAAGTTGTAAAAGATCAATTGTCAGACTACCTAATTAGGGAAGATCTTGTTACAAGGTCTCAACACGGATTTCTCAAAAATAGATCCTGCGTTACTTGCCACTTCGACTTTTTCAACTGCATCACTAGTAGTCGCGAAGCACGTAAGCTAGTCGTTGTTCTCTACTTCGATATATCTAGGGCATTTGACATGGTATCTCACAGTATTCTCTTTGAGAAGCTGTACTCTTGTGGAATTCGCAACCCATTACTGAACTGGTTAAAATCATTTCTAAGCAACAGGGTACAAATAACCAAAGTTGGATCTGTATTGTCTCATCCTAGGCAGATCTCAAGTGGGGTCGTGCAAGGTAGTGTCCTAGGTCCACTTTTATTCACAGTCTACATTAACAGCATTTGCAAGTGCTTCACCTTAGGCAAACCATTCCTATATGCTGACGACCTCAAAGTCGTCTACTCCTGCTACACTCATGAATTAAGCGATATGGTTACTAAAATACATCTTGAACTAAGTAGCCTCGCATCATGGTGTGCTGATTCCTGTCTAAATTTTAACATTGACAAATGCGGCTGGATTTGTATTGGCAACAGTAACCTTGATCTAACTCTTGAAATAAATGGGCGAAAACTAGCTAAGCTCAACTCAGTCGTAGATCTCGGTATTAGATACTCTAGTAACCTAACGTTCGCTGAACAGACTGATTATGCCAGACGTAAAACGCGAAGGCTGATAGGATGCATAACACGCAATTTCTTTTGTTGTGAAACTAGGGTTTTATTATACAAAGTATGTGTCCGACCTATCTTAGAATACTGCCCGTTTATTCTTAGCGGACTAAGACAAAATGACAAGCTTAAATTAGAGGGAGTGCAACGGCAGTTTACCTCAAGAACTCTTGGTTTAGAAAGTGGTCTGGAATACCATGAGCGATGCGACAGACTAAGATTAGAACCCCTCTGGAAAAGACGCCTTAAGCTAAACCTTATCTTTTACTACAAGCTAACTAATCTTCTCTTGCATTCCTCCGAGCCAATAACTAAACCTACCGCTGTCATCAGTTACAATCTTAGAAATCATCACAACCTAGCTGCTATGGAGCACTGTCAGACTTACGTGCGGTACAACTTCTTCTTAAATAAGTTTTCAGTCATTTGGAATAGACTACCAGCTAATGTGCGCGATGCAAACACACTTCCAGTGTTCATCTCCTCAGTCACCAGACTACTCAAAGATGACAATGCACTTTTGCGCCTGACTCTTACACCTTCTTTTTCACCCTACATAGATATTTTAAGTTCTTTAAACGTGTAGTTACAACAAACTACAATTATAAATTTTAATATTATTGGAACTAGATGATTAACATTTCTACACAGGACAGTAATAATATTAGTTTACACATAATATAAAAGTTAGCATAACGGGACTAGTTAGTTTGTGTACCAAAATAACCACAGTTACTAAACAGAATATATATGTATATATTTATTAATCACTCCTTAAGGACTCCCGTTGCTTTCTTTTGCGTTGCTGTTGTTTGTCTTCTTTTTTCTCTCACCATTTCAGCTTCCATTTGACTTTTTGAATGAGAATGAATAATGTGGATATTTGACCATTTACAATGACAAATGATCTGCAAACATTATTGGTCCCGTATCTTTCAGTTGCCTGGTTAATAACGAATTAACTTTCTCCACGACGCAACCTGGATTACATTTGTGGAATATACTCTTATACCAATGGAAAAGTATCAATTTGTAATACAACGTCACGATTGTAGCTTATAACATAACTGATCGTATCTGTAAAAATAGCTTCCTTATTACCCAATTTGGATATAAATCAAATCAAAAATAAGATTCGGATTTGTACACACCCAAGTTATATTGAGGAATTACTTCAAGCTTTATTTTTTTTTTTTTTTTTTTAATCCATCCAAAACTTACTTGGGTTTTTTTGTTAATGCGAAGTTAATATTCCTATATTTCATGACGTGCTCCATTGAATGACTGGTTATCATATTGTTCCCACAGACCTAAGACAAAAACGCCAGCAACCATGTAACTTAACCATAAACCAAATTTATGAAATTTATATAATGCTTATCCATGCCTGTATATTTGGTGTGTCCTACACAAGTAGGAAAAAATGTGTATTTTATTAAAACATTATTATTAATTATGATTGCTAATCGTATATGTAATTTATCATATTGATGATGCCTGTAAACTGGCGTCTCTCATGTACAAAATGAGAATATACTATTATTATTATTATTATTATTATTATTATTATTAGATACTTAATGGGCACATTTAACGCACCTTTAACCAGTCTAACTGTAGCTGCGGAGCCAGCTACATCGGGCGAACAATTAGACAGGTTCATCATCGTATTTCCGAACATCATCCGGCATGTTTAAGGTTAAGGGACAAACAACATCTATTCGTAGCTCTATTTTAGCCCACCTTGTAGATAGTGAGCATAAGGTTGGCGTTAATACTGCATTTAAAATTATCTATCGCATTCCTACTAACCTTAATTTTGCTTTACGAGTTTGTCTTCTACATACAGCTGAAGCAATGGGAATCCACCTGAAGAAGCCAAACTTGTATGTTCAGAAGAAATTTGTACAACCACTTTCCTTACCTTGGCCATCGTTACATGATTGTATAAACCGGACTACTTCATCCCTCTCCCCCTAATTTTTTTTCCTTTTAAAAACTATAAAAACTATAATTGTCCAAATTATTTTATTTTTCTGACCACTTCATCTTTAATTAGTGTTATCCTTGTAAAAACTATTTTACTCTTATGACCACTCCAACTTTAGTTACAAATTATCATTGTCCAAATTGTTTTATTTTCTCTAACAATCTGTTACGTAATCAACCTGTGCACACGCTTATTCCTTCATTACTCTTCATTTTCCAAAATTATGCATTATGCAATCCACTTGTTGTAACCATTTCCACCTTTTAATTACATAACATATCGCCCGGTACGTTCAAATCAGGTGACGCTTTTGCACGTGTTTTCGCTTATATTCATTTATTGGTTACTAATAATTGATCTTTAATAACGATGGTTCAAAATTCTAAAAAGCGTGTTCGTGTGAACACCAGTAACTTAGAAAATAGCACCGGCTCGTCTAATAACACATTACCACCCCATATTATTAGTAGTTCACCCAACATAAAAGCCTCGAACATAACTCTGACCCCTGTAATACAGGTGGAAGATGTTCTGTCTGAAAAAGTAGAGCTCTCTTACTTAACGTGCGTAATTAAAGAGATGCAGCTACAGATAGATGAATTAAAAACGAAATTAAGTTCCCTAGAATGTATACCTGAAACTATCTCACGTATGAAAAAAGAAATGCAGGATCCTACAATCCTAAAGCTTTTTAATATGACCTCTAGAATGACTCATACTGACTCAGAAAATGCGAAGGAGTTAGAAAACGCCATCGACTTTCTATCCAGCGAAGTTGTTAAAAGGCTGGCTTCAAAACAAAACGCAATAGTATATAATGTACCGGATAGTGAGCCCATAAAGTCAGTCCAGCACTCATTGCTGAAGGCTGCAAATCTATTGAATGCACCTTGTCAGTGCATTCGCCTAAGCAAAAAAGACCTGAAGTATCCTTGTCCTATACTCTTTAGGTTCGACAGCTACATAACAGCTGAACGATTTAAGATGGCCGAAGATCTTCTGGCTACTACCACTAAATTCAAGACTATCAAAGTAGTCTCGGATAAAACACCAAACCAAAGGCAAGCAACCAAGAACTCCTTCGACACAAAGTTGACAACACTGAGAAATACATCTGGTATCAGTGCTAAAGAGTCGACGGACACTGAGGCACAGCAAGTCACGTGTATAGTGTTAGGAGAAAAAACGGCAAGTAAGAGCGACCCAAAACTCAGTAAGAGCAGTGCCACTGGGTGCAGTCTTAGAGTGCACGAGAGCACATCTCGAAAACCTGCTGACCTACATGAGGTTGACATAGACGCACAAACTATGGCTGACCAGAAACTACTGGCAGACCACACTCAATCTGGATCCAAGCCAGAGAGTCCCTCAGTAGAAACCGCAAAAAAGACCACAAAACCCAGAGTCCCACCCCAGACTTCGACATACCTCCCTCGTAATAAGTCAAATAAGCAGCGTGTCAGTCTAAAAAATGACAAAGCATGGGTAACGAAGCACATTCCCAAAGACGTCACGCAGCATATGAGAAGGAATACCCCTTCCCGGACTAGAAGTAACATGCCTAACAACGCACATAACTTGGGAATGCAACGTAGAATGGATCCTCGGGATACATGGGGCACTAAACGGGACTCATATAGGCACCATATTAACGAAAATTCTCGTCCAGACTCCCGCACTATATATGTTAGACCTCATCAACATAATGAGAACAGGTCGACACTTGATCCCCTCAATAACTTCACTCACGCACGTGACGTGAGCCAATATGCATACGGCTATGAAAGCCCCATGAGGTACAACTACCAGGGTAGTCTTAACACAGGGTACCCAGGTCCAGCAAACTACAACCCAAATTGCAGGGCAGACCATATATCACCAGTAGATGAACGCAGATGCCGACCCATGGATGCTAATAGTCAAAATATGCAACAGGATTATTTTCGGCTGCAGCAAGCAATAGCCCCCCTCGCAGCACAATTTGTCCAGGGAATAGTAAACACGCTGACAATGTCTCATATGAGGATTCCTCCGAACATAACATAGGCAACCAGGAGTTAGGGATAGTAACAAGAAAACCTACTAACTATCCCAACAACCCTGGTTTTCTGAAAATTATGCTTTTAAATGCTCGATCTCTCCTTAACAAAATAACTTCCCTTCGCAGCTTGGTATACATGGAGCGGCCAACACTGATTCTGGTAACTGAAACTTGGCTTACTATTGATATACCTGACACAAAGCTGATAATTGATAACTATAACATCCACAGGAATGACAGAGCAGACAAGAGAGGAGGAGGCTGTCTAATATATGCCTCTAAATCCACTAACTCCAATACCTTTACAAACCTAACTATCGACAAACTCCCAGAATCCAAGTGGATAAGCATCCACACGAATGAAAATAACATTCTTGTGGGATGTATATACAGAGCCCCTAACAGCCCTATAACGACTGATACGGTTATCGGAGAAATACTAGAGGTTGTACCTAAGCTGGAATTCGACTACAAACTAGTTTGTGGCGATTTCAACCTCCCTGGAGTGAACTGGGATACCTGCACTGGACCGAGAACCTACGAGGTGATCCTAGAAGCCATAGATGTGGGAGGATGGAAGCAGTGCGTACGCCTCCCAACACGACACAACAATATACTCGACTTAATCCTCTGTCACAAAATAGAGCCGATCTCGATAGAGGTGAGGGATAAACTCGACAACAGTGACCACAACATACTGTACTGCACCCTACCCTTACAACTAACAACTAAACACACACCTAAGAGTTCCCCGGTTTACTATCAATATAGGGACTATCGAAATGCCGACTGGGAATTCCTACCAACGCTCTTGAGAAGCTCAGACTGGGGTGAATACTTCACCAATAATAACTTAGAAGTAATACTAAATACCTTCTACAAGACAATCAGTTCGGTAAGAGACACAATCGCACCCCTGAAATCTGCCCTAAAGACACCAACTCTGTTCATAGATCGCAAAACGCGAATAAAACTAAGGAAACTAAAAAGGAGATTTTATTTATACAAAGAATTTAATGCATTACACCTGATACACGAAATATTTAAAAATTTAGATGAGAGACATAAAATGAAAGCACAAGTCGAGGAAAATAAAGCCCTAGAGGGCACCTCTAAAACCCAGGAACTCTGCAAAATCTTGCAAAAACGGATGAAGAAGGGTGAAGAAAACAATATCAGTCATTTAGAACACGAAGATATAATTTATGATGATCCCCAGATCATTAGTGAACTCCTGAGTGAGTGGTTCTCCAATAACACCAAAGCACATCCGTCCCCAATTCTCGACATAACCTGCAAAAATAACTACAAGTTAGGTGAAATAAACTTTAATATACAAAATATAGCATCGGCGGTAAGGACATTAAAAGCTAACAGTAGTTGTGGGATAGACGATATACCATCCGTCATATACAAAAACGGTGGTACGGATATGATTGTATTATTACTTAGAATATTTAATATCTCACTAGTGACCGAAACCTACCCTGAAACTTGGAAAAACACATATATATTACCTAAGCATAAAGGAGGGGCCAAAACTAGTGCATGTAATTATAGGCCTATCAATATAACACCAGTCATATCAAGGATCATGGAGAAAGTAATCAAAGACCAAATGTCAGACTACTTTCTAAAACATAAACTCATCAACCTGTCACAACACGGATTCCTCAAGAAAAGATCTTGCGTCACTTGCCATATAGACTTTTTCAACGAAGTCACCTATAGAAGAGATAGGAGAGAGCTAGTGATTATCCTCTATTTCGATATAAGGAAAGCCTTCGACAGAGTCCCACATAGTCTGTTAGTCGGTAGGCTATGCTCACTAGGGATACGCAACCCCCTCTACAATTGGATAAAATCATTTCTGTATGACAGGAATCAGACAACTAAAGTTGGCTCAATGACCTCCAGACCTAGACCAATCAGCAGTGGTGTCATCCAGGGGAGTGTATTGGGACCCCTTCTTTTCATTATATACATAAACAGTATATGTGAATGTTTTAGTATAGGCAAGCCAATACTGTATGCAGATGACTTGAAGGTGACATATACCTGCACAAATACAGATATCGGCCCAACTATGAACTCCATACATGAAGAATTAGCAAAAATGGATAGATGGTGTGACACGTGGAGACTTGAGTTTAATGTTGAAAAGTGTGGATGGCTCTGCATAGGCTGTTCCAACCTTGACCTCAACCTAGCAATTCAGGGCCACAAAATCCCCAGACTCAAATCTGTACTAGACCTAGGACTGAAATATTCACACAATCTATCATTTTCAGAGCATATCTCGAATCAAGTGTCGAAATCACGAAGGCTTATTGGTTTCCTACTCAGGAACTTCTACAGAAACGAGTCCAGAATACTACTGTACAAGGTATGTGTGCGCCCACTCCTAGATTACTGCTCATTCATATTCAGCAGTACACGCATAGAAGACAAACTGAAAGTAGAAGGAGTACAGAGGTACTTCACGCGAAAAGTACTCGGAACCGATAACGGCACAAACTACTCTACCAGATGTGAAATCCTGGGACTAGAAACATTATGGTTAAGGCGACTGCGACTAAATCTGTTACTCTTCTATAAGCTTCTTAACCAAATAGTGTATACCCCTGCTAACTATACTCGGTCCTCAGGTAACACAGGATACAACCTTAGGCACACTAAAGGTACAGTGGCTATAGAACCATGTAAAACAGCCACCAGGCAAAAGTTTTTCTTGATTAGGTATGCCCAAATATGGAACAAACTACCTGAGAAAATACGACTAGCAAGCACATTGGCCTCCTTTGAAAAGGCACTTAATGACACACTAAGTGAGTTTGTAATTGATACCAATGGTAATTCCCATGTAAGAGTTTCAGAAATCATAGGCCCATTTAATGTATGAACTCAGAGACTACACCTGTTGTTTGTTTTGTCTCTATTTATAATTCCAGACAAAAAAGCAGCAGTCATGACAATAACACCCATTCAACCAAGAGTCGATCAAACTATGTCTACCTGATACAAAGGGCGAACCATAATCAACATACGAATGAAATATGAGAAAACAAGGTAGAAACTTACCGCAACACCACATGAAAAGATAAAAGTTACTTGGATATCATTTATAATCCACCAACTGGTCTCCTACCCAAAAAGAATGCGGCGATGTTTTATCCAAAAAGGCGAGGAAATACATAAACCCACAGCAGCTGTTGTTAACACTCAGTGGGGGTAGGAGCCAACAAAGTAATCCTTTCAAAGCATATGTATACTTCAAATGGGCACGGAGACTTTGTAGATTACGTCATAATCCAAATCACTGCCTCTACAGCGCCAATAAACCTGGATATCTATGATATAACGAAAACATGCTGAAAGCTGCATCTCAGATCAAGTTGACTCATTCCATGGTAATGATCTCCTCCTGCGTGCCTTATTCGACATATTGAATGGAATGGTTCGCAGTTATTCTGGTACTAGATCGAAAAGAATAAAAAATTCACCGGTTGCTGAATCAAAAGTACTTCTCTGCATGTTTAACTGTATTCTAACTGCTATGATTAATTCCAAACCATTTATCCCATAATCACTCAAATTCCAGGAACGATCCAATTCTACCATTTAAAGAAGCTGGCGGACACGATGTAAATGAGTATTCATGATCTGAAATAAAGAAGCAACTGGTTTTCAACATTTTACTCAACTTACGAGTACAGTCCGCCATGCAGACACAAATGGCGCAAATGGAGAATTCTGGAATCGACCTCGGCACCATTTGATGCAGTAAAACAACCCAACATGACCTTATCTAATTTTCGCCTCCACGATCAAATTTCTTTCCTGTTATGAAACTACGATAAGACTGCTGAAAAATGGAATAAATATATCACTGATCTCAATATAATACATCAATAATCTTTAAGCCAAGGGTGCTGTTCACAACAAAGTTATGTAGGAGAATTGACTTCAAGCTTTATTTTTCCCAGATATCTGTATTACATTCATGTGATGTCTGGGTTTTTTGTTAATGCGAAGACAATATTTCTATATCTCTTTATGTGCTACACAAACAGACTTTATAGCAGACTGTTCCGACTGACTCTAATGTCAGAAAGAACAACCAAACTGTAAGTCCATTATACATCAAATTATGTGTAATTTATATAATATAACATAACATAACAATTTCGCTTTATTCCAGAAACAGTACTTGTGGTACAGTGTGGAATTTTCAGCACATATCTACAATATTGCATCTAATTTCATCGTACATTTAAAAGGAGTATTATAAAAAAAAATATATATATAAAAAAAACAACAAAAAAACCAAAAAAAAAGAAACACAGAAATAACAAAAAATTTGCAAATAAAAATACCAAGTAAAAAGGAAGATAAACACAAACAATGAAAAAAAAAATATTTCAGTATTGGTTAGTGGAAGCTACGGTATGTGTATGCGTGGTGAACAGTAACAGCTATAGTCATACGGGAAATTATGAGATGTTCTTAAAAATGTTTATAGCCAAGATGATCAGTTAATTTGATTGAGCAACGCTAAGCAATCATAAGATAAACATTTCCGGTTTTTTTTTGTCAGTACTAATGCGGTTTGTTTGTAGTGGCAGTGTGAGGAATCATGCATAATACAAAATTTTTAAGATGGTGATAGTGGCAATAACAAACAAGATTGTCAGTTAAATAGTGCCGAACAAAGAACAACCACAAAACTAATGTTACATGATGGTTAAAGACGGGACAATTTTTAATAATCATAGCGATAATATAGTCAGACCCAGTAGATGTACAAAGAAGGAATAGAATAAAGAATAAAAATGTAAGCCAATGATAATAATTTTAAGCAGCTAAGTATGTTTAAGAAGGTTGTTCACTATAGAGTACAAATAAGAGAGTGTAAGGGGGAAAAAAACAAGGGCCAAAATTATGTTATTAACCACAAAGCAAGTCATAGGTTTCACGCCTAACATTGTCTCTGTCACTTAGAACACGGGCCAAATATGGTATCGTTGAGTTCCTATACTTGGTTGTGCGAGCATATATTATTTTATACTGATTTCTGGTTCTACCTGATGAGATGCAAGGAGAGAGTTGGGAATAGAGGGGGTGTTAGGGGTCAGAGAGTATGGTTTTAGACCATTTCTCACATGTATTCAGATGCTTATCCACTAATGTTGTGACGAGCTGACTGAGTTTTACACCGCTAGTCCTGCTAACTACCTTCAACATCCTTCTCAGGATGGTATAATCCTTTTTCAGTAACCCAGGAAAGACTAACGGGGAACAGTAAAGTAGAATAGGTAGGATACGAGAGTTGACAAATTGCGTAAGCAGAGGTTGAGGGACTCCAGTTAGTCTGAGTTTCTTAATGTAGTAGGTTAGACGAAACACTTTCTTGGAAATCATTTGGATATGAGATGACCAAGTAAGGTCGGAAGATATAACTAATCCGAGGTATTTTGCATTAGACTTTGTTTCAATTATAGTCCCCTCGATTCTACAGACATCATGAGTGCTTACTAGAGTTTGTAGATCTCGTTTATGCCTAAAGGAGAAGTCGACAGTCTGGCATTTTGAGGGATTCAGCGTTAGGCCATTTATTTTAGACCACTGACTGATGTCCGACAGGAAGCTATTTAATTTGAAGCAGTCTGACTGAGACTTAACGGGAAGCGAAACAGTCAGGTCATCTGCATATTTGACGAAGTTGATTTCGTCTGAGAGAGGTAAGTCATGTAAGAAGAAGGAAAAGAGAAACGGCGAGAGAACAGCACCCTGAGGAACACCAGCTTCAGTCTGCAAAGGAGAGGAAGCTACACCATTATATACCGTGTACTGCATCCTATTGGAGAAGTAAGAGTGCAGCCAGTTGATAGCCCAGGACTCAGTTTGTGTAAGGCTAAGCTTGTTTAACAAAAGGCCTCTAGGTACAGAGTCAAAAGCAGATGTGTAATCAAGGAAAGTACAACGGACATACTTGGCCCCTTTGTCTAAGGAGGATACAATGTTGTGATGGAACACGGCAGCAGCATCCAAAGTACTTCTACCCTGTTTGTAAGCAAACTGCTTTGGATCATTTGAGAAGCTTAGGGAGGGAATGAGTTTTTGTGAAAGTAATTTCTCCATCAGTTTCAAGAAAGGAGAGGTAATGGCAATTGGTCTAAACTTAACACTATCTCCAGAACCAGACTTGGGTACAGGGATGATTTTAATATCTTTCCACAGAGAAGGTACATTATTATTAGAAAAAGAAGTATTGAGAATGCTTGTAAGTGGGTTACTTAAAATATCAGCACATTTCTTTAAAACAATGGCAGGTATACCATCAGGGCCTAGACTCTGGGAAGGTTTAAGAGATTTCAAACATTTAAGAACATCAGAAGTATTGAAACGATGAAAGTCACTGGTCGTGTTATTAGTTAAATTGAAGGCAGAAAGGACATTTGGAGGGCGGATGAAAGATCTATTGAGAGTATTTACATCAATAGAAGAGGCAAAATTATTATGCTTACCACAACCAGTAATTTCTCTAAAAAGCTTCCATATGTTTTCTGAGGTTTTACAAGATAGTATTGTTTGATTATAAATGTTGTTTAGTCTCTTGATTTCAGATTTAATTTGGGTGTTTATCTTCTTAAGACCAGATTTATTCTTTGTCTTGTACAGCTTCTCTTTTTCTCTACGAAGTTTTTTGAGATGAGGGGAAGAAAAACGATCCATTCTTTTGAAAATTATCTGTTTTGGACAGCATATATCAAGACAGAATTTAAGATAGTCAGTCAAATTGGAAATAGTATCATCCAGTTTGTGTTCGTTGAAAAGTTCCCAGTTAGTGTCATTTAGCATACATCTTAGTTTGAGCATATTTTCTTGTGAGTAACACCTTTGCTGTGTTTTCTTGGACAGATTTGAGAAGATATTAAAGTGAGATCTGCTGTATATCTTAGGTAATATCCGAATAATACAATGATCTGAGTTCGTGATAGGAGCACGTCTGCGTACTTCATATATTTCCTCATCATTAATGAACACTAGGTCAAGAGTTTTATCAAGTCGAGTAGGGAATTTAACAATATTGGCATGACCTAATGATACAAGGAAAGAACAATCACAGCAGTTAAAATCTCCTGTGACAACTGATAAAGAGTTTTCAAGATGTGTAACGGCAAATTCAGTGAATTCATCAGCAAAATCAGATAGATCAGATGCAGAACAGCCAGGAGTAACATAAATGTTAGAGATGAAGACGTATTTGAATTTGGATAAATGTTTCGGGCGGCATTTGACCGTTATACAATCAATAAAGTCATTAGAGTAAGAAAAACATACACTATTTGAAGTTGACCATTGAGAATGAATGAAAGTTGCAACACCTCCACCTCTTTTCTTTCTGGAGCATAGTCGATCTTGTCTAAACAATGTAAAACCATTTAGGGAAACCAGATTGTCATCATAGAGTTCATGGAGCCATGTTTCTTGTAATGCAACAATCGCCGTATTGTGATAAGTATCAGATGATAAGAGAGACTGGAGATGCATAATTTTGTTGGGAAGTGAACGGCAGTTTGAAGTGACAATAACAGGAATGGTAGTACGATATAAAGGTGTCTGTTTAAGTGCACGCTGCCAGCCAGCATGATGTTTTCTCTTAGATTTATTAGATGCATTATTAGTTGCATGAAAGTCATATGGTTTAAAACGTTTAATGAATGAATTACTGTATTTTATACGATTTGTGATCATATTTTATTAAATTAGGAATGAAAACATGACTTATTAGATGCAATATGTAGATGCACGAAAAAGGTAGCCCAGATGTCAAACAGGCCGCCCCCCGCTATCCATGCCTGTACAATAGGTATGTTCCTGCATAAACAGGAAGGAATATATTATTATTATTAAAACAATATTTATGCATGCCTATACAATTGGTGTACCCTACATAGTTAGGGAAAAAATGTACATTATTATATTATCTTTACTAAATATGCTTATTAATATTGTGTAAATTATCGAATTGATGATGCCTGTAAACTGGCGTCACTCATGTAAAAAATGAGAATATATATTATTATTATTATTATAAACTGTTGTGTATTGTAATAAGAATGATATATATATATGTTAGAGTAGAGCCAGAGATGAGGATCTCATTGAAAAGTACATATTTTTTCTCTCACTCTTTTCCTTTTTAATTATTATTAGTTTTCCTTTAATTCCTAGAGGAGCCTAGACCTTCAGCTGCGCATTCTGATTGTCTGCGGTTTTTTTACCATCGTTTTCACCCCTCTCATTGTCAGCTCACATGCTTTCATCTTCTCTTCACATGACCTCCTCCAAGTAACGTTTGCACTGGCGACCAACTCTCCGCTTCCTTTCAGGTTCCACTCGAGCGCTGGCTTGTCTAGTGATGTCACTTGATGGTTTCTCCAGAGTATGACCAGCCAATCCATCTCATTTTCTTCCTGCCTATTTGTTTCGCAATCGGTTCCTGCTGTGTTAGTTCGCTCATTGCCAGATATCCCTGTTGCTGATCTTTTCTGGCCGGCCATCTCATCTTGAGTGTTGAGCGAAGACAACTATTGATGAAGTTGTGAAATTTGTTTGAGATGCTCTTTATTACCTAATGTCAATATAGTTGAAGATTTAACGATCAATTCGTGGTTGTTTGCTCAGACCTAACTTCTCCATATTTTACGTGGAGTCCTTAATCCCTCGGTCATCGTCTGATCGGTCGCTGTTGAGAAGGAAGATTAAAAAACTACCAGAATTAATATCGTGATTTATTGTTATAGCATTTGTTCTTAGACCTCCGTAATAACAGTATTGTTGGTTATATGTTGGCGTTAGAATAGGGGATCCTTGAGTCGCCAAACAGTGTATTGATTTTCTCGTCGGTTAATACTAAGCGTTTCTAAAAGTCTTCGAGGGACACCGTGAGGCCCAGGATAGCAGGAGCTGGACATTGATGGTTTACGAGACCTGACTTACACCTGCTAATTGCCATACACTTATCTGTATTATATAGATGCTTGAGATAGAACAGCTGTGTGTTTCTGAATCAGTACCAGCCAAGTTTGGACATCTTTCAGACAAGTAAAATCCAACCAGGATGAAACACTCCAAAGCTAATCGTACATAACATCAACGACAGCTTCGCAATGCCATTTATTGAGTACTCAACCGGTACATGAAATGAAGTACTCCAAGTTCGATGGCATCACAGCAAGCAACATACGTACATAACATCGGAGATCGAACCATTCCAAATTAGCCAGGATGGAAGAGTCGTGAAAAAAACATTTAAGTAACAAATTCAATTCACTTACGCTGATGTCGGGATTCCTCGAAACAACATTCCTTATTGAGACAATAAAATCAAGGCATCTATTGAGAAAGTGAGTGTTACAACAAACTGGGAGCACCGAAGATTAAATTCAATGCAAACGAATTCCACTCTGATCCTCGGTAAGATACTCAAACTACACCTCTATATCTTCTCTAGATCAGTGCGTTGAAGACAATTCCCTTCTGTGTAACTTACTCCAGTGAAATATTCAACGGGGCTAATTCCATAAAAAGTGAAAAGCTTTATTCTTCTCTCTCCGTCATCGGCAACTTATGTAACATCGTAGCCAACAACGACTTATTCACTCCTAGCGGGTTGTCATTTGAAGGAGATACTTCTTGAGACTCAGTTCGGTTGCAGAACAATCGCTTATGTTCAGCTAAGATATTATCGAAATAAAAAACTGAACATGATGAAGAATTGACCATAGAGACGTAGGATATTTGGACTAGCAGTGTCAGTTTTAACTCTCCCGTAGAACGATATAATACAAATGAAATGAAAGGACATAGCTTCAAGAACAAGAGGTATTAATGTGAAATCTGTCAAGTTTATTTGCTGAGATGATTGATGAGTGTCAAAGTGCTCTATCGTGTGGCGAAAATATTCATTATGAGTAAGAAGAATTCGGGAACATTTGATGTTCCATATTAGAGTGATCGTGTTGTATCAGCTCACACTCAAGGTCAAAACTATTTATAGTAGACGCGCGACTTTCGAAACCGTGGAAACCTAATGATGATATCTTGAAAGTTCGTTGAAATCAAATACCGTCAGCAGACGACTCTGTCGCCATGAATATCTTTGAACACAACATGAACAAAGGTGTTGATTCTAAACGTGGTTCTGCAAAGGTTTTTGATGACTTATTAAGATCAAAGTTTATTTTAGGCTTTCAATCATTCAGACTTTACAGCTACTCCAGAATATAGTGAACAGTATGAAACAGACTCTGAATTGACTGATATGCAAGAACGAAATGATTCAGAAGACCGAAAATTACCGGATGGAAATGGAAATTTGCGTACACAGCGGAGGAACAAACAAATCAAGAAACTTCGTAGGTACACTTGGTATTCAGTATGAAAACTATTTCTTTTTGTGATTCAAGTCTTTGATGCAAATGTATTCGAAGTCCCTTTGTGTTTTTACTTACCATTTCAATGAGTTTTAAACTTTGAACTAATGTTTTGAGAAGCCTTTGCCTCATAATGTTGCTTAACAACTTGGATATTTGTCTTCATAATAGTGTCATCTGTAGGAATAAAATATTTTTCAGGTAATGACATCTGCCATATAATAATTATCATCATCATACTATTATATTTGAATGGGTCAATGCATATTATTACAGAACAGTCTATCTGTAATTGTAATGAGTGATGGATTGTCTCAATAAAATAGTTTGCTATCACTGTCATGACCTTAATAAAACTACTGTCCCATAGCTGCGAAAACAGCCCAAATTCAATATGCTATTGCATTACATATCGTGTTTCTGATATAAGTATAAACCTTGGGCACTGTGATAGAGTATAAGTCCATTATGGATAAGATTTTATTTCGATAAATCACGCAGTGTTGTACAGTTATATTAACTGATGACGTTTCGAGCACAAACTATTTCTCATAATCATATAAAGTAATGGACATATCGTGTTTGCTTGAAAATTAGAGATTCACTTATCTGTGTCACTTTTATTCTTGTCGTTGCCCTCTTATTCATTGACACGGTAAGTTAATTCAGTTAGCAGCAACACTGTCACTGAATAATTTTGGTGGTTAGGACTATATATATATATATAGTATTCTGTTGCTTATGCCGTATTGAACTGTGGGAATATGTAAGAATCATATTCCGTCGGAACAGTGGCTGTGTCACACCACCACAGAAGTAGTACTGGAATCGGCAAGCATATTTAAGACAGGAAGTAACCTAGTGATTTGTTCATGCTTTGGCATAGTTGGCACCTCGCCAACAGTCTTAATTTATCATAATTAATAGGCTTAAACATAACAACAGCAACCTTTGCATATAAATGATAATATCGCTTATGCATTCCTGGAGGCTCTGTGAGAGACTGGAAGGATGGGGTAACTTATATATATGTATATAATTGTTTCAGTGAGTTCATAGAGTTAACTTGCACTTACGGAGAATTCCCCAAATATTAGTCCCTACTATAGTCAAGTCCTTATTGACATCTGACCTTTCCGTCAAAATCTTAGCAGTTCATTGTTTTGCTATATTTTGTTGTCTCAATGAGTCTAGAAGGAGGTTTATAAAAAATAGTAGTACAATACGTGAGTGCATCAGTTTAATTTTGTCAAAACTTGACGTAACTTCAAATATTGATGATCACAAATAGATAGAGATTAGAGGAAGAAGTGTCATTATTATTGCACAATGAGTGGTGAAGTACTTTCAGGTCAAAGTTTAACCTTTTTTCTGATTGAATTTCAACGGATAAAACACTGCAGTTTTTCGTTTTGCTGCCTAAAACCTATTATTCCACCTTTGGAATTCTTAATAATTCCTCAGTCACGACATATGCTACAGACGATAAGCCACCACCTTAAACGACAAGCGATGCTAGCTAATGTAGGAATAAGTTAAAAAATGACTCAATGCAGCCAAAATCAAACATGATGACAGTGCAGTAAGTTTCTGACTATTGATTTTAGCAACGTAGAAAGATGCAAACTGGCTGTCTGGCGTTCTCAAGAAACTGCGAATCAATGACTGGAGACTGTAGGTGACACCGCTGAAAGTCCTTCTCAGTGGTAAAGATCTCCTAGATTCGTTAAATAATCATTTATTCTGTACATTTTCGATTATTATAGATGTATTCGGTTTCTTTTCTCTACTTTTATGTACTGTCTTCTGAAGTATGGTCACTTGAAGTGATGTAAGTTTTGGGAAATTTTCACTTTAGGAATTCAATATAGAAAATACCCGCATTTAAACATTTAGAAAAGAGAAAGATTGAGCGAAGAAATATTTACTTTTCAATTAGATACTCATCTCTGGCTCTACTCTAATATATATATATATATATAATTTTTATTACAATACACAACAGTTTACCAACCAAGTGGCGATATGTTTGTTAACAATAATTAGTCAGTGTCAAAATGTCAATGGGGTGATAATTAACGAAGAAAATTAATATATATGTAATTAAAAGGTGGAAATGGTTACAACAAGTGGATTGCATAATGCATAATTTTGGAAAATGAAGAGTAATGAAGGAATAAGCGTGTGCACAGGTTGATTACGTAACAGATTGTTAGAGAAAATAAAACAATTTGGACAATGATAATTTGTAACTAAAGTTGAAGTGGTCATAAGAGTAAAATAGTTTTTACAAGGATAACACTAATTAAAGATGAAGTGGTCAGAAAAATAAAATAATTTGGACAATTATAGTTTTTATAGTTTTTAAAAGGAAAAAAAATTAGGGGGAGAGGGATGAAGTAGTCCGGTTTATACAATCATGTAACGATGGCCAAGGTAAGGAAAGTGGTTGTACAAATTTCTTCTGAACACACAAGTTTGGCTTCTTCAGGTGGATTCCTATTGCTTCAGCTGTATGTAGAAGACGAACTCGTAAAGCAAAATTAAGGTTAGTAGGAATGCGATAGATAATTTTAAATGCAGTATTAACGCCAACCTTATGCTCACTATCTACAAGGTGGGCTAAAATAGAGCTACGAATAGATCTTGTTTGTCCCTTAACCTTAAACCTGCCGGATGATATTTGGAAATACGATGGTGAAGACTTTAAGAATTCAGTTTACTTCAGATCTTACTAACTTTCGTGGTAAAAAACTATATGACCACTAGTCAATATTTGATAAAAATTCTCCAGTCTTCAGAAATAGCTGGAATTTTTCTATTGCATTTATAGTGTGCCTAATAATGTCTCTGTTCTTGGAGATGCCTTTTTAATCCAAATTTCGCTTATTTCCGTTGATGTTAACGAATGAAAAGAGTGTGTAGTCTTCAAGATACTCATTTTTTATCACAAGGCAAACTGTTATTGGAAAATATATCAATATGTGGTATGTTTACACTCATCCATGGTTTATTCTTCTTCTCTGTGTTCCAGAAACTCTATTTTTCTTTGTGTTCACAGTGGCGTGGACGCTAACCAATCAGGTCTTTATAATAACTATCCAATTCACTAGCCGCATAAATTAAGTTTGCCATTTTTCAAACGAACATAAGCAGAGTAAAACTAAAACAGGAATGGAGAATAATTAAGATTTGCAGGATAATAAAGACTGAATGCAGCTGCAACATTCAGAACCGTTTTTGGACCGTATCATTAGGATTCTTCAGCCAATGGATCTTAGCATCTTGGGAATTCCAGCAGGGCAGTCAGTCTACACCTGCCTATGTGATATAAGCCACCTTCCAAAGACTTTATGGATTTAATTTCATATTTTGATTTGATCGCTTTTGATTCTTTTTAAAATTAATCCTTTGTAAGCTGACGTCCCTCTACAAAGATGGGTAATGGTGTGTCCTAGTCATATTCATCGACGCAGCTTCACAACCTCATCCCACATATTCACTTAACCTCAGTATTGCTTGCCATATTATGTCACTTAACACTGAAGATAGAACACAAATATCTGTGGTCAAAGACGGTCAGTTTCTTCGAGTTTTACACTTCTTACAGTCATAACTTGCGGATGTTTGACAAATGCTCAGCACTAGTAATCTCAAGTCATGTTCTACTTATTTAAGTCATCATTATATTTCTATAGAATATGTGTGTAAACTAAGGGATATTAAATTTGAAAAACACTTTTCATTGTATTAATAGAGTCATAAGATCTTCAGGTCTTATAGAAATGGCTGAGACACGCATTACGTAGGTCTAGCCACTGTATTTTTTGTCAAGCAACATTAATTGACATAAGATTAGGTTGGAATAGGCTTAGTGGTAGTAAAGGCAGAACATGACATGAATACATGAAGTCTCAAGTTTCAGTTGAACTAATGTTCGTAGTTGTTGTTGTGAATTTGACATGAAGAAATCTAATTTACCTGGAGTTATGGTGGAATGTCGTAATCAGCGGGATCTTTCAAGTCAGGCAAGCGGAAAGTTACTCGCTGGTGACACTGGCTAGCAGTTAGGACATATATATATATATATCGCGGATGTGCAGAAGTTGGAATTCATGTGCCATCGGGTTGGGTCCTAGTGGCTGCATAGTCTATGAGCTCACCTTGTAATTGGAAGGTCTTGAGTTCCAGCCCGGGTGTATCCTTACTAATGAAGAGTCTCAAACAGGTACGAAACCGTTGATTTTCGAAAAATCTATGTCACGTCTCCTAACTGTTAGTCTGTGTTCACTAAAAGGAAGATGAAAAGGATGTCTTCAGTTCATGCAGTCTATTTGTATAAATAACTTTTTTAAAGTCTTTTTTTGCTGTTGTTGTTGTACTTAGTATATAGTTAGGAGACCGTATTAGTTTGTTAGAGACACTTGCTCTAAAATGTTTCAATATTATAGCAGTAATTTCAGAAGGGTATTTCATTTTCATTCTCACAATGGAGAATTTGATGAAGCCTTTGAAACAAAGTGCAGAGTTGAACAAAACTGACGATTATCACCGATGATATATTACCAACTGTTGTGAACTGGATTATTCTGAAGACCGGAAGTGAGAAATGAGAAAACAGGATTGCGTTGGACCGAGGAGAAGACTCTAGAAGATCTGAATTTCGCAGACGATGTGTGCCTAACATTACACAAACTCGAAGAATTACAGGAGACAACCAAAAAACTTGCAGAAGTGGTTGGCAGTGAAGACTGGACTCCAGGTGAACACAGAGAAGACGGAGGTGATGAAGATACCCAACCAACCACTGCCAGAACAGCAAGTACTAGTCATTGTAAAATGGTAGACATTCTGAAGAGGTCACTTCCTTCACTTGTCTAGGCGGCCAGCAGCGTCTTGACTACAAGCAGTTGGAACTGATGAGAATGTCAAATTTCTAGTCAGAATTGAAAAGGCAAGACAGGCATCTTCATCACTCTGAAATCAGTTTGTAAATCTTTTGCACTCAGTGCAAAGAGCGAAACTCAGATGTTCAACACAAATGATAAGTCAGTCAGTGAGTTCTAAGTCAGTGAGAAATTTGGCGAACGCGTCGCAGAATGCATTTCCAACAGTTTACCGAAGACTTTTATCCACAGCTGTCATCTGAGCTGTCTCCATTTTTTTTATTTCCTTCACGTTCCCAGTGGAACATAGGGCCTCAAGCTAGTGGCTTGAAGTTTCTGTAGCAGTGTTTATTTTTTACAGGATGGGGTTGCTAGCCTCATGCCCAACCTTTCCTCTTTACCAGTCTTATTACTGGCTTAGCGAGGTAAAGGAGTGCGTCGGTGGCCGGGGATCGAACCCCAGACCATGTGCATGGTCGGCGAACGTCTTAACTGCTGTGTCACCGACGCACCGACGCCGGCTCCATACTGAAGATCAAATGGCTGGTGACAAGGAATTAGGAACAATAGACGCTGGGAACAAACCAACCAGAAATCAATTGCTAAACAAATTTGTGGAACAAAATGGTGATTCATTAGGCACACGCTAAGGAAATCATCGAATGATACCGCGCGCAAGGCTATCGCTCGTGAGGAAGGTCAGTGGGAAACGACGAGTTAGGCATCCCAGTGTGACATAGTGGAGGTCGTGTAGCGAAGAGAAGATGAGAGACTACGGCTAATTGGGGTGCTAGCTAAAGAAGACCTCAGGGAATAGGGCAAAGTGGAGACGTGCTGTTGAAGCTCTGCATCCCACTTGGAACCCAAGGGAATAATAATAACCGTTTTAGCTAATTTGACCAACGTATCTGTGTCTTTGTCTTCTAACATAATTCTTCTTGGTCATTACTATGTTAGATATAATCGATCATATAATAACTTGTTGCCGACCTCTGTAAATTAGTTGATCTTCGATTCCGCGATTACTTTTGCCTTGCATCCGGAATGTCCTGGGTTCGAGCCCCACTTTTGCGTACTATTGAAGACTCCCAAACAAAGACTGGACAGTTGTCTAGTACTCCTAGGTTTTCCAATGCTTCTCTAAATGATGTCAGCTTGTGATAAATCCTGAAAAATCAAAGAATTTTAAAGCCTCTGTAGTACTGCCATCGAAAGAGGGAACGTCAGAGGCCTTATGTAGGACTCTCAATCAGGCTAGTATGAGGTGAGCAATATTGAGGTTAGGCGTCGAGTTCTATGTAAACAGGGGAAATCGATGGACGAAGTCGTGAAGTTACAAAGACTGAGATGGTTAGGACATGTGTTACGTATGCCTGGTCATCGCCTTCCTCGACGAGCCACGTAGGAAGGTGTAGATTTCCTGACTAGTTGGGGTCCTCGGGACAGTAAAAACCAATGGTTGGAAACAATTGGTGACATGGCTCAAAATCGTTCTCAGTGGCGCAGATGCATCCACTCCTTGTGATTTATGATTTCCAATGAAACTGTTTTGTTCTTCGTTATTACTCTTCCTTTGTCTCACACCTCTGCTTACTCCCTCTATAATGCTTTTTTTGTGCTTTCTTCTGTTGCTTTGTGTGCTACATGGAGGGAGTGTGGCGACTTGAACTTCCACACATTTGTGCAAAGTTCTATGCCGAAAACAGACAGACAGACAGACTAGTATGAGGTTGGCATGTAAACCATTTAACCAACTCCCATAGATAATCGAATGAAGAAAAATAATATAATTTACCAAACACTATGCAATGACCGCTTGTGAAGTCATTCACATAGATCAGACTAATAGATCGGAGTCAGTTAAATTAGTGGAACATTAAAAAAGTTCAGCTAGACCTAGAATAGTTGACCCTGCTAAGTTAAATTGTAACAACAGAAGATAAGGGCCAGGCAACAGATCGTTTTATTACAGAAATCAGCATGTATTTATATATATATTTCATGTACATCATTATAGCTTATTCAAGCAGACAAACACAGTCCTCTAATTGATTGTTTCTTGCTCAAAGTTATTCTGTACTTCTTGTGACTGGTTACTCAGAAAGTTAAGCCATATATCTGCGAATCGTATTCGCCCACGTTAAGTCTGCTGTGATTGGTTGTTGAATAAGTCTTGTTTATATTTTCTCACGGCCAATATTAGCGACATAGACATTGACGTAAATTAATGTCTACCAATTGGCTAGCAGCCTGCTATCCCCACAAAATAACTTAGTAAAAAGCGCAGCCATTACACTGCATTCAATTGCAATTAGCCGTACAAACAGGGTGGGTGGGACAGATTGAGAGTATTAAAAAGTAATACAGTTAGTTGGAGAGACAGAGAAGGTAATCACTGAATCTTTGTTTATCGATCCAACACCGTATACCTGCAATCGGTATTATACATCGCCAATACCGACAAACAACAAGGGGAAGATGGGGAGAGAGAGAAATATATATTTGTATATAAGACAAACTGTGAATCCATGTGACTAGATTGATTGATTGATTGATTGCCTGGCAATAATTTATTCTCAGAATTATATTATTTTGTTTAATTGGGTCTACCGGGTCTTTTAGCCTACAGAGCTTGTCTCTGAGTGAGTTTGTAGGTTTAAATACCACCCTAATTCCTGATTTATTAAGAATCCTATGTAGGGCCTCGGATGTCCCCTTCTTATACGGGATAGCAGTAAATGACTTATACTCTCTCTTATTTATGTTATCATGACTAGTTCCACAATTATTTTTATTTTGTTTTTGGCCTTTACTGATCTTCCTAGTGAATTTTATAAGACAACTATTCAACACCAACGCTTCTTCTATCTGTTTTATTTCGTCATTTAAGTCTTTTCTTGTGCTACTTAGTGCTCTGGATCGGTTTGTTAGACATTTCACTAAGCCTGCCTTAACAGTTAACGGATGAGACGGATTAAAGTCGAAATATCTATTAGAATCCCTTGGTTTTCTATAAACAATCTAACATGATAGCTAATTCTCCTTGTTCATTTTCTGATTCAAATGTGAATTCTATTCCCTCTACTTGTGAGTTTATATGTGTCAAGAAGCTAGTGCCCAAGTTTTATACTTATATCAATTATTCTCAAAACCTTGTCATCCAGTTATTCCAACAGCATCATCACTGTGTGACAGTTGAAATAAACTTATTTAATATAGAGTTTTTACCTCTCCTATACTTCAGAACGGATAATCCTTATTGACTGAAGAACAACCAAGTGATTGGTATAACTTTGCTGTGGGATTACAGTGTATGTTAATGCAAAGCCGTTGATGAGGTACTCACTGAAAAGGAAGGAATCTATTTCTTTGCTACCCAATCTGTTAATTTGTCTTTTTCGATATGTATAGATCGTTGTTTTTATCTCTCCTCTCCCACCCCTCTCCTTGAATAGATAATCCTTTCCCAATCCGTAGAAATGCTTCACACCGATCAAAATCTAAACAACATCATCAAACTGTACAAACAAAATCAAATCAAATATTAACTAAGAAGGTATATCCAAATGTTAGTTGTAGCAGTAGTCATATCACTGCGTCATCTGGTCTACTGGAAATGTGGGAATCGAATCAATTAGCGCTGGCTGAAGCAAATAGTACAATTGTCCAGTTGAATAAAGAATTAAAAGAATGCAAGTTGGAATTGAAAACAGTTCAAAGACAGTATAAAATGCAAGCTGTACGATTAGATAAAGTGAGTTGGTGTAGTAATTTTATTTTATTTTTTATTATTTTTATTTTTGATTACAGCTTGATTCCACCCTGTAATTTTTGGTACAAGTATGGAATTTTCAGCATGGATATCGGTAGCCCAAATTTTGCAGGCTGACCATAGATATCAGGTGTTCGTCGGCAGGGGATCGAACCTTGGATCATGTGCATAGTCCGTTAGAGTCCTATTATTATTTATTATTATTATGTAAACGCATAAAAACTTGGTACAATATGGCACCAAGAAGGATGCGCCACACAATAATAATAAAACAACATAGATCAAAAGAAAAAAAGAAAGAAGAGAAAAAAGTGTATATATAAGTAGAGAACGGATAAAGAATTTCATCTGGAAGGAAAACAGTCATGCTTAACAAGTTCATTCAAACAGTATTCGTTAACTGTCATCGGGAAGGGAAGAAAAAGGAAATTGCAACACGTGTAATAGCATGCGATAATTTCATTGATTGTTTGTTGCTTCATTCAATTCATTGTGTGTGGGCTGAGATACTGCCCGGGCGCCCAAACCGAAGCAGGTGGTTTTATTTGTAAGGGACCACCCCCGAGCCTTTGACTTGGAGTCTAATCCGCAAGGCAGCGGAGCAGCGTCAGGAGCTGCATTCCCATGGTTCCCTGGGACCCATATGGGTTCATAAACCATTTGATCCGATTAGATACTGGAGCTCTTGTACCCCATGGTAACTACTTTTAGTTTAACTGCCATCCAGAAAACCTTCCTGACATAGTAAGACCTGCAGGGACAGAGTCCCAGTCAGTTTAGCATGTTGGGTCATTACCGTATTCCAGTCCGACCACCACGACAAGGTAGCAGTTATCGGCCACCGACGAAATAAGAATTTTATCAAATGACATTAGGGAAAGTCATGCCCAATCTTCTAGTCGACCCTAATCGCGGCAATATAGGGAAGTGTTGTAGGATTATAGGACTAGTAAGTCCATGCTGCTTTTTGATGTAGTGTTGTGCTCTCTGAGCTGAATAGTGTTTACTGGCAACGCTTTTATCGCCTTACTAGGCAACTTCTTCAGCGCATACTTCAATTTGAAGTGAACCACGATTTCATTAGTCATGTCTCCCGGTGGGTAACCTTGAAAGGGATTGGCCGCCTTTGTCTTTCTGTCTTCACACCCTTTAGTCTACCTTTATTCGTATTGATTGTTACTTTGACCTGAAGTTTTACTTTTTATGCATAAGATCGTCCTCTAATGAATTGGTAAATTTTTATCTATGTCAATGTGGTATTTCCTTGGTCTAATATTTGAACATCGTCTAAGTCGAACTGATGTCCATGGTTGCCCGTATGCAGCGATATGATTGATAGAGTGGATATCATGTCTTTTGATGGCTAGTTTGTTTTCATGGATGCAAAGGCCAAAGAGGACGTTCTCCACTTTAGCCAATGTAGTGTTTTTCATAATCATTTCAATTTATTTTGTAAATGATGTTTATCAATTTACCAGTCCATAAGAAGAATACCTCATGCACCAAACAAAAAGTAAAACTTCAGATCCAGGAGACCATTATTACCAATACAAGTAGAGTAGATCGTATGAAAACAGATAAAATGCAACCAGTCACGTTCAAGGTTACTCGCCAGGAGAGATAACTAATAAAATTATGGTGAAATTTAAAAGTTCACTTCAAATTGAGGTGTGCACTGAAGATGTTGCCTACTAAGGCGACGAAAGCTTTGCAAGTTAAATATCCAGTTCAGTCTGTTCTTCTGTCTGGTTTCTGCATAGAAATTTGCACTGGTGTGCAACAGCTCGAGTCGCCAAACTTCTCCCAGCACACAAAGCAAGAGAAGAAAGTTAAAAGTAATGCAAAGTAGAGACACGGTAAACAGAGTTGTGAGACAAAGGAATAGTAATAACGAAGAACAATACAGTTTTATTGGAAATCATAAGCCTCAAGGAGCGGATGCATCCACGCCTCAAGCCGTATTACTAATTGTCTCCAGGTATTGGTGTTTGCCGTCCCGAGGACCCCAACCAGGAAGTCTACACCTTCCTACGTGGCTGGCTTAAACTAACTATTGTGGATTTCATTGACTGATGAAACCATGTTTTGGTTTGACCACCACTGGCTCTTTCCCACCTGACCCTATGTCAACTAACATTACCCATCACTGGAGAAAGACGATCGATGGTTAGGCATGCGTAATACATGTCCTAAACATCTTAATCGGTGTAACTTCACAGTCTTGTCGATTGATTTCCCCTTTTTACCTAGCACTCGACGCCTAACCTCAATATTGCTCACCCTATTATACCGTTTCACACGGAAGATAGAACGCAGGCACGTATAATCAAAAACAGCTCAGAGAAAACGCCTATGTCAAAACCTTCCGCCTAAGCTGTGGATCTTTTCTATTACATCTAGTTCATCCTGTTAATAACAACTTAAATGATACTGACATTGCAAATCACAGAAAAGTGAACTTATTCTCCACTAAGATTGGGAAGACACCTCAATTTTATTAATAGTTCTACGGAAGATAAAGGACGCTTTTGTGACAAAATGGTGAATTAAATCAGAACAGACTGCAGGTAAGAGAGACATCATAAATCCATATCATAAAACCTTGGTCGCTGTCCGTGAAGAGACCAGTGCAAATGACTGTCGTAAGAGGTAGTTAAGGAAACCCAAATACTAAAGAGGTGGAACAGAGAAACCGCTAGTGTTGATCAGTTCGAAGCCATCAAAAGGACTGACGCAGAAACATGCTGTTGTTCACCTCAAGAAAAATATTAGCTATATCATCTTGGAAAGACTAAAGTAACTTTGCGTTGAACAGATTAGACTCAGGAAAGATAAGCCATGAGTGGAGGAATTCGCAATACCAAACATCCTTGTCGAGCAGAAGTTGATCGTGAGGTAGTTTGGCAGTTTCTTCTCTCGATACTAAAAATCAGGTGACTGGTCAGAAATTATAAACAACAAGAAACCTTGGTAAGTAGAAAACTACTCGAGTACTTATCGACCAACAAGCTTACAGAAGCAAAATCGAGATGAATTGAACAAAACGAGTCATACTCTGTTGGAAAACCTAAATGAAGTATTATGAGTTCAGCGTTCGAGAGTGACATAAGAGGGATCATGTGGAGGTGAATTGAAAGCTTGTAGAGATTTTGGAACTGAGAAATTAAACGCTTAAGATGAGTAAATTACTAAAAAGAAATTTAAACAGTAGGGCAGTCTTAACGTTTTTAAGAAAAGTTTTACAATTCTTCATAGGAGTAGTAATTGGTTAGTGTAAGACTTTTTCTAAATATGAACTCATTTGAACGCTTCTAGGGGATAATTGTTACTCAGTATCCTCATGATGAACCAGATGAGATGGAAATCTGAATATGTCTTGTGAAAATTACTAATGTTTCAACTACAGGAGGAACGGACAAGGATGTCAAATCGAGAATCGAGAAGGCGAGAAACACATTCATCAACCTGAAACCAATCTGGAAATCTTCGTCACTCAACCAGCATCAACAACAAATTTCGGATTCAATTCAATACAAACGTCAAGTCAGTCAGTTCTTCTATACGGAACGGCTCAGAAACTTGGCGGACGGATCACAAAGAATATTTCCAACAGGCTAACTCAGACCTTTATCAACAACTGTCTTCGCTCTATGCTGAAGATCAGATGGCCGGACAGAATCGCCAACAAGAAACTATGGGAAGAAACAAAACAAGAACCAATGGCCCAGCAAATATGCAGGAGAAAGTGGAGATGGATTGGACACTCTCTGAGGAGACCGCTGGGTTGCATCGCGCGTCAAGCCCTCGAGTGGAACCCGAAAGGGAAGCGGCGAGTGGGACGTCAGTTCAAAGGCGACATGGATGAGATCGTGTGAAGAGGAGTTGAAACAGTATGGACTAACTAACATGCATGCAGGTGAAAAGCACAGCAGAAGACAGAAGCAATTGGAGACGTGCAGTTCAAGCCCTATGTTCCACTAGGAACCCAAGGGAACAATAATAATATAATAATAATAGTAGGGGAAATATCTGATTGTTTGTTAAAGGTCATTTCCTAAGTCATTCAACGTGATCACTGTTCTACTTAACTTACCATTGGTACACATTAAAGTAGGTTATACTTTAAGAAACAAATTGATGTCACAAAGCCAGTATATAATAATAATAATAGCCTCACCCAGTTTATTAGCTTGTTAGCTTTCTAGTCGATCCTAAGCCCGGGAAAAGTAAATAGGTTAATTGTGGGGCTGGCATAACCCTACCCCGTAAAATCAACCCACTAACTACAAAAACTCCAAAGCACATGAATAATACAATAAGAGAAACTCATTCTTCTCTTGGAGCCGATAGATGAAATGACGCGAGTTGGTGAAAGCCTTCGGGAAGGCAGTCAACCAGCTGGTCACATGTAGGGAAGGACGATCCAATCATTCGAGATACTTTTCCTTCTAAATGTGTATAACAACGAGAGTTGAAATTTATTTAGAAATGCACATCAACACAGATTACCATTCAAGGTAGAAGAATCACCCTAATATAGTACAATGAAGTGAAAAGTTGAAAGATTCTTAAACAAACCATCTCTACTTATTTCATTTGCAACTGAACAAGAAGATGACAGTTAGATAGCTAAATATTTATGTGGTCTGCAATTGCATCTTACTTTTTAATATAGTTATCCCTGAAAACGTTATCAAGACTGATGATGAAACGTTCGTGACTAAATATCAAATCCCATCGTAGGCTGAAAAGTCTGTAATAGGATTAACGTATTATGTAATCATGAAATCACATTGAAGATCAAGGAGTGATGAACATAAGGTTTCGTCCTGGTTTCAGACTCTTCTGCGATACGCATCCATGAATCCATTCGGGGTATGACCTAGCACCATCATCTTACAAGGCGAATTTGTAGAATTATAGAACATGACCGCCAGCTAGTGTAACAGGTGATTATCTCTCCTTAAATCCATTTCGGTCGACTGTTATGTACTCGTCAAGTTAATAGTCCTGACGCGAAAAGACGGGAAATCAGAAGACCACGAGGTTTACGATGATACTTGTATTTTCCAGACAAGGAAAATAACTTGTAACCAGAAGGTCCTGGGTTCGAACCCCGGTGGGTGCGTACTGCTGAGGAGTCCCAAACTAGGACGAAACAGCTGTCCAGTACTTCCAGGTTTTCCAGTGGTTCTCTAACTGATGTCAGCTCATGATTAAATCCTCCATACAATCAAACCAAATCCCTACAAAACCAACACTTGAAAGGAAAATAAATGTCACACAAGAATGTGAGTGAAATGGTACGTAGTGTACAAAACGTCGGAACAAGTATCTAAAGCAAGAGTATATATGAAAATGGCTAATACACATGAACCAATAAATAGACAGTCTTACCATGATTGGTTGTAATATCATGTGACAACAAGGCCATAGATGTTTATTTAGTTAGTGGACAGACAAAAGCATATTGTCAGTTATAATTTTTTTATTTTTTTATTTTGTAATGGAATATCGATCCATATACACATAGCAAGATATAACAGACTGTCAAAAACAAACACACACATCATGTGGATACATATCGTCGACTTTGGAGAGTCCCAAAAAAAGACGTAACAACTTTCCAGTACTCCCTGATATTAAATGGTCTTTTATCTGACAAACCTAAAACTTGAAAGTTACTCATATTATCTTTTATTTTAATTTCTCCTTCTTCTTCTTCTTATAATGTTTCCTTTTAATTATTAGGCAATTGGACAAGAAGCTGATATGCCACAGATTATTGATCGTTTGAACTCAGAAGTACGTACATTACAGTTAAGATTACGTGAGAAGACGCTACAATCAAGTGCAGATCAAAGAAAAATTAGTGAATTGTTACATCGTGTTTATCTACTGGAAAAATCATCTACATGTGATGATAAACAAAATCAGTCACTTGATAATGGTTCATTACAATCACGTAAAAAGCTAAATAAATCAGAAAATACAACAAGTGAATTGGACGAAGAGAAAAAAAAGAATACAGTAAATAATCTTCTTTTCTCTCTCCAGTTTTTTTTTCTTTGTTGTTGCTTTTGTTTTACAAATAATAATCTTAAAATTGGTTGAAGAATTTCATCATAAGTTAACATCAGTTCGAGAACCATTAGGCAGCCAACTGTTCCATCCTAGTTTGGGACTGTTCAATGAAATCCTCCAACCAATCAACACAAAATCCCTACAAATCAACACTTGAATACCATTGAGATTCTCACTAGCGATTTGCCCTATTCAGGTAGGTAGTTACCTGGGGTTCTAGTGAGAAGTCCTCATCAGTAAGGTGCAGCAGGTTGGGTGTGAGGACAAATGCTCGCTGAAGACATTGGCTAGGGGTTGCGGTATGTCGTGAATTGGCAGAAGTTAGAATTCATGCACTGGCCATTGGATCGGGTCCCGGTGGCTTAATGGTCTACAAGCGAGCTCGCCTTGTAACCGAAGATCCTGGTTTCGAATCCTGGTGGATGCGTACTGCTGAAGAGTCTCAAACTAGGACGAAACAGCTGTCCAGTACTCCCAGGTGATTTTCCAATGGTTCTCTGACTAATATCAGCTGATGATGAAATCCTGAAACCAATCAAATCCCTACAAACCAACACTTGAAAAAAATTAATACTTGAAAAATAGTATTGCATGATTATCAGGAGTCTGTACCTTCACTCACTTCTGCAGGTGAATCGCTCGAAGTTATCAACAAGTTCATGTATCTAGATAATTTTGTTAGTGATGGAGGAAGCGTGATGAACAAACCCTCGAATCGTATAGGTATGCATCAGTTGGTAAATCATGACTCCCTGTGTATGTTCAGAGAGATAATTCGAATCAGTGGTTTGAGACTTTAATAGATGTGGCCAAGAGTCGTAATCAATGCCTAACTCGCAGCGACTTCCTTCTTTCTTCTTTCTGTGGAAGTAACTTGAAATAGTGAATGTTGAGTGATCTTGACAAGGATGTTTGCTTGTTTTCTGTATGACGTCCCTCACTTATTTTATCGTTATTTTCTTTATTTATTGTGGATTTTCTTTTCATTTTTTCTGACGCATCTCTTGATACCCGTTTAGTACCAAGTTTGTGTTTCTGTTAAATAATAGTGATCTGTTACTCCAAGGCCAACTCAGACAGCCCGTCATCAACAATTAGTAACCCATTGTTCTCTCAATATTTTATTGAATTTGAGATTTTCCCGTCGATTGATTGGACCGAAGTGCTCGGTCTCAGGCTGACATGTCGGCTTCTTGTGCTGATGCTTCGACGATGTCTAGGCATTTAGTTAGCATTTAATTGGTGAATGGTGACTAGCAGTGGAATCCAGGACGGACATTTCGTCCTATTTGGGACTCGTCATCTGGATGTACCTACATTTCTCAGTGAGTGATGATGTTCCCACCGAGGCTCGAACCCAGTACCCATAGTTTCAAACGCCAAAGCATTATCCACTAGACCACTTGCGCCACGAGAGCCACCTCTTATGCCACGGGTCATATTAATTTTATTGAGGTGGCTGTCGTGGCGCAAGTGGTTTAGTGGATAATGCTTTGGCGTTTGAAACTATGTGTACTGGGTTCGAGCCTCAGTGGGAACATCATCACTCACTAATAAATGTGGGTGCCTCCAGCTGAGGAGTCCCAAATAGGACTAAATGCGCATCCTGGATTCCACTGCTAGTCACCATCCACCAATTAAAGTTCTCTCAGTATGTTTGAAATTGACTGAAGAATACCTGGCTGGGAATCTAATGAATGTGATGTTTGACCATGTTCATTCACTGGACTGCTCGACACTACTTATGATTACTATAGTAGAATGATAGCCAGTTGAGCGATCGGGTTCGTAAGCTCAGCTGATTGACCGCTGTCATCTCAAGACGATCCTAGGATAATCTGAACGTGAGACTGAATTCTATCAGTCAAGTTTGCAATGTATTCAGTATGCCAGGTATTTTCAACCATATAAGATCTATTCAGTATATTCATCGTGATGGTTACCTAGCACGGTGACCACATCTCAAAAGTATTTGACAGAATTCAATCTATACCAATCCAAGGACAAGACGCATTACTAAGATTTTCTGCGTAGTTGTGACTATAGATTAACATTTGCTCCTACAGACTACCATGAACTCTGAAATCATCCAAACAAATATCTCGTAAAATCATTTTTACCGATTATAATTTCCCTTGGGTTCCAGGCGGAAGATAAAGCTTTATCGTCACGTCTCTTTTTTGTCCTATTTTCTGAGCTCCTTTTCACCTAGCTCCACTATTGCTCATCAGCTCTCATCTTCTTCTCGCCACATGACCTCCATCATATCACTGTTGGATATATGCCCAACCCTCCATTTCCCAATTGGGTCCCAAATGAGCGATGGCCTTGCGCGCTATGTCATTCGATGGTCTCATCATTGTGTGTGTTAGTCCATCTCCGATTTCTTTGGAATATTTGTTGAGCGCTAGGGTCTCGCCTGCTGATTCGTCCGCAGACTTTCTAGCCGATCATTTGAACTTTAATATGAAGCTGACGAAGGCAGTTGTTGATGAAAGTGTTTTTCGTGACACTGTCATCCAGTTTCTGACTCAAATGGAAGAATCGAATAACTTAAGACTGATGTTGGAAATCCTATTTTGTTCTTTCAGCTGATTGCGGCATGAATTTTTATTCTTTTGTTTTTGAGAGTTTTTTGTGGGGATTTCATTTGTTTTTCAAGTTTGACCACAACTTGATATCAGTTAGAGAACCTTTGAAGATCAGGGAACAATGAACAGGAATTTCGTCCTATTTTGTGACTCGTAGGTAGCACCCAATCAGCGGAGTTCAAACCCAGGACAAATTTGTAGACCATTCAGCCACCTCAACCTGACTCCACCATGACAAACCGAAGAGGTCTAACTTCTACCAATTCGTGATTTTAACGCGATTTCTGTTTGCCTTGAAAATGGAAGGTGCTGGATTTGAAATCCGGTGATTGTGTGCTGCTGATGAGTCCCAAACTGGGACGAAGTCGTTGTTCAGTGTTCTCTGATTTTCAATGGCTCTCTAACTAATATCAATCCATGATGAAACTTCAACTATATATGTAAATAATTTATGTCATTACGTCAACAGTGGAATGAACTATGCGGCTACAATGAGCCTTGTTTCTCAGATCAGCTATAAACCTACTCGATTACGTCATCATCAGACACTATTCGTTAATTAAATCTGCTTGCCTTTTTTTCTGTATAATTTAGAAATTAAAACATGAAATTCATGTATTAACCAAAAATTTTAAACAACAAATTAATTCAACAAATGAAAAACTTCGATGTTTACGTGAAAAATATCAAATTCTAGAGAAAAGTTTACAAGAGAAATCACTACAGCTACAAGTAAGATGGGTTTTATTTATATATTTGATTGATTTTATTCATCTATACTGAATGAGGAGAACACTGACGGATAGGCTTTGCACTCAAGTTTTCTGCTTATGAGACATTCATCAACAAGTTAAATATGCGATCTCGATTGAATTAGTCTCTTTCATTTCGGTTTTAGAACCCGTCTCATCCAGTGCTGCATTCAGAGGCGTTACTGAGCTACATTATGCTTTTATATGAGTCTTATTGTGAGCCTGATTGGTTAAGGGGTATTGTCTCTGATCACAGTACTGGCTAACACTGGGGGTGAGCTAATTCCTTCGAGGTTGCAGATACACCATCCTGGTGAAATCATGGCTTTAGGGCTTCTTGTCAGCTGCCTCCAACCACAGGAAATCACTTCAAAATACATGATGATGGTGAGTCATTGAACTTGGTTACAGCATTGTCAACTTGACTGGTTGAATTCAGTCATCACTCAGGACTAACTACATTTCAATGCTCACATCAGCCAGGGTTTGATTCCCGACTGCTAGTCATCCCGGAGAACAGGAAAGATTGGGTGTGCGGCTAGCTAACCCATTCAGTGAACAAACAGAATACCACTGCTTCTAAAACTTCAAAAAGCTGGAAGCCAAATTTCTCCCTTGGAATCCAAACGGACTAAACATACGAGATTGATTACCCTACAAGTGATCAATCAGCGATTGGAGATTTTGTTTCACACAGATTTTCTGCAACTATTTACAGTTGAAAATTCAGGAATAAGTGAAGTTATGCATCATATTTCAGCACAGAAAGACAATAACATCGTATAGACCTGGGACAGTAAGTACAAGATATTTAATGTTGAAATCGCGTCAAGTTGGTCCTTGTATACGGGTCAGATACTTGGCCAGCGTGTCACAAAAAGGATTTCCAACAGCCTATTGCAGACTTTCATCAACAGCTGCACACTTCGCTGGCTCTATACTGAAGATCAAATGGCTAGAAAGAATTAGTAGCACAAAAAGCTCTGGGAACAAACCAACCAAGAGCCGATTGTTCAACAGACTTGTAGGAGAAAATTGAAATGGATCGAGCATACTCCATTGAAGATGCCGTCGAATGACATCCCGTGCCAGGCCCTCGAGTGCAATCCAAATGGGAAGCGATGAGTCAGTCATCCTAGAGTGACATGGAGGAGATCGTGTGAGTTGGAGGAAGAGATGACAGAGTTTGGGCTATCGTAGATCCAGATGAAGAGGATAGCAGAAAACAGAAAAAAGTGGAAATATGTTGTTGAAGCCCTATGTTCCACTTGGAACTTAAGGGAACTATAATTTTTTAATTTTAATTTTTGATTACAGCTTGATTCCACACTGTTTTTTTGGTACAAGTATGGATTTTCAGCGTGGATATCGGTAGCCCAAAATTCGCAGGCCGACCATAGATGTCAGGTGTGCGCCGGCGAGGGCTCGAACCCGGACCACGTGCATGGTCGGCGAGAGTTGTAACCACTGTGCCACCGACGCACATAGTATTGAAGTAGTCAAATAGTCAGAGTTTATTTATCCATAATATGATAGGAGTTTCAAAAGGCAATAAGACAAGGTTGGAGTGAAAATGGATGAGAGGGAGTGGGTGGACGAATAGATTCGGTAGGCACAAGTAAATTATCATGTACATAAACACGCTAACATATTGGTAAGGTCTAAGAATCTGACATATGAATCCAATTCCCAGGGTATTTCGTAGTTGATCACGCTGCCTTTCTGTATACACAAAGATTAGATTGTAGTCGTTTGATTGCTATCGCTTCGATGAAACGAAGTAGTAACCACAGTTCCATGTGTAAACTGATCCCCTAAAACGTCAACTGACCACGGCTGTAAGCAACTTCGTGATTACAATTTAAAGCCTTTTTCCTTATTATTATTATTATTATTATTGTATCCTTTAGTTCCTAGAGGAACATAGGGCTTCAGCTGCGCACCTCCATTGCCTTCGGTTTTCTGACAGCTTTTTCACCCCGCTCCAGGTCTGTCCACATGCTTTCATCTCCTCCTCACATGACCTCCCCCAAGTCACCCTTGGACGACCAACTCGCCGCCTCCCTTTCATGTTCCACTCGAGGGCTTGTCTAGTGATGTCACTTGATGGTTTCCTCAGCGTATGACTAGCCAATCCATCTCCATTTCTTCCTGCCTATTTGTTTCACAATCGGTTCCTGATTGGTTCGCTCCCAGAGATCTTTGTTGCTGATCTTTTCTGGCCATCTGATTTTGAGTATTGAGCGAAGACAGCTAGCTGTTGATGAAGGTCTGTATTTTGTTTGAGATGCTCTTTATGATGCGCTAGCCAAGTCCGTTTAGTGAGTAGCACTGACTTCACATTGGAATTGAAAATCCGGATCTTATTTTTGATGCTGAGTGCTGTTGACCTCCACACAGATTTTAGAGTAATGAAAGCTTGTCTTGCTTTTCCGATTCTGGTTTTGATATCCTCGTCAGTTCTGTCGGCCTGTAGTTGAGACGATGCTCCCCAGGTAGGTGAAGGAGGTTGTTTCTTTCAGGTTCCTCCCATTTATGCTGATTGTTGTCTGTTGTTGTTGTTGATGTTGGCTAGGAATCTTCATCACCTCTGTTTTATCTATGTTCACTTGAAGTAGAATGTAGATGTAGAATGCACGACTTAGCCTCTCTATTCAGATAATGTAATTTACTTCTCATTGCTCTTATATCAGATTTTCAGTCACTCAACTAAAAATCACTTTAAAACCTTCCAACATGTTTAACAATTTGTAGGCATGTAAATTTGCTTCTACCTAACTGTGCATTGTCTAACATTCTAACAAATAGTTTAAAATAGAATTCTGACTATTTGATTATTCATGGATAATCCCCATCCAGGCATTAATGAAAATAAAACACGTAGATCGGCGGATTCATTTTCTTAGCTGTACAATCCCAAATATATATGTGCATTGTTTTGTATGTATGTGTACATTAAGTTTGTCAAACACAATTACAATTGGTTAAGGTTACTTTTAACTAAACAAGTGAAGGTTGGTAATACAAGTCAAGACAATTAGGTGTTAATGGAACTAGGGTAGTAACAAAGGTGATGAGGTGTCACAAACAGTTGTTAAAAGAAGTTATGTAATAATAATATGAGTAGTTTGATGAGTGAGTTTTACTCAGGATTCACATAGAAACAAAGTAGATAATATGAAATTATGTAAGAGATCTAAGTGAATACAAGAATTGTAAGCAATTAAAGAACAGGCAAAGAAACAAAATTAAGTCATCAAAATAAAAATAAAACCTCAAAACAAATCAAAACATTGTTACCATGAGAGTAGAAGTGGTTGAGTAATCTTCTTTTGTATGCACAGCTCCGGTTTTTCCATGTGAATGGCCAGAGCTTCAGCGATACAAAGGAGACGAAACCGTATTGCCTTTGATAGGTTATTCTTGACTCTGTAGATTACTTTGAAGGAGGCGTTTGTTGAAATGCAATGATCAGTGTTAACCAGGTGTTCAATTATCGCACTCCTTATCGCCCCACTATTGCCTTTTCGCAACCATACTGGCTGGATAGTGTTCTTGAATCCTCTTGGACAGGATGCGCGTCGAACGACCGATGTACCTGGCTCCACAGCAGCAGGTGAACTGATATATGCACACAGAAGTGGCCAGATGCGGAATCTTGTCCTTGAGGCTTCTGCAGATCAGTGGGCGACTGGAGAACACTATTCTTAGCGTTGCTGCAGAGAATGTTCTTCTCAGAGATGATGTGATCCTTCTCTTGAGAATATCGCTTGCTAAATCTCCCTTGAAATCCAAGTTCATGTAGAGTTTCTTTTTAGGCACAATTGAAGTTTCGTTTCTCCGAATTATTGGTTTCATATTTTCGTCGATGAATCTTATTAGGTATCCATTTTGGATGAATATTTCTCTCAGAATATCTAATTCTGTTTCCAGAACGTCGGGACTACAGATGCGTCGGATGCGGGTAGCAAGTGATTTAATTAAATTTCGTTTTTGTTGAATGGGTACCCAGCTATAGAAGCTTGTTAGTTGACCATTCCACGTAGGTTTTCTATGGATTGATCTTCTTAGGCTCCCATCAGCTCTTCTTGTCAGTTCCAAATCAAGAAACGGAATTTTTGACTCGTTTTCCATTTCAAGAGTGAATTTTATTGCTGGATGGCAATTGTTAAATGTCTTCAGCAATAAATTGGGATCATTGTTGTTGTCACAAATAACGAAAATATCGTCCACATATCTTTTATACAGTCGCAAATTGTCAATGCTTGGCTTTAGTGAACGTCTCTCGAGGTTTGCCACGAAGCAATTTGATAGTAGTGGACCCAACGGAGATTCTATTGCAATACCATCCTTTTGTCTGTAGATGGTGTCGTTGAATGTGAACTGGACATTCAGAGTGCATCTCAATAATAATTCTTTCAAATATGTTGTCGGTATTCCAATATTCAGGTGGTTGTCATCTATATGTCTGCATATGAAGCAGACCGTTTCTGTGAGTGGGACATTAGTGAAAAGTGACTCAATGCCGAAGGACAGCATAATTTTGTTAGATACATTCATGTCTTGTATGCACTCGATGAACTGGAAGGTGTCACGGAGTGAGTGCGTACATAATTGCTTCCTTACAGGTTCCAGAATATCTGCTAGCCATTGTGCAATAGAGTGGTAAGAGGAACCTGACATATCCAGAATTGGACGAAGTGGGAGACCAACCTTGTGTACCTTCGGTAGACCATAAAGTCTTGGTATTATTGAACCTGTTGGCCGGATCTGGTGGTAGATATCTCCACTGATTAGTTGACTGGCCTTCATTCTCTTATCTTAAGACGTCTGTGAGCTGCTTCTCAATCTGTTCCGTCTTGTTTCTTTCATTGGAAGGTTGTGAAAATTTATCCTCATTCGACAGTATATCGTTCATTTTCTCGATGTAGTCTCTTCGATTCAGAAGCACTACACCAGCACCCTTGTCAGGGCGAGTTTTAAGCAGATCATTGTTACCTCTCAACTGAGGATTGGAAGAACGGATACTTATTCAAACTTCCAAAGAAAGGAGACTTAAGTCAATGTAAAAACTGGCGTGGAATTATGCTTCCGTCCATTCCAAGCAAGATACTAAGTCGCATCATCCTGGAGAGAATCAAACAAGCCCTAGATGAAAAACTTCGTCGGGAACAGGCCGGATTCAGGAGAAACAAATCATGTATTGATCAAATCGCCACTCTACGGATCATCATTGAACAAAGCTTGGAATGGCAGTCACCTCTCTATCTCAACTTCGTCGACTTTGAAAAGGCCTTCGACAGCGTCGATCGAGAGGTCATTTGGAACTACTTCGCTACTACGGGGTCCCATCGACAATTATACACCTCATCCAACAGTTATACGACAATGCTGCATGCCAAGTAATCCACAACGGGAAACTTACGGAAGCCTTCGAAGTGAGGACGGAGTGAGGCAAGGCTGTCTACTATCACCAATGATCTTCCTGATTGCAATTGATTGGATAATGCGACAGACAACTGCAACCAACGAGGGAACAGGCATAAAATGGACTCACACAAAAAACGAACTTGGAGGATCTGGACTTCGCCGATGCAGTGTATATGTCTGATTTCCCATAAACTGGAAGATATGCAAGTGAAAAGTAACAAGTTGGCAGAAGAAGCATCAAAGATAGGACTTCACGTGAACATAGATAAAACAGAGATGATGAAGATTCCTAGCAAACATCAACAACACCAACAGACCACAATAAGCATAAATGGGAAGAACCTGAAAGAAACAACCTCCTTCACCTACCTGGGAAGCATCGTCTCAACTACAGGCGGAACTGACGAGGACATCAAAGCCAGAATCGGAAAAGCAAGACAAGCTTTCATTACTCTCAAATCTGTGTGGAGGTCAACAGCACTCACCATCAAAAATAAGATCCGGATTTTGAACTCCAATGTGAAGTCAATTAGTGCTACTATACGGATCAGAGACTTGACGCGTCATAAAGAGCATCTCAAATAAAATTCAGACCCTAATCAACAGTTGCCTTCGCTCAATACTCAAGATCAGATGGCCAGAAAAGATCAGCAACAAAGATCTCTGGGAGCGAACCAATCAGGAACCGATTGTGAAACAAATAGGCAGGAAGAAATGGAGATGGATTGGCTAGTCATACTCTGAGAAAACCATCAAGTAACATCACTAGACAAGCCATCGCTCGAGTGGAACGAAAGGGAGGCGGAGAGTTGGTCGTCCAAGGGTGACTTGGGGAGGTCATGAGAGGAGGAAATGGAAGCATGTGGACAGACCTGGAGCGGGTGAAAAAGTTGTCAGAAAACCGAAGGCAATGGAGGTGCGCAGCTGAAGCCCTATGTTCCTCTAGGAACTAAAGGATATAATAATAATATAATAATAACTGTTTTAATTCTTCTCGGTGTCGCTTCTTTAGGTGGTTGCGGACTTTTGATTTTGTATTCAAGTATTGGCGACAGCAGTCCATAATTGTTGACTTGAATCTCTGTAATTTGTCTTGAGAAGGTGGGCTGAGATCGTTCGTTTGGCTGATTAGATTTTCAAACTGGACCTGAGTATGAAGTTTGTCGGGGTTGAAATTTATATCGCAGAGTTTTGGGCCCAGAGATAGGACTTCCAGCTGCACGTTAGTTAAACGTACTGAGAAATAATTGAACACAAATTTTGTGGTTTTTTCAGGAAATTTGCCTTTAGGTTTCATCTACTTAAGGCTGTTGTTGAGCTGGGTTACGACAGATTATTATTATTATTATTTTATTTCAGTATTGGGTATCTCGTATTTACGGTTCTACATCTATTAGTCTCCTACAGTCTATGAGCCGGCCTTGTCTTTCGGTCCTATTTGGAACTCATCCACTGGATATTCTTTTGTTCCCAATGAGTGAGTGGTAGTGTTCCTAGTCAGACTTGAAACTAGCCCCAGCAATATTCATCAACACTATGAGAGCCATTTTTTGTGCAGGAATTATCAACTATTATTTTGTTTTGATGTTAATTTGTATTTCTCCCCCCCCCCAAGTCGGACGATATGTGCCTTCTGGATTCCACCACTGGTAATCATCAACTAATTTTCAGAGATCGTCGAAGTGTCCGTGCTAGAAGTGTGGATGTTAATACAGAGAACACGAGCTTGTCTGTCCCACGTAAATCAAGCAACGCGAAATATAAAATTAGTTTTCACAATGCTTTTCTAATTATTGTGTTTAATTGGCTTTTGTTGTAACTGCACTGAACTGAATAAACCCCATCGCCAGTCGGTTATGTCTGCGCCTGCTACTTATTATAACGACAATCAACTCGACTAGTACGCTAATATGCCTATTTGTCCGCTGCACCTTCCGATTGACTGAGCCAGGCAAATATCAAAAGACAAAGGCTGACCCATGACTGTAAGATATTCTATTATACATTCATTAGGGAACACAACATGATATATATAAACATTTTCTTTAGCGTAATAAAGTCGGTTCACAACCGTGAGAATGGATTGTCCATATTGGCTGGAAATATCTATCTTGATTGGTTGACGATCCGACAAAGATCAAGGTGAAACAAAAGACGATGAATTGATCACACACACTAAATCACAGTATGCATGAGAAATGTTAGATCAACATGGTAATTCCATTACAAGATAAATCACACGATTCGTGAGAAAGGATGATATACTACACTATAGTATGCGGGTTCCTATCACATTTTTTTCCACTATCGAATTTCACATTTCTATTTTCTCTTAAAGTTTATACTACTTAAATACAAACTAGTAGTTAAAATGATCTCTTTCACAATGGCATCATACACCGTTTAAATAAATCAATTTGTTAAACTGATCGAAGTCTTTTCCACGATATAATATTTTCAATTGATGTCTTGAAGGGATTTAATTGATTCGAAATTTTATCACGGGGTGATATCAGTTAGATACCCATTGAAAACACTGTAGTATTGGACATCTGTTTCGCCCTAGCTTGGGACTCTTCAACAGTGCACACTCATGATCTCACCACAGATAGAACCTATGACCTTCAGAATACAAGGCCAAACTTTTGATCACTGCTATTTAGTGATGGCTAGTGACTGACTATGGGTTGAATTTGCCTGGAGTTCTAATTAGATTTCCTGACCAGGGAGGTTCACCAAGTTGGATATGAGGAGAAATACTATCAGACGATATTGGCTAGCTGTTGGAGGTAAAAATTACTGAAGTAAGGAAGTCAGAATTCAAGGGCGGTTGTATTTCATCCCAGTGGACGAATCGTTCGCTGTCTCACCTCGCTACATAAAGATCCTGGGTTCAGTCTATGGTTGGTTGGGTCATGGATGAGTACTTCTGAAGAGTCTTAATAAGGACGAAACAGTTGCCCAATACCTCCTTGTTTTCAGCATATAATACTAAATATCATTTTATCGAGCAATACACCAATGGAGTGCATACAGCCTAATTGTGTAGTCATGAGATTCAGTTTAACGTGTAAGAATATGCGATGAATATTATCATTTTGTATTCTATTGATTGATGTGGGAATTTTTCAATCAGTTTCTGATAACAGTGTACACTTTACCAAAAACGGGCAGTCAGAGGACTGTTGGAAATCAAGGATAATTTTTTTTGTCTAGCTGATGCATATCCATGAGTCCTTGCTGGAAATCAAAGTAAGTTATTACAGATTACGAAATGTGCATGTCGCTATCTGGTGGAGGATGATAAATTCTTATAACTGTCGACCAACGATATAACTCCATCAACAACTATCACTAACGTCGATTGTTTTTTCTTGATGTTTTGATTTGATGGGCTCCAAGATATCTCATTACATCTGTAGGAAATTCGTCCCACAGTCAGTCAGTCGCTAATGAACAGTGGGTTTTTTCAAGGCATAAACTGTAAAGAATATAGTTCATTAAATACTAAGTATTGCCTTAAATATGATTAGATAACATAAGTTGCTCCCAATAAATGCCCTAGTAAACTTCCCCTTAAAATTGTTGTTATGTGGCCACGTGTTCATAGTCTCTATCAACTAAGTTCTATTCACTTCCTTCTTGTGACACAGATGTTCCTTATAAAAGTAAAAGGGTTAATGAGAACATCTGATGATAAGAACCTGATTGGTAAGTATACTTGCCTAATTATCTAGAGGAGCTGCAAAACCCCTCTTCCAAACCTATGGTGTACCTGGGCTCCAGAACCTGAAAATATTGGCTGGTGTTTGAATCTTGTTTAGTCATGGGAAACCATGGTAACCTAGCTGCTCGATTGCCATGTAGGCCAGACTTCAAGTCAAAGGATTCAGGGGCCTTAAAACAACTTTCTGCCTTGGTCTGATTCTCCGGAAATGAGTATGACTGACTGGCAGGTTTCAGTATAGAACTTTGCATAGATGTAAAGACGTCCAAGTCACCACACTCCATGTAGTATACAAAGCCGAAGAAGAGAGTAAAGAGAGATCCAAAAGACAAATAGTAGATAGGAGTATAATAATAATAATAATAATAATAGCTTTATTCCAGAAACAGTGCACTAATGATACAGCAGGGAATTTTAAGCATTCAGTACAATATTGCATCTGATTTACTCAAAAACGACAAAAAAAATTATAAATACACATTACATAATAATAATAAAACGATTGTTACAGCAGCTACATAGCAAAATACTGTATGCATTACCGTGAAAAATATGCATAAAGTATAAAATTGTAGTAATAATAGTAATGCCAACTAAAAACAAAATAGCAGAGTAATAATTAAGCGACAGAAAGTGTGACACCATAAAATACAGAAAGATGAACGATAAAAGGGTCGATTTACTGTGCTAATTACATAGAAACTTATGTGTTTCACGTCTAACAGAGTCTTCATCACATAAAGTACGGGCTAAATAGGGTATTGTAGAGTTTCTGTACTTAGTGGTACGAGCATATAACTTCTTATATTGACTTCTCGTCCTACCTGATGAGATAAAAGGGGATAGGTGTGAATAAAGGGGGTGCAGAGGGTCTGATAGTATAGCCTTTTGCCCATTTCGTACAGGAATTTATATGCCTGTCGATTATAGTATTGGCGAGCTAATTCAGTGGCAGACCACAAGCCCTACTCACAGCATTTAATACTCTTCGTAATATGATGTAGTATTTTTTGAGAAGCCAAGGAAAGATTAATGGAGAGCAACAGAGTACAATAGGTAAAATACAGGAGTTTAAAAATTGTAAAACTAAAGGTTGGTTGATACTTGGTCGTCTTATTTTTTTAATGCGGAAGGTAAGACTAAACATTTTCTTAGAGATTGATAAGATGTGGAATGACCATGAAAGGTCAGAGGAAAGAACTAATCCAAGGTATTTAATGCTTGACTTGGTTTCAATTTCTGTGCTATCTATGCCACAGGCATCATGGGAACTAACTAGTTTATGTAAGTCACGTCGATGCTTAAAAGTAAAGTCAAGTGCCTGACATTTGGAAGGATTTAACATCAGACCATTTGACTTGGACCACTTGCTGATGTCCAACAGAAAGCTATTAAATTTGGAGCTGTCAGACTCGGAAGTGGTAGGCAGTGATACAGTCAGATCATCTGCATATTTGACAAAGCTAGTTTCGTTTAAATGAGGCAGGTCGTATAGGAAGAAAGAAAAAAGAAAAGGAGAGAGGACAGCACCTTGTGGAACACCAGATTTTGTAAGCGAGGTGGAACACGATTTACATTCTATCAGGAAAATAAGAGTGCAACCAACTCTTGGTCCAGGATCCTGTTTGTGTCAACGATAGCTTATTTAATAAGAGGCCCCTAGGTACAGAGTCAAAGCAGATGTGTAGTCATGGAAAGCACTACGAACATATTTACCACCTTCGTCTAAACAAGAAACAACATTGTGATATAAGATAACCGCAGCATACAAGGTACTTCTACCATGTTGGTATGCAAATTGTTTAGGATCATTAAAAGGTTTCAATGAGGGTTCAAGACGAAGTAAAAGTAATTTTTCCATCAATTTTAAAAAGGGGGAAGTAATTGCAATGGGCCGAAATTTAATATCAGAACCAGAAGATCGTTTTGGTATAGGGATAATTTTAATGTTTTTCCATGCAAAAGGTAGAACGTTACCGGAAAAAGAAGCATTAAAATGTTAGTAAGAGGATAACACAAAATATCAGCACAATTCCTGAGGACAATGGCAGGTATGCCGTCAGGACCAAGGCCTTGAGAAGGCTTAAGAGACCGGAGACATTTTAGCACATCAAGGGTATTAAAACCACTAAAGTTATTGTCAATATTATTTGTATCATTGTACTATGCATATCGAGACATTAATGTAAGTACAAGCGGTTCAACGAAGAAGTCTCTTTTGGCCGGCGAATTCATTCACTTAGCAGGTACAATTGCAATGATACAAATAATTATTTTTTGTTTGTTTGTATGTGTGTGTGTGTGTGCATTAGGGTTTGTCCAACAAGAATAAAAACTAGTTAGGGTTATTGTTTATGTCATAAAATAATCAGATTGTAACTAGAAGGAAGAGGGGGGTGAAGATTGGTAAGTCTTGACTAGGGTTACATAATATGAAAGATAATCGCACGACTTCCTGAATTCATTTATATAGTTCCATTGTTTTTCACTTGATTTGATTGGTAATAGTATTTTCCATATTTCAGGTATGAGTGATGAGTCATTCCTATTGCATGTGTTGGGTGTAGACTCGATGAACCAGACAGGCTTCAGTAATCAACCTCTCTCTCCACCTATCTAGATTACCTTTTAGAATTTTAACCCTCTCCCACCATCCTATTGTGTGGTTGTGTGTTAATGCATCTATTTACTCGTATTTTATTGGTGTTTACATATCACATTATGCATTCTAATCGTATTATCCACTCCCGGGATTTTATAAAACGTTTTAAACCGAAAAACTTTCATATTTGCCATAAACTCAAGAAAAGCACCATGGAGGTTGACAGAGTGCCTTAAAATCTACGCCTATACATCACACCACTGTTCCAGTTATCATTAGCACCAACTGCCGGTCCCTTCCTAACAAAATTCTGGATTTTCAGTCTCTGTTGTCTTCTAGTACCTACCACAATACTGGTATTGTCACTCTACAAGAAACCTGGCTCCATGACTCATACGACGACAATATTGTATCTCTAAACAATTTTAATGTTTTCCGACAAGACCGTGTTTGTTCCAAGAAAAAATGTGGCGGAGGTGTTGCAACTTTTATTCACTCAAAATGGTCCATTTCTAACAAAGTTTGTTTCGAATTCTCGAATGACTACATTGATTGCATCACTGTGAGATGTTGCCCGAAGCACCTGTCAAAATACAAATTCATTTACATTTCTAATGTTTATGTCTCTCCTGGCTGTACCATATCGGATTTATCTATGTTTGCTGATGAATTCACCGCTTTTGCTGCAGCTTGCTTCGAGAACTCTTTATCTATAGTAACTGGCGACTTTAATGCATGCGATCACTCCTTCCTTATATCACTTGGCTATGACAATATTGTTAAATTTGCTACTCGTCTTGGTAAAACACTGGATCTAGTATTTATCAATGATGTTAGTATATGTGAAGCTCGCAAACGTGCTCCTTTACTTAACTCTGACCACTGCATCATACGTGTACTGCCTAAAATATATTCCAAATCACACAAAGGTGTCCTTTCTCACCTCTACAGTAAAGTTCAACGGAGATGCTACTCACAAGACAACCTAGACAAGCTCAGATGCATGTTGAAAGACACTAACTGGGACTTATTTACAGAACAAACACTTGATGAAACAATCCCAAACACTACTGATTATCTTAAATTCTGTTTCGAAATATGTTGTCCTAAAGAAACATTAAATTTAATATCAGTACCAGAAGATTGTTTTGATATGGGAATAATTTTATTGTTTTTCCATGCTAAAGGTAGAACGTTACCAGAAAAAGAAGCATTAAAATGTTAGTAAGAGGATAACACAAAATATCAGCACAATTCCTGAGGACAATGGCAGGTATGCCGTCAGGACCAAGGCTTTGAGAAGGCTTAAGAGACCGGAGACATTTAAGCACATCAAGGGTATTAAAACCACTAAAATTATTGTCAGTATGATTTGTATCATTAGGAAGGATATCAACAGAAGAGCGTATGAAAGATTTATTAAGAGTGTCGACATTAAGAGATGGAACAGAAGTACATCGCTTACCGTTAGTAATTTCTTTGAAAAGTTTCCACAAATTAGAAGGGGTTTTACATGACAAAAATCTTTGATTATATAAAACATTTAGTCTTTTCATTTCCAGTTTTATCAGAATATTTAACTTTTTTACACCAGCCTTATCATTTGTTTTGAACAACAGTTCTTTATCTCTACGTAGCTTTTTGAGATATGGCGAAGAGAAGCGATCAAATCGAATGAATAATGTTTCTTTAGGACAACATATTTCGAAACAGAATTTAAGATAATCAGTAGTGTTTGTGATTGTTTCATCAAATGTTTGTTCTGTAAATAAGTCCCAGTTAGTGTCTTTCAACATGCATCTGAGCTTGTCTAGGTTGTCTTGTGAGTAGCATCTCCGTTGAACTTTACTGTAGAGGTGAGAGAGGACACCTTTGTGTGATTTGGAATATATTTTAGGCAGTACACGTATGATGCAGTGGTCAGAGTTAAGTAAAGGAGCACGTTTGCGAGCTTCATATATACCAACATCATTGATAAATACTAGATCCAGTGTTTTACCAAGACGAGTAGCAAATTTAACAATATTGTCATGACCAAGTGATATAAGGAAGGAGTGATCGCATGCGTTAAAGTCGCCAGTTACTATTGATAAAGAGTTCTCGAAGCAAGCTGCAGCAAAAGCGGTGAATTCATCAGCAAACATAGATAAATCCAATATGGTACAGCCAGGAGAGACATAAACATTAGAAATATAAATGAATTTGTATTTTGACAGGTGTTTCGGGCGACATCTCACAGTGATGCAATCAATGTAGTCATTCGAGAATTTGAAACAAACTTTGTTAGAAATGGACCATTTTGAGTGAATAAAAGTTGCAACACCTCCGCCACATTTTTTCTTGGAACAAACACGGTCTTGTCGGAAAACATTAAAATTGTTTAGAGACACAATATTGTCATCGTATGAGTCATGGAGCCAGGTTTCTTGTAGAGTGACAATACCAGTATTGTGGTAGGTACTAGAAGACAACAGAGACTGAAAATCCAGAATTTTGTTAGGAAGGGACCGGCAGTTGGTACTAATGATAACTGGAACAGTGGTGTGATGTATAGGCGTAGATTTTAAGGCACGCTGCCAACCTCCATGGTGCTTTTTCTTGAGTTTATTGCAAATATGAAAGTTTTTGGGTTTAAAACGTTTTATAAAATCCCGGGAGTGGATAATACGATTAGAATGCATAATGTGATATGTAAACACCAATAAAATACGAGTAAATAGATGCAAAATGTACATGGAATGTGGTAGCCCAAAATGTCCAAACAGGCCACCAAGCTGTGAGAGAAAACGAATAGTAACATATAAGAACAACAGAGTACTTCGATTAGATATGGGAAATCACAAAGACTGAGTGCATCTGCACCAGTCATCACTGAGAATGATTTTCATCCATTTCACTGATTGTCTGCAGCCTTCATTGGTTCTTGCCATCTCGAGGACCCTATCGAATCAGTCAGGAAGTCTACACCTACCTACATGTCTGTCTATCTTAAAATAGTTGTTATGTGTTTCCTTGACTGATGAAACCATGTTTTGGTTTGACCACCGCCACTAGCCCTTTACCAATCTGATCGATGCTATGTGAATGGACTAGAATTTTCCATCATGGTAGGCAAACGATGACTAGGCATGCCCTAAGCATCTTTCTCACTCAATGTAACTTCATAACCTAGTTGATTGATTCTCCCTCTTACCTAGCGCCCGACCGATGCCTAACCTCAAAATTACTCACTGCATTATATCACCTAACACGGGAGATAGAAGGCAGACACGTATGATCAAAGAGAGTTAGACTTTTCGTATCTCCCACATTCGATGGCCATGTCCCACAGCCAGCGACAGAGGAAGACGGAGAAAACTGATGCTGAGCAGTACACACGTCCTTTGACCAATAGCCAGCTAACTGTATATCACGTCTACTAAGCCGGAGATGACGTATGCCAAACGAGTCTTCTGTATCCTCTGTGAAATTTCATCTGAGATCAAACCACGGGGGCTGATGCAACTTCCCACCCAAGTGAGTGAAGTGGTCACCACGCTTTACCACTTCACTCCCCTCTCTCTTTAAGCTAGGAGTCGCTGTATTGCATTCCAGTCCTATAGCATCACCTTACATTTGACAGAAGCAAATCCCATGTCAAATATTTAAAGATTCCTGCTACTCACGGTGTTCAGAAGACTATGCTGTATTTTGTCAGCGTCTTCATCTGGGGGGGGGTTGGATTATATCATCCACTTATTCTAAGTCAGTGAAATCATTTCCCGGCAAAACATCAATCCCTTAGTCACTGTAATCAGTTAGGGTTAAGTCTATTAATACATCTATGGTGAAATTAAACAGAAATGGGGACAGTGGTGGGCATCCCTGACAGACTCTACTGATTGTCATCACTTCAGATGGCAACTCTCTTTAGGCTCTTATTTTGGTGACTGCATGAATTCGAGTAGAGTTCCTTGATCAGTCAGACATATTTTCCCAGAATTCGACGGTGAGCATCGCAGATATCGTACGAACTGTTTTATTTTGTATGGCGAATCTCTTGGTGTACATGATGTACCAAGCTTTTGTTTTAATAAATCTCATATATAGATTGCGCAACATAATAGTCATTATAATTGTTTTTCTCCATGTGTTTTTGTAATCACCAGGAGAAATCTAAACTGTTAGAATTGCAAAATGTTTATAGTCAACGTATTCCAAAGCATATTGTCTTATCACACTTACAATCGTCGTCAAGACAAGCTCCATCACAACCGCCTCCGCCAGCGCCGCTGTTGTCAACGATGTCGACAAGCAGCACAACAGCGACAACCACCACCTGTCTAACCACTTTTGTCGATGATGCTTATGATCTCAATGATGTCGATCAGCATAAAGCCAAAGACCTGCAAAATAAATTATCAACTTCAAGTAAATATTCATATACCACTACTACTACTACTACTGATAATCCAGCTAGTAGTAGTACATCTTTTCTGCCTAAAATTAACTCGAAATCGATATTCTCTCAAGACGATGGTGATGACAATCATGAAGATAATGATGACATAATCAATGATAACTCATTAATAAAAGTCACTAGTCACGACAGTGCAAAACATACCACGCAATCCTCAAAACAAGACATTAGTAATATGTTGTCAAAGTTAAAATCAATCTCATCTCTGTCGAAGTCATCACAGGATGAACATGGAAATAAACAGTTTGACAAATTTGAAAATTCAAAAAAAATCAATCGTGTCTCAGCATCATCACCATTAAATGATGAAAAAATCCTGGATGATAATAAAGAAAATTCATGTGGTGATTCTGTTGTAAGTGTCAGTCTTCTTTTTGTCACTGTTTGATAGTGTTATTATTATTAATACTAATATTACCATTAGTAGTATGTAAATAAGGCAGATTGGCTTAAGCATTTAACTTTCAGCCAATGGGTCGTGAGAGTTCGAATTACATTTCGCTTAATTCAGCCTAAATGAACAGGTAATATTACCACCTCTCGCATAATAAATATGATGAAATATACACATTGGGTCATGGAAGTTATTAAGAAGACAATTGCAGCGAAAAAAATTTCTTTTCGACGAAGTCACCGTCAACTAGGAGGCTGTGTACATTCGTGTATTTATATCAAATGGATGGGAAAGTTCCAGAATAATTTCCGGTTAAGGGTCAAATTAATGAAAAATTAAAATTAGAAATTAGAATGCCATAATAAACAGGTAGGGGACGGATAAAACTCAACAAAGTAGCATCACAATAACTAAGAAGATTAACATTGTGCAATTAGGGGTTAGAAATGTAGAAATAACAAAATAGACGCCTTTCGAAAAATCCTTCAAAGTAATATACAAGATCCAATCAAACCTATCAAAGGGAGTGAAATCAAGACATCTGGGCATAGCCAAGGCACTAGTTATACAAAAGCTCAAACCCACGCTTTGTATCCAAAAGAAATACATCCAACCCCTGTCCCTGCCATGGCCATCATAAACAGGTAATTTTTAGTAATGACCATCCCATCGCCTTTCCCACCTAAACTTCCTGTTTATTCATGTTATTTTAAGTTTTTCTTAATCCCTATTTACACTACCATATTTTCATACCTGAACTTCGTGTTTATTTTATCATTTTACTATTTCTACATGTTTAATCCCTGATTACATAAACAATTATTTATCACATTAGTTTTTTTATCCAAACATCCTGTCTATTTTTGTTATTTCTACATGTCTAATTCCTAATTGCACAATGTCAATCTTCTTAGTTATTATGATGCTACTTTGTTGGAGTTTTATCCGACCCCCTCACCTGTTTATTATGGCATTCTAATTCCTAATTGTAATTTTTATTAATTTGACCCTTAACCGGAAATTATTCTGGAACTTTCCCATCCATTTGATATAAATACACGAATGTACACAGCCTCCTAGTTGACGGTGACTTCGTCGAAAAGAAATTTTTTTCGCTGCAATTGTCTTCTTAACAAATATGACTTATAGCCTGGTATTAACGAAGAATTTATTCCAACTGAATAACGTTATTAGTATGCTGGCCGTTTAACATCAACCTAGGTATCATGTTCAGTGTCCTTCAAGAAAGGTAATCGCTTGTTATGTTTTTTCCCGGCGATTGGCAGGAAATTATGCTTCTAAGTTGCGTAGTTGTTGGCACTTACCATCATCAAGATGTGCCTGTAATCCCAAAACAAGTGGTGTCCTTTTTTTGGGGGGGGGGGGTTAAAAGCAGTGTCACTTAGCGATTCATTTAAAAACTGTAAGAGATACGTTCGGTGGTTACTCAGGAGTAATGACCAGTGCCTTACATCTAGTCCTTGGTAGTACTACTGATGAAGTTTATTGATCAGTACTTGTTTAAATTACTTACGTTAAAAATAAGCATTCAGAATGGCAGTTTTGGCGGAATTTATATTCAATTTAAATTTCTAAATCATGTTTTACAACACCATAACACAAGTTGGTCTGACTTATGAATTATTCGAAGAATGAAGAAGATCCGCATCTCTCTTGGAGGTGTTCGTGATTGGTGTAGTTTTCTCTGTCCTGAGAGGTCTAAATATGAAGACTTTATTGTCTTTTAAGCAAAGTCTTCAGCTCTGACTTGTATGTGGTATTCTTCAGCAATGAAATACACGTCTTCTTCTAGTTACCTTGATTGTGACTGGTTGTCCACGGAGATAAACACAATTGAAAGAAAGCTTCTGAAATTGACCATCTACAGTCAAGGTCATTGAGAAAGATGTTTATTTTACGCACGTAGAATTCAATAACCTTATTTCATACTATAACGCTTGACTTGAAAATTCCCTCTAGAAGGATGATAGTAGCTTTGCGATTAGACTAACTGGCAGAGCGAACACATCACAAATATGGGGTTTCAACAAGACGTCTCTATTATGTCCTGTTAACTGCAGTCCTCTTCATCTGGCCGCATGATTTCCCATAATCTGTCATCTTCTCCTCACATAGTCTCCTTCATGTCACGCTTGGACCCACGCCCAGCTTGCCGTTTACCACTCGACAGCCTAGCGTGTAATGTTACCGGACGGTTTCCTCAGTGTGTAAGCGTATCCAGACTGAAAATGACATTGCCAGACAGTAAGAATAAGCAGCATGGAATTCTGATAGACAGTAAAATAACCAACTACCAAGGAAATGGAGATGGTTGGGGGTGACCTTCAAATGCCTTCACACTTAAGGCCCCGAAATAAGATACGAGTAGAAGTAAGAAGTGGACATCCGAAGGTTTCGATGCATCAGATCATGCTTGAATAGGGAGTGATATCTTGTCAGCAGTCATGGAACCAATGGAAAGTGATGGTAGAGAGCCGGTTAAGATTGCGATTTGCTACTGAAACCATCTGTTCCCCTGGGAATGTAAGGAATTAGTAGTAATAATGATAATTTTACAATCTATAAATGTTTTGAGTTACATTAAATGATGATGAGACCTTTTTTAACTTGCTTTATTTACTGGAATGATAATTCGTATAGATGCCATCGGTACTATTTTATCCTCTGAGTTGACCACTTTAATTATCCAGCTTTCATTATCTCACTAGACAGCATATTCAGCGATAAATTTAAAATAAAATTCATTTTTATGACTTTGATAGTCTTTTTGAGTTAAACAAAGTAAAATTAAACACACAGAAAAACTTATTAGTAATTTTTAGATATTATTCATTTGACCGATGTTGGCTAGCTAGGAGTAACCAGGAGTGGCATCCTGGTTACGAGTGTACCGTCCCGTAGTAGGACTCGTCAGCTTAACGCGCCCTCATCTCAGTAAATGACTGTATTCCCTACGAGACTTGGACCCAGGACTGATCGTGTCTGACGTCGAACTGTTGCTTACCAGGCTACTGAATTAAATGCATATCCTGGTTTAAGCTGCTAGCCACCATCGATCCAATGACAACCGTTCAACATCTTCAAACCCTCTGTACTAGGTTCTGACACTTCAACACAGAGCGCAAGTATTTCACTAAAATATATCAATCAATCAATCCATAGGGATACATTTGATTTGATCTGAGGTTTTCATTCCATTTAAGCTGTTTTATTATGATTTTTTGTTGTCATGTTGACATTTTATCGAAATATGGCTGGTAATCACGCTAAAATCATGAATTGGTCGAAGTTAGAATTCATGGGTTTGCCATTGAGGAGTTGGGTCCCAAAAGCTGAATAGTATACAAACTTCTCTTGTGACCAGAATTTCCTGGGTTCGGATCCTGGCGATGGGTGTTTACTACCAATGAAAACCAAACTAGGCTGACAAAATAGCTGTCCAGTCCTCCAGTACCAGTCTTCAATGGTTCGCTAACTGACATCGATAATTTTTTAATTTTTGTTTACAGCTTGATTCCACACTGTATTTTTGGTACAAGTGTGGAATTTTCACTCTGGATATTGGTAGCCTAAATTTTGAAGGCCGACCATGGATATCAGGTGTGCGTCGGCAAGGGATCGAACCTCGGAGCATGTGCATGGTCGGCGAGAGTACTAACCACTGTGCCACCGTGATCAAACTTGAAACAAATCAAATTCCTACCATCAAACTCTTGATGTAATTGTGTATGAGTAAAGGATTTTGATGTGGTTGTGTTCTCTGAGCTGGCTGGATGGTTAATTTGCGACGCTTTCATCGCCCTACTGGGTGACATCTTTATGTATACTTCAATTCGTTGAAGTGAGCTTTTAGTTTCTACACAAGTTTATTAGTCATCTCTCCTGGTGACCACCTTGGACGTAATTGGTTGTTTTTGTGTTTTCACACCATCTAGGCTACTTGTATTGGAACTGATAGTTTCTTTGACTTGAACTTTGACCCTTTGTGTGTGAGGTTTCTTTCTTATCGGTTGATAAATTTTGTCCATTTCGATGTGACTATTGATTGATGATTTACTGGAATACCAGACAGGCTTCTAAAAATTCTCTAGCATTCTTGTTGTTTCCTCTGTCTAATATTTGGACTCTGGTTCTCCCAGTCGAATTGATGACCGTGGTTGTCTGTATGTGGTGATATGAGTGAGGGAGTGGATGTCATGTCTTTTGACGGCTAGCTTATGTTCGAACCGACAACCACGGACATCAATTCGACTGGGACAACCAGAGTCCAAATATTAGACAGAGGAAACAACAAGAATACTAGAAATTTTTAGAAGCCTGTCTGGTATTCCAGTAAATCATCAATCAATAGTCACATCGAAATGGACAAAATTTATCAACCGATAAAAAGAAACCTCACACACAAAGGGTCAAAGTTCAAGTCAAAGAAACTATCAGTTTCAATACAAGTAACCTAGAGGGTGTGAAAACACAAAAACAACCAATTACGTCCAAGGTGGTCACCAGGAGAGATGACTAATAAACTTGTGTAGAAACCTAAAAGCTCCTTCAACGAATTGAAGTATGCGTGAAGATGTCGCCTAGTTGTAGGGCAATGAAAGCTCCGCAAATTAGCTATTCAGTTCAGAAAACACAGCCACATCAAAATCTTTCACCTGAGCTACAAATCTTCTTTATCATGATTAAAGGAGCAAGTTCATTTAGCTATCTCAGCTTTAAGTTAATTATGTATAGATTATTCAAATTTCCCTTTGTGAATCATAATTTTCACATTTAATTTAATAATTAGTCAATCATTTTTTTTACAGTACTCTGTACTTCAAGTAGACCTGGCTTTGAAATTTCAGTTGCTGAGGCATATAGTCTCTAGCTTCACGCCTAACCTTCCGTCTTGATTGCACTTGCTGGCTGAGAAAGGTTTTAGAGTTTGCTGACAAGGGGTTTGAACCTCAGACACTACGTGAGTGGTTAGTGACCGTTCTACCCTTCAACCATCGACACCCAAGCCAATCATAAGTGTGGATTATTTTGATTGGTTTAAATATGAGACACCAAATTGCATAACCCTACATAATACTGATTAATCTATGAAATATAAGTAGTTGCATATTATCCACATGAATTACTATTGCTTGCTAGCCATATAGGAGTGATGTAAACATCAGATTGCGGTTTGGCTCATTTACTGATGAGCTCATAATGATGATAAACGCGGGGAGGAGGGGGTGAATTTAAAATAGAATCAGGAACATCACCAATTGATCCAGTTGAGGATTTAGTTTCCAAAATTACTCAAATGCTAGACATTATGGTACTGTATGGAAACTTGACAAGTCATTTAGCGACTGTGACAAAACTCTTGTCTAACAGTTCAGTGTTAGTTTGACGAAATTGTCAGATGGGATGAGGGGGGAGCATACATTAAACTTATTGTTTCTGACACGGATCTAGAAACTTTCCATAGACAGACTCTATACAAAGTCATGTTCTATCCTGATATATATGTGGCATGGCTGCCCAGAAAATTCACGTCATTTTCAGCTGTAAAGGCGAAAGCAATCTGATTAATAAAGAGATTGCTTGGAGAAGCGATTTGAAGACACACGCTTATTGTAAAACTTGACAGTACCTATGAGATGTTAATTGACAGTGATAGTGTAGAAAAGGGCACATTAGAAGATGAGTAGAACACGCTTCTAACAATGAATCTTGTTAATCCAGATGACAGGTCGATAATGGGTACATGGACAGTCCGTGTGATAAGAAACCAGACGAGTGGAAAGATGCCATGGATGGCGAATAAGAACGTCTGCAGAAAAATGATCCCTATTATAAAGGGGAATGGATCGCAAAACGTGTTGAGAATGCAAAACTGCTCAAATAGGTAATCCAAACTACAAACCGGGTCCTGAATTGTATGTTTATAATGACGTTGCCTACATCGATTTCGACCTTTCGCAAGTTAATTCACGGGCTATTTTTGACAATAAATTTCACTACTGACAATGAAGAACTTGTTAAGCAAGAAGCTGACAACATCTGAGAAGGATTTAAAAGCTCGAAAGACTAAGATTTCCGCATCACTACACCAATGAAGAACCTAGAGATGCTGATAAGTTAGAGGATGAGACCTCTGAAGGCCACGACAAACTCTAAAGTGTTGTTATGGTGGTAAGTGCATAGATATTTCATTAGTCCGCGGTTCGATTCCCTGTCTAAGCACCTTTGAAGATCACTTCATCGGGAGTGGTAAGCCAGGTAAAAGAGGGAGGGTTAGACGTGAGCCTGGCAACCTGACTCCTGAGAAGAAAACACCTCTGTTACTGAAACTTCAAAGATCAACTTTGGGAGTTCTGTGTACTGCACTCGAAACGTAAAAAAAATTGATAAAATCAATAAAAAATAACCAATCAAAATATAATTTTTATATCGTAAACCTGGTAATTTATTGATCATTACTGATAATTTTCTAGTGAAATTGGCTTTCACCATGGAGCAAATAAATCTTTGCCTTTTTGTCTCAGTGTGGGGGTATAGTAATCCAGTAATCATGCAGATTTTGTTTGTTGTGCGTTGAAATGACAGTCAAAACTAATCTAAATTTCAGTATTATCTCAGCTACGTGGTGTTTATTTTCCAAAATTCTATTTCTAATTCTATAATTTATTACATAATACACAAACATATATCAGTCTGACAGTTGAATGTTCAGCCTACACAGACAGTTTCATCAACAACTAACTTCTCTAAATGTTCATTATTTATTGTGTAAATTTGAAAAATACGGTAGATTTTCTATAGTTTGGTTTGTAAGGGTTAGTTATGTTTTACGAGTTGATCACGGATTGATATCAGTTAGAGAACCATTGAACACCAGGGAGTACTGGACAGCTGCTGTTTCATCCTAGTTTGGGGATCATCGTCACTACGCACCCACTGGGATTCGAACCCAGGACCTTCCGGTTACAAGGCAAACTAGGATGAAACAGCAGCTGTCCAGTACTCTCTGGTTTTCAATGGTTCTCTAACTGATATCAATCCGTGATCAACTCGTGAAAACACGGTTGAATCTGATTTCATCCAAATGAAAACATGTTTTCATTTTTGTTTTTTTTTTCCGAATTTTCAGCTCAAAAATGCCATAAGTAAGTTTTAAAACTTATTGTTTTTTAATTACTTATAGACGGTCTTCTCTTGACTTTATTAGTTAGTCCGTGAACGTTTCGTCGTTAACCAAGACAACACACTCAGAATTAATTTCTTTTCTAGGGAAACACAATTTTGATGGAGCATTCTTGATTACATAACAAATCTTATTGGATACCGAACAGTTATTTTTTTTAGAAATAAAGGGCTCATGATCTTGGGTTTACGAGTACTGATACGTTTGTCTCAGTTTTGGTCAGGAACTTGAAGGTCTTCATGAGAACTGTGATCAAGATTTGATCAAATAGTTCCAAGATCACTGGTGTTGAGTGAGAAGTAGACATATGTAAAACTTTTATTTATAAAATGTCAGTGAAAATGATATAAGAAATTCCGACGCTTCGTTCTGCAGAGTGGTCCGAACGATGACAATAAAGTTAAAAATGTACAAAAAACCTAAAATAATGACGATAATAATATTAATAGCTAAAATTATAAGTAAACTGAAATATAAAAGAGCCAAGTATTTGCTAACAGCATAGTAAATTGTAAGTTTCACGCTTAACATTGTCTCTATCACATAGAACACAGTCGGGCCAAATATGGTATCGTCGAGTTTTTGTACGAGAATATAATCTTTTGTAATGACTTCTAGTCCTACCTACATGAAACTTCCGCACCATGTACGCGACTGGCAAACCAAGGCAAGCTTTCATTACTCTCAAGTCTGTGTGGAGATGAACAGCACTCAGCATCAGAAATAAGATCCGGATTTTCAACTCCAATGTGGAGTCAGTCAGTGCTACTTTATGGATCAGAAACTTGGCGCATCATGAAGAGCACCTCAAACAAATTATAGACTTTCATCAACAGCTGCCTTCACTCAATACTCAAGATCAGATGGCCAGATAAGATCAGCAACAGGGGGGGATCTCTGGGAGCGAACCAACCAGGAACCGATTGTGAAACAAATAGGCAGGAAGAAATGGAGATGGATTGGCTGGCCATACTCTGAGACAACAAACCATCAAGTGAGTGACATCACTAGACAAGCCATCGCTCGAGTGGAACCCGAACGGGAGGCGGTGAGTTGGTCGTCAATGCAAGGGTGACTTGGAGGAGGTCATATGAAGAGGAGATGAAAGCACGTAGGCAGATGTGGAGCTAGGTGAAAACGTTGGCAGAGAACCATACGCAATGGAAACATGCGGCTGAAGCCCTATGTTTCTCTAGAAAATAAGGGAAACAATAGTAATATAATAATAATTTAGTCCTACCTGATGAGATTCAAGGAGAGAGTTGTGAATACAGAGGTTACTGATAGTCAGACAATATGGATTTAGGCCGTTTCTCGCATGAATACATATGTCTATCGACTACAAAAGTAACAAACCGACTTAGAGGCACATCACACTGACCAGGATAGGTCAGAGGAAATAAATATTCCAAGATATTTTATGTTTAACTAAGTTCGTATTTTAGTGCTCTTTATGCTGAAAGTCTCTTGTGAACACACCACTTCGTGTAGATCACGTTTATGCCTGAAGGTGAAATCAACTGTTCGACATTTGAAGGGATTTAAGGTAAAACCATTTAGGTTAGATCGCTAACTGATGCCCGAAAAAAAGCTCTGCAGTTTGGAACACTTAGGTTGGAAGGTAACTGGCAACGAAACAGTCAGAACACTAGCGTATTTAACGAAGTTGATTTTATTTGAAATAGGCAATTCATATGAGGAGAAAGAAAAAAGAATAAGACAGAGAACATCACCTTGAGGAGCACCAACCCCAGTAATCAGCGGGGCAGAGGGAGATTTGCCTTTCTAAACAGTATACTGCACTCTGTTAGGGAAATGAAAATGCAACCAATTAAAGGCCCAGGACTCGATTTGTTTCATGTAAGATGAAGTACCCTTACCCACCTCCGTTTCATTCATTTAAGTAAATGAAAATAAAGTGAAGGCAGATTCATTTTAACGATAACTTGTATACGAACGAAGGTATAAATTATTCCCAAATTAAACTTGCCACTCTTTCGTTCCAGTATACTTTAATAGGTAGGGCAGAAGCCCGTTATTACCATTCCATTGAGTTCCGAGCGAAACACCCGGCTTTAACATCACGTCTTCACTTTGTCCTATTTCCTGTGATACTCTTTAGCTTGCCCCACGACTGCCCATAATCTTTCGTCTCCTCGTCACACAATCTCCTCCTTGATATCCCTTGACCTATTCCCATCTCATCGTATCCCATTCACCTTCCACGCAAGCACTGGTCTAGCACGCCATGTCATTCAACGGTCTCCTCATTGGCGTGTGTCCAATCCATCTACATTTTCTTCGGAATAATTGTTAAGCGACAGTTCCTCACCTGTTGGTTTTTTCCTAAAGTTTCTCGTTACTAATTCTTTCTCGCCAGCAATCTGATCTTCAATACGGAGAGAGGACAGCTTTTTATGACAGTCTACAGCAGGCTTTTGCAGATGCTTTTCTTGACCCAAACGCTAAGTGTTGGCCCATATAGACAAACTGACTAATTTAACATTTGTGTTGCAAATCAGAATCTTGTTCTTTGTGCTGCAAAGTGTAGAAGATTTCCAAATTGGCTTCAGAGTGATAAAAAGGTGGCTGTCTTGCCTTTCCGATTCCGGTTTTGACATCTTTATTCTTTACGACTGCCTGTAGTTGAAATGATGCTTTCTAGATAAGAGAAGGAAGTGACCTCTTTGAAATTTATTCCCTTTATAGTTATTGGTGCTGTTTCTTGTTGCTGGTAGGTCTGCATATGTGTCTTCATCACATTCTGTCTTCTCTATGTTGACTTGAAGTCATGTCATGATTGCCTACTTCTTCCGCCAACATTTTGATTTTTGCCTGTAATTCTTTGAGTTTGTGTGACATGAGACATAAATCATCTCATGGAAAATTCCCATTGTAACACATAGAAAATCAAAACAAGTGGTGATTAAGCGAAGAGACTCTTTTCAACGAATTTATCATCAAGCTGTACTGTCGTATATATATGGTTATTAAGAAGTTATATCCGGTTGTAACAACAGAAGACAAGGGCCAGGCAACAGATCGTTTTATTATGAAAATCAACACGTATTTATACATATTTCACATACATTATTATAGCTTATGCAAGTAGACAAGCGCAGTCATCTGATTGGTTGTTTATCAGAAGTTAGGCAGACAAACGCAGGCTTCTGATTGGTTGTTTCGGGATTCCTTGACAAATAGAGTTCTCTATCTGCGAATCATATTTTGCCACGTTAACTTTGCTGTGATTGGTTGTTGACTCAGCCTTGTTCATATTTTCTCACGGCCCATATTAACGTAGCTTAGTGTCAACCAATCGGCTAGCAGCCTGCTCTCACCACACGGTGAGGGAATTCAATCATAGGTGTGAATGCATAAAATAATGATAATAATCATATGAAGTTCAATTAAAACTAAAATCTTTGTGATTATAATCGTAGTTAAATGTCAAGTGGCAAAGCAAATTAATGTCATATATAGAATAATTCATAGGAGGGATGGATGGATGGAACTTGAAAAAGGCTGTGCGATTATAGGATTAGTAGACAAATCGAATAAAACAAAAAAACGTTACGTAATGTTGTGTGAAATTTGATAGTATAGGATTTAACGTTGCAAAACAGAATTGATTTAGAATGACAAGTGGAACAAGTGAAATAATGCCGGGGACAGTTCAAAGTGAGAATAGTAATACTAGTAACAATTGACTTAATAAGGAAGAGTATACAAATTGAATAGACAAAATGAAAAATTGGTAGAGCTAAAATATGATTGGGGAATACCATATTTAAGCATAGAGGGATTAAGACCATGAAAATTTAAGTGGAGGGGTTGAACGAACTTTTTCTGTACACAAAGATCGATAGCCAAAGATGGCTTCAGCAACACAGATAAGTCAGGTACGTAGGGATTTGGGTAGATTACTCTTTGCCTTGTAGATGACTTTAAAGGCGGAGGCTATAGAGATAGTGTGATCATTATCAACCAGATGTTCAATGATCTCGCTTCTTATTGCTCCACTTCCAGGTGGAAGTGGTCTAACTTTTGAACAACGTTTGAACATAGTAAATTTTCATGGGTTCTTTTACAGACTAGACGTTTGATTCATTCACAAACACCGTTCAATTATGAATTTGCAGTATATACCAACTGAGGCATTAAAAGATCAACGGATTAGTTTTATGATTGATTCCTTCGATTGATTAAACAATGAAAGATTGCTTTTACTGCAACTGGACGAGTGGGATACGGTCTCATCAAGGTCACATGGATCTTACTCATTTATTCTACACCTTATTTCAATATTATTTCCAGTGAGTACATTAAGTCGAAATCTTGTGTAGTTGGAAGTTACGTAATACTGAAGATGCGGTAGATGAATAATCAAAGTTTAAATCACGGATTGGTAGGAGTTAGAATTCATGGGATGGCCACTGAGGAGTCAGGTCCTAGTGGCTGAATGATCTCCGAGCCTGCTTTTTAGCTAAAAGAGCCTGGGTTCGAACTCATCTGGTGGGTACGTAGTGCCTACAAGTCCTGACTTAGGAGGAAACATCTCTCCAGTTTTCCGTGCTGGTTTTCAATGTCCATCTAACTGACATCAATCCGTGGTTAAACTTTAAATACAAACAGTAAATATAAAGAGAGCTGAGAAAACTTACTGGCGGATTTATTGTGGCCAGTGTAGATACAGAGGTAGGACAAAATTATTACCAGTGAATAGATCAAGGTTACTCCCGGGAATTTCCATACCTTCATCTATATATAAAAGACTAGTTCCTACCCTCTTCAAAAAGTTCGAAAGAATATGATAAATAAGCGTAAAAGAACATTTTCAGTTGAGAGCTTGTGTCAATAGTGTGTCTGTCGAATCGCCTGATTATTCGACAACAACAGTTGTGCGTCGGTGGCACAGTGGTTAGGATTCTCGCAGACCATGCACATGGTCCGGGGTTCGAGCCCACGCCGACGCACACCTGATATCTAAGGTCGGCCTGGGAATTTTGGGCTACCGATATCCACGCTGAAAATTCCACACTTGTACTAAAAAATACGGTGTGGAATCAAGCTGTAATCAAAAAAAAAAATTAAATGCAAATAGCATGAAGCCTTGTATCAATGGTTCTCTTATTAGCTTATTACTTAGTGCTCATTAACATGATGCATTTACAGTTTCCAATGAAATATTGTCTTCTCATAGATTTGAACCTGTACTATCCAGTGAGAGATATTATCGATGAAATCTTTAGGTTGTGAATGACTAATGTGTGATGTCTCTGACTGTGAAGCACTGAGTGATAAGAATTCGAATTGCCTAAGGAGATATCGATTCCCTGTGGTTGTTTAGATTTGCATTACTGTTATCTGTGAACAATGCACGAAACATATACGCAGCACTACAGTATCCTGGAGATTGATTTTAATCATAGTAATAATAGAGCTAGTCACCTAGTTTATTCCAAATATTGTAAACTTGACCAAACGGGATGTAATCAACACCAGTGTTAACGACTAGCCATATGTGAAATTGGATGCTCCTACCTTAGTGATAGATTTCAAAATAATTATTTTTTTATTTCATTTATTCATTTATTTTTATTAATTTTAGATGGTGATCATGTACAATTCAATAAAGAAAGGTATGTTAGTTGAAATATTGTCTTTATTGTGTTCTGTATTGATTGATAATATATCCTGGACTCGATACCTGTGTTGCCATGACAACTGCTAGTGTGGGCACTCTGAAGATGTCTAAATGTTAACATGAAGTTATTTTGCTTGATGACGGCTAGTGGATAATTCATTGATATTTAATAATAATAGCTTTATTTCAAACAGTATTTGTGGAACAGGTATGGAATTTTCAGCGTGCATTACAATACATTGCATCTAATTACCTCATACATTTTATAAGATTTTAAAATCAAAAATCAAAAAAAAAACGCCAAAAAATAAAAGATAAATAAAAAAAATAAAAACAACAGAGTAGCGTTTACATTTCAAACAATGCAACACAGGATATGAAATATAAAGTTGATGTGTAATAGAAGAGGGGAACAACAGGGTAATAGTAACGAAGAAAGGTAAACAAAAACTAATGGGACTATTTGTTAGGGTGCCACAGTAAGTTGATCGTGTCATACCTAACGGAATTCTCATCGCATAACGGTTGTGACAGATATGGTATTGTGGACTTTTTGTATTTGGTAGTCCTAACATATAGCCTCCTATAGCTGCTTCGAGTTCTACCAGATGAAATGCAAGGAGAGAGCTGCGTATAGAGAGGATGCTCGGGGTCTGACAATATTGTATTCGCTAGTTTCTTACATGACATAATATGTCTATCCACAATAGTGTTAATCAGTTGGTTTAACGATATCCCACTTGCCCTACTAAAGGCTTTTAGTGCCCTTCTCAGCAAAGCAAAGTCCTTCTTCTTAAGTAGTCCAGGAAAGATTAATGGGGAGCAGTAAAGGGGGATGGGTAGAATACAAGAATTGACGAACTGCGAAAGCAAAGACTGCTTTATGCCAGATTGCCTAAATTTCCTAACGTAGAACGATAAACGAAACATCTTTCTAGTAACTAGCAAGATGTGGGAGGACCAGGAAAGATCGGTGGAAATTCATTGACATTTAAAACAATAGATACTGGGTCCAAGGTTCTGAGTTGGAATAGCCGCTCACTAATGCATATGAACTGTGATCTCTATTTGACTTAATAGTTCCAAAATCATTAAGCACTGAGTGAGAAGTAGACACTTGCGGAAGTCATATTTATAAAATGTGAGAGAAATAGAAATAAGTAATTACTATGCATCGTTAACTGGTAGCTGTTAGAATTGATGGATCTTTGAGTTCCCTCCCAGTAGATGTATGATCAATGGGTTCACATCTCTGCTTAAGGGCCGTAGGTTGAATCTACGGTGGTGAGGTCGTGGGTGCGTGCTGGTGAAGAGTCCTAGAGTCAGAATGAGATGCACGTCTGGTATTCCCTGGTTTTCGCTGGTTCTCTTACTAATGTCAACCCGTAGTCTGACCTGAAATCTATCAAATTTCTGAAAATCAAGTCATCAGACTGCATGTGTATTATCGTTTTCAAACTGACTGAATTTGGGGAAATGAATTCTGATCCGAATTAGCTTCATTTTAAAACGTAATGTCTTACTTCATATGAACTGTGATCAAGATTTGACCGATTGTTTGCAAAATAATTGGGCACCGAGTGAGAAGTAGACATTTGTAAAAAAAAATTATATTTGTAAAATCTTAGCAAAATTGAAATGATTAATTCAAACGATTCGTTTGGCAAACTGGTCCTAACTTCTTCAGGGAAATTAATCGAAATTAACACAACAGAGGTGTGTATTATATCAAAAGGACATCTTTTGTTTTTTAAATAAAGTTTTGACCAATCATATGAATCATAGAACAGGCATCAAAATATTGTAAACAAACAAAATGGCATGACCTGTAATCAAAATTTGACCTCAGGCTTATAAATATTAGTTTACTTACTAATGCTAAACACTGCAAATAGTGTGTACTTTTTCATCAGAATTTTAGTGATTACGTTCCACTAAAGTTCATGGTTGTAGATAACTGGATATGAAAACATTTGTGTATATGCGATACAATGGTTTGTGTGTATATGTGTATGGGTAAACATTATTATATGTGTAAAACTTGGGCACTGTGGTAGTAAGTAATTCCATACTAAATTAGTGGATGGTGACCAGCAGTGGAATCCAGGATGCGCATTTCATCCTATTTGAGACTCGTCATCTGGATGTTTCAATTACAGGCCGACAGAACTGACGAGGATATCAAAGCCAGAATCGGAAAAGCAAGACAGGCTTTCATCACCCTTAAGTCTGTGTGGAGGTCAACAACACTCATCATCAAAAATAACATCCGGATTTTCAACTCCAATCTGAAGTCAGTCAGTGCTACTCACTATACGGATCAGAGACTTGGCCAGCGCGTCATATAGAGCATCTCAAACAAACTTCAAACCTTCATCAACAGCTAGCTGTCTTCGCTCAATACTCAAGATCAGATGTCCTCGAATAAAAGATCAGCAACAGAGATCTCTGGAAATGAGCGAACCAACCCAGCAGGAACCGATTGTGAAACAAATAGGCAGGAAGAAATGGAGATGGATTGGTTAGTCATACTCTGAGGAAACAAGTCATCAAGTGAGTGACATCACTAGGCAAGCCATCGTTCGAGTAGAACCCGAAAGGAAAGCGGCGACTTGGTCGTCCAAAGGTGAGGGTGACATGGAGGAGGTCATGTGAGGAGGGGATGAAAGCATGTGGGCAGACTTGGGACAGGGAGAAAAAGTTGGCAGAAAACCGGAGGCAATGGAGACGCTCGGCTGAAGCCCTATGTTCCTCTAGGAATTAAAGGATATAATAATAATAGTAATAAGACTTTCAAAAACAGTGGAGCTTCAAATCTGGGTGTATTGCATTGATTGCACACCAGTAATATAATTTAACGTGTGAAACCAGAGACAGGCATTGAAATTAGTTCAAATCCCTAAGAAATCCATAATTTTAATATTCATCTTGATTGGTAAGGTGAGAAGTAGTGACCGGTGAGGTCAACCGTGTAAAGGTGGAGTAAATACTCCATAGTAGTTTGTTTATTAGATGTATCACACACACAGTGAGTGTCACAGTATTATTTACTGGGTGACACAGTTTCGAACGTAATTTATTGTGGTTCATAATCATATCAATTATAATCATACGACTTGAAAACTTGAATTTGACATTTTTCTTTGTTCTCTCCTATTTGTCATCGTAGGGGTAGTAGAGTTTTCCAGATATCTGGGTGGACAGTTGTTGAATCATTCCTATTACACGTATTCGCCTCAGTTGATTCGATAAACAAAGCTTCTGTTATCAATCTCCCCCTTCACCCATGACATTAGATTTTGAAACTGTCATCCTATCCCATCCATCTTATTGTATGGTTGTGTGTAACTGCATGTAGTGCTATAGCTGAACTATTTTCTAGATTTCTTATCTTATTCGGGTCAACTAATCTAGATTTTGCCCCTAGGTTTTTATGTTCGGCTAGTCTGACTATCCCTGTTCTACTAGTTTGACCTTTGTATTTGACCTCACAATCACTGCAGTTAGGGTATTAGATAAACTTAATTGTTTTGCTTAATGGGCTCTACACAGGATCCTTTAACCTACAAAGCTTGTTTCTAATTGAGTTTGTGGGTTTGAATGCCAGCCAATTTTATTCCTGCCTGCCTTGTTAAGAATTCTGCGTAAGGCTTCCGAGGTTCCTTCTTTGTATGAAATTACTGTTGATGATTTACATTCCTTATTGTTGGTGTCGTCATTAATATTATTATTATTATTATTATCACTACCGCTACTATCATTATTTATTTTATTTTTAGATTTCCTTACATATTTCCTGACTAATTTATCTGGATAATTATTAAGTTTCAAGGCTTCTTTTATGTGTATCATTTCTTGTCTTAGATTTTCCTTAGTACTACTTAGTTCTTGTGCTCTGTCACTTAAACATTTTACCAATCCTATTTTTACTGACATAGGATGGGATGATCGGAAATCCAAATATCCGTTTGAATGTGTGGGTTTTCTGTAAACACTAGTGTTTAACTTCCCATCTTCTTTCCTTTTTACGTTGCAATCTAACATTGGAAGCTCCCCTTCTTGACTTTTCAATTCATAAGTGAATTGAATTGCCTCTACCTTCGAGTTGATGTGTTCGAAAAATCGATCTATATCTTGTGTTCTGAGTACAGTGAATGTGTCATCTACATACATCCACCATACTTCGACATGGAGTGGGGGTGAACGTTTCAATCGCTATGCTTCCCCACCTATCCATGAATATATCTGCTACAACCGGGGATATTGGTGATCACATGGCAACTCCCTCAGTTTGTTTGTATATTTTCCCTTGGAATTTAAATACTGTGGAAGTCAGGCATAGCTGCACTCCCAGCATTATGTCGTCGAGTGGCAATTTTGTCCTAATTTCGAGTTCTTGGTCAGAAATGAGTTCGTTTCTGACTGCCTCTATAGCCATATTTATTTATGGGTAAACAGTTGGTAAACAGTTTGTTAGCACCTCCATAAGGAGATACAGACAATCGGGGAATTTAGACCAAGTATAATTGATTATTGATACATATACATTTTAATTTATTTATTGATCAGCACTTACCATGCATCTGCTAACATCACACCTTCACGTCTGTTCAAACTGTTGGGATTCTCCTATATATATATACAAAGCTTCTGCAGTCATTCTTTATACCTATCCTCCCAAGTCATCTGCTATTCATCATACAACGAACGCAGCTGTTGATAACAGTTGGTATTTTCGTGATGGTCACTTTCCTAACCTTCAAACAACACATAACCGCTGAGTTACTTCATATGGGTTTTAAAGATCAAAACCTTGTTCCTTATAATGAGTGCAATAGACTTCCTGCTTACTGATTTCCGATCTTAACTAACTAGCTTTCACATAATCTATGCCAGTGCCTATAGTTGAAACAATTTGCTGTCTGCCTGAATAAGTTAAGTAGCTCACTTCCTTCAAATTTCCATCGTTAATGCTGATTGGTTCTCATTGTTGTCCTTGTTGCTATATAATACTCAAATTCTATTGGTTAATTCATCTTGAGTTTCTTTTTAATTTAAACTTTCCTTGTTCTAGTAAACCGTTAAATATAATTGGAATAAAACAACCAAATCAAGAACAATCACTGTTAGCAGTACATGAATATACTTCACTGATCACTAATCAGAATGATACACCAATACTTCAGACATGTAAATCATTTCATGAAGATGAAATCTTTAAACCAATTCCTGTAAATTTAAAATCTGAAAAATATGAATTCTCTGAATATGATTATTTAAAAACTAAACAAGCAGGTGACAAGACGATGATGGGGATGAAGGAGAACTCGACTAAGGAGAATGACATCAACCATGACTGTGATGGAGACGACGAGAATGACGACGATGAGGAGACACAACAAAAACTGCGTCTTTTACAAACTCTACAACAAGTTGATAAAGAAGAGAAAACTAAACAAAATCAAAAGTTAAATTTATTTTCAACATCACCTCAACAAATGGTGTCGAATGAAAAGGAGGATTTAATAAAAAATACGTGAGTAAATTATTCGAAATCATATTTTGAAATGGGTTTATTTCATGGGTGTTTTGTTTGCTGAAATACAAAACTGAATGTACTAGCCAAGCAATTTCTCTCCCTGGTGGTAATCATGTTGGGGAACTATTTACCCAAACCATCATTTCACTACATTGCCTGCCCAGTGAGATGTCATATCAATCTTAACCATACTGAATTGGAGAGAGAGAGAGGGTAATACTTTGCAGTGAAATTAAGTGACATTACTCCAAAGTTAGTCGGCTGTGTAGCAGAAGACTTTATCTGATTATTCTGATATTAGATGGTTGGAGGCAATCGTTACGAAGTCTTGACTGCGCCAAGGTTTCCTGCTAGTTGACAGTCATAAGTCAGCAAGGCATATCTGCAACCTTAAAGGAATTCATATCCCTTCTGATATTCAAATCCAAGTCATTCAGTTCTGTAGTCAGAGACGGTATTCTTTTAGCTATCCAGGCTCGTGATTCACCTCCTATAGGACTGTATTGAGTATTTTTGATTGGACACTGGTTAGTGTGTTCAATGAGAATATCTAAGTGGTAACGTCTCTGACTGTAGCATTCGGTGACATGTTTTTAAATCTCAGGAAGGGGTATGAGTTCCTTCAAGGTTGTAGACATGTCTTACTGACTGGTGAGTGACTGCCAACTAGCATGAAACCAAATTGTAGTCAGGCTTCCTACCGATTACTTCTAACCATCTAATACTAAAAATTTTTGGTACACCGTGATGGTGAGCCATTTAGAATGGTGGCAACATTGCAAACATGACTGACGATAGCATTCCGTCTGCACCAAACAAAGACCCAGAGGGCAGAGTACCCGAGGATTCGAAGAAAGAATACTTATTCAAACTACCAATGAAAGGAGACTTAAGTCAATGATAAAACTGGCACGGAATTATGCCCCTGTCCATCCCAAGCAAAATATTAAGTCGCATCACCCTGGAGAGAATCAAACAAGCCTTGGATGAAAAACTTCGACGGAACAAGCTGAATTCAGGAGAAACAAATCATGTATTGATTAAATCGCCACACTACGGATCATCATTGAACAAAGCTTGGAATGACAGTCATCTCTCCACCTCACTCAACTTCATCGACTTTGAAAAGACCTTCGACGGCGTCGATCGAGAGGTGATTTGGCAACTACTTCGCTACTACAGGGTGCCATCAACAATTATACATCTCATCCAACAGTTATACGACAGTGCTGCATGACAAGTAATTCACAACGGGAAACTTACGGAAGCCTTCGAAGTGAGGACGGGAGTGAGACAAGGCTGGCTACTATCACCAATGATTTTCCTGATTGCAGTAGATTGGATAATGCGACAGACAGCGGCAGGCAATGAGGAAACAGGCATAAAATGGACTCACACAAAAAACTTGGAGGATCTGGACTTCGCCCGCGATGATATATGTCTGATTTCCCACAAACTGGAAAATATCCAAGTGGTGAAAAATAACAAGTTGGCAGAAGAAGCATCAAAGATAGAACTTCCTTCAAGTGAACACAGAGAAAAAAGAGGTGGTGAAGAATTCTGGCCAACAGCAACAGCAGCGACAATCAGCATAAATAGGAGGAACCTCCATTACCTACCTACCTACCTACCTTGGAAGCATCGTTTCAACTACAGGCCGACAGAACTGACGAGGATATCAAAGCCAGAATCGGAAAAGCAAGACAGGCTTTCATTACCCTTAAGTCTGTGTGGAGGTCAACAACACTCATCATCAAAAATAACATCCGGATTTTCAACTCCAATCTGAAGTCAGTCAGTGCTACTTACTATACGGATCAGGGAGTTGGCCAGCGCGTCATAAAGAGCATCTCAAACAAACTTCAGACCTTCATTAACAGTTGTCTTCGCTCAGTACTCAAGATCAGACGTCCTGGAAGAAAAGATCAGCAACAGGGATCTCTGGAAATGAGCGAACCAACCCAGCAGGAACCGATTGTGAAACAAATAGGCAGGAAGAAATGGAGATGGATTAGCTGGCCATACGCTGAGGAAACCATCAAGTGACTGACATCACAAGGCAAGCCATCGCTCGAGTAGAACCCGAAAGGAAAGCGGCGACTTGGTCGTCCAAAGGTGAGGGTGACATGGAGGAGGTCATGTGAGGAGGGGATGAAAGCATGTGGGCAGACTTGGGACAGGGAGAAAAAGTTGGCAGAAAACCGGAGGCAATGGAGACGCTCGGCTGAAGCCCTATGTTCCTCTAGGAATTAAAGGAAACAATAATAATAATAATATACAAAGACCCAGACATATTATACTTGTTACTAATCAGCGTTCAATCATATCATATAACTAAAAATCCTCCATGAACAATCTTCTTTTGATACGTATGGTTATTCCAATAATTCAATTAATTTTGTGACTATTATTCCTTGTTTGTTCCCCTGAACTTCATATCACTGACGTAACATTTATATTCAACTCCATTTGCTTTGATACTCTAATTTAGTTTTGGTATTTTGTTGCCTCACAGTTTTAATGACTTCCTGTGCTGTTATTTGACAGTGTTGTTTTACAACTGCAATCAAACAAAAATCCCTACAAAACTAATACTTGAAAATTTGATTTGTGTTAAGTCAAGGTTATACTGTGAAGTGATTTTCTGGTCTTTGACTGTGTGCAGGACACTTGTCTTTTTTGTATTCTTGCGAACAGAGTTTTGAAACAACCTTCTTAGAAGGATTCTTACTGATTTTTAGGTAGTTTTAGGTGATGTTCGGTTACGCGTATTCTGTACCTGAAAAACTTTCAAATTGCTTGGCTATCGACCGGTATTGTGGAGGTGATTTTCCTATTTCTGATATGAAGTGTCTTTATTCAGTAGTTTATGGCGGATCCCAACAAGTGCAATCAAGTCTTAATATTTTTTTCTAAAATACCATATATTCTATCACATCAAAGTGTGCTTTTAATACTGTTAGAATATGAATGTGAATTTTCCATCGCTGTCAAAAGTTTTGCAAGCTGTGTAAAAGAACGTATAGTTTGACTGCCTGCCTTCCAACTGAAGTGCTTAGTTTGGTCATTATTTACTGTCATTCGTATAATGTGTTTAATGACTGAAGGTGTAGTAGAATTCTGAGGTTCAGTAAGATCAGAAACATTGGTGTCCAAATTACTACTCCAACTTGATATAAGTATAAAACTTGGACACCGTGATGGTAGAGTATAACTCCATTGTGGATAAGATTTTATTTTGACAAGTCATACAGTGTTGTACAGTAAGTAATATTAACTGATGACGTTTCGAGCACAAACTATTGCCCCTCATAATCATATCACGTTACTCACACAACTTTTTTCCTTCATTTATATACATGCATGTAATTGACCAGATATTTGAATAAAAATCAATATGGGATAGTATACATTCAGAAATAATAATGTGCGTCGGTGGCACAGTGGTTAGGACTCTCGCCGACCATGAGCATGGTTCGAGGTTCGATCCCCTGCCGACGAACACCTGATATGCATGGTCGGCCTGCAAAATTTGGGCTACCGATATCACATGCTGAAAATTCCATACTTGTACCGAAAATACAGTGTGGAATCAAACTGTAATCAAAAACTAAAAAAAATTAAATTAAAACGTTTTCAGGGTTAAAATTTCCACAGAAGTTTAGCAATTCGGGTTGTAATACCTCCCAAATTTACACAAATAAAGTCAGGATTGGGCGGGTGGAAACGGGATGCAAAGAGAATATAATAATCAATAGCTTATGGAAGAAACAACCTTTGTATGTAGAATAATGGGCATTTTAATGGAACTGTGCCAATGAAAGTGATTATAAGTCATGTGACCAACAGCTTCTAGCCATTAGTTCTTAGTCGATCAATAAGCTAGAAGATTTGAATATTGTTTATGGATACTATCTGAAGGAAGTTAACAAAACACTTTCTCAATGCCTGCGAAGTTATTAAGAGATATTCACGCCTAGAAGAAAGAATGTGCAACATTGGCATAAAATAAAACACTGTGTAACTCTGACTACAGAAAGATGGTGTGGCTATGTGGTCTCCTCTTTGGTCCACTCCTACCTAACTACTTCGCGCCGAGTCTTGAAAACAACATCCTCGATCATTTGCTAAGTCAACTACACTTATACAGGAGATACGTAGATGACACGTTCATAATTTGTGGTGAAAAAGTTGATTTAGAGTATCTCCTCAAAGCCTTCAACGCCTCACATCCATCAATAAAGTTCACCTTAGAACGTGAATCGAACATGACATTTCAATTCATGGATGTACTACTTACCAGAAGACAAGACTGTACAATCCAAAGATCAATATATCGTAAACCAAGATGGACGGGACAGTTAATCAACTTCCAGAGCTTCGTCCTACCGGTGTGAAAGCAAAACCTAGTACGTACATTATGCTTTAGAATTGGAAAAATCTGTTCAGAAGACACGACAGGGAAAGAATTAAATTCATTACGTGAAATCCTACTACAGAACGGGTATTTGCCACGATTCATCAACAAAAACATGAAAGAAAAGCCTATGTTGCCTAGAATCACAATGTTTCCTAAGAAAACTCTCTTCATGAACCTGGAATTCATAGGTGACATCGCAGCTGAAATTCTCAGAAACCGCCTTTCTAAATGTCTGAAGAAGACATTTCCAACAGCCACCTTACCACGCATCACATTCTCCAGCAGACATCTTATCCAGTCTAACGTTAGTGGTAAGATAGCGCTTTTGGCCAATCCAATGCCTTTTATCAATTTACTTGCTCGTGTGGAGTAAAGTATATCGGCCATGTGCAAAGTCGAAGTCCACAAACGTATTCTGGAACACTGTTCATCTTGGTTAGCCAGAGGGGTAAAGAAGAATAGCAGCAGCCTCATCCTAGAACACCTTTTCAATCGTGGATATCGAGCACTCCCTCACAAATGCTTCACAGTGCCTTACAGAGTCCCTCAATATCGTACAGAGGTAATTCGAATACGCCATCTGAATATAGCTTGTTCACTGGCTATTCGGGATCTGAAACTGGACCTCTGCATTCATAAGCACTACATACATCCCCTCACCCTACCTTGGCTAGAGTAACGTTCTCACTATAATTTCGCTTCTTTTTTATTATGTCAGTTTGCTATTATTATTGTTAGTACTATTTTATTATCATTATTATTCCAATCGTCGATGTTTTTTTATCGCTCTATTACTGTATATTAATAACACTGCATTTTCATACAGATTTTATATAAAAACACTCTGTCGTCTTTCCACTAGTTCTTGTCTACTGTATACAATTGTATTGATTGGTCATTATCTCACATTTATTACGTCATGCCAACTTCTGCCGTCTTTTCTAGTTTCCAGTTAGTCACCCCTCCTAGACTACACTTTACATTATGAAATACATTTTTCGACGGCGAATTTCACCAGTATCTGATTGGTCTAATGTAAATATTAATTAATTAATAAAAACTTGTTAACCTAAGGTGTAAAATTATCGTCGAACGTAACACGTTGGAATTTTATGAATTATGTATTAAAAATCATTCTTTCCCGAGGCAATTTTATAAAACTTTGAAATTCAGTAAATTACAACCAAATATCTCTAATCTTGTTCGTCTTACAAAGTCACATATCGAAAATGTTAAACAAACCTTACAAGGACTACTTGTTCTTCATACCGATGCGTCGCTTATTTTATCTGAATTATCAATAATATGCCACATGAAATTTCTTCAGTTTTGTAAAGACGTTACTCAGAAAACGAAGACGAATATACAAAATAAATTGAAGAGTTCAATCGATGATCGAAACCGCGTAGATGTCTTCCCGGTGAATCCTGATAAGTACGTTACAAATCTTTCTGATATTACTCTATCTACTCATCAGAAAGAAGCTTTATCCCTTGGACTCAAATTTTGTGTTCCTCGCACGCAATTTACGGATTTAGCCATCCATGCTGAGTTTGAAAACTTATATGACCAACTCAAACCTCTTACCGCAACATCCGATGAAGATCGGGGTTGGTTTAAGGCCAAGATGGTGGATATAGCTCACCAGTTTTTAAACAACAACCCAAAGGAGAAGAGTATTTTAAATTCCCAACATTTCAAAGCCTTGAAAGAGCTACGGGAAAATTCTAATATAATTATTACTAAACCTGATAAAGGTTCTGGAGTCGTCATTATGAATAAAAGTGACTACAAATCTAAAATGATGTCTATTCTTGATGATAAGAGCAAATTTAGTCGTGATCCCTCCTCAGAAGATATTCAGTTGTTGCAGGGCACAGTGACAGCTAATCTACTGAAGCTTCATGGCCTAAATGCTATAAGTAAAGATAAACTTGACTCATTAAAACCGTCAGATTGTAAATTCCCACATATGTATGGGTTGCCAAAAATACATAAACCCAATAATCCTCTACGTCCTATATTGTCAATGTGCAAATCCCCAACGCATAAACTTGCTAAATGGTTAGTGGAATTATTGAATCCAGTCAAAACACAATTCTGTAAGTATGTGTTAAAAGATACATTTGAATTGGTTGATGTTCTTGATGATAGTAATATTAATATTATGAACAAGAATATGTACTCTTTTGATGTAAACTCGTTATTCACTAATGTGCCTTTGATCAAAACAGTTGACATTTTGTGTGATTATATTTCCACAAACAATTTTTTCATCCCGTTCCCTATATCTTACTTAAGAGATTTATTACTTCTATGTACTAACAATGTTAGGTTTACATTTGAAGGCGATTGTTTCCGCCAAGTTGATGGTGTTGCTATGGGCAGTCCGTTAGGGCCCCTTTTAGCAGATATTTATATGTCGTACATTGAGAATTTATCGGAAGATTTAATCGAAAATGTGCCACTTTATAGAAGGTATGTAGATGATATCGTAGTCATCAGTGATAAGCCTTGTTCTGCCACCTCAATTTTAAATCGAATGAATGAAGTTCAGAATAGCATATCACTTACATCTGTAGAAGAGGAAGATAATTGTTTATCTTTCCTAGACATATTGCTTAGTCGACGGCTTGATGGGTCAATAAAAAGATCTATTTATAGAAAACCTACCTGGACAGGACAGTATCTTAATTACCACAGTTTCTGCCCTATTCGGTACAAAAGAGGCTTAGTAAGGTGCCTCTTCAGTAGAATCCGACGAATATGCACTGAAGACACGCTTGATGAAGAAGAAAGAATATTGACACAAACTCTGGTTGATAACAATTATCCAGAAAAGTTCATCAGGAGATATAAAGTAGTCAGAACACCAAGACCCACTCTCCAACTCGCCCCTAAGAAAGACGTGTACATCAAGCTACCCTATATGGGACATCAAAGCAGCTTGATAACTAGACAAAGGCTGAACGCTGCTGTTAAAAAGACTTTTTATGCAGCTAATATCATAATATTAGAGAATGTAAAGCCATTATATCTATCTAAGCCCTTCGAACATGCGAAAAATGACGTCACATCCCACTGTATTTACCAATTTGAATGTACGTGTGGACACACATACATAGGGAGGACTCATCGATCTCTGCAAGTAAGGGCTTCAGAGCATATTCCAAAATGGCTCCAGAAACAAATGGAATCATCAGAACCTATTAACGGTGAGAACAGGAGACCTAGCTCTTCTATTGCGAAACATATTATAGAGACAGGTCATAAAATTGATGTTAACAGATCTTTTAAACCTATCTATAAAACGTGTTTGGGGCGTATCCTAAAGTTTGTAGAAGCCCTAGCAATTAGAAAGTTCAAGCCACCTTTATGCGTTCAAAAACAATTTGTCATCACATTAAACCTTCCTTGGTAAATTTTGTTTTGATACCATAGTAGATGTACTATTACCTCTGCTATTTGGTTTAGTGGTCTTCATTTTTATTTTTTGACCTTGAATATGTCCTTTTAACTTGACCTAAGTCTATTTTTCTCACCTCTTACCTCTTTATTAATTTTTTATATATATATTCCTATGACAAGTCCGTGTGTGATCAGATTGTTCGAAATGTGTTGCGCAAATACATTACACGATTCAGACAAATTACGTCTTCTTATTGCTTTATCTAAATTCATAAAGGGAACTAATTGTTTTAAATAATTAAATTAATTAAATATTAATTACGATTGTACAACAGATTATGAGAATGAATCGTCGAAAAGAAAATTTTCTTCGCTGTTTATGTCTTTTTCTTATAACTGTGACTACATGAAGATCTTGAATTACAATTTTAGCCAATGAAATTAACCCCTAAAAGTTTCTCCTCTGTATATCAGTAATTTTACTCTGAGAGCCTGTGAAATATAATGATGGCGATATCATTTTATACTGCAAATCTAGTCTTTCTTTCTCTATCGAAATTTATGAAGGGAATCAAATGTATGAAATTTTCCTTTGTCTTATCAAAGAGCATTAAAAATGTAAAATGTTGTTTTGTGGGAACTTTTGGGGAAAATCCAGTGCCTAAGGTTTGTGCTGGTTAACACTTAGAAGGAAGTAATTCCCACTAAGAGATACGAACCAATGTCAAAGATATTACTGTCGGGCTATTTGGGGGGTGACTGAACTTCGGCAGGACTCTTATAGATACACTAAATGGTCACTAGAGTATGACTAGGGTCATGATGTTCCTCATGTCCTCATGGTTGACTGGGTTATATTAGTTAAGATTCCAATCTGCTGACTTAGATGGGAGAACTGGCATCTCAGTGGACTTTAAATTGATCCCCCTAACTACAGTACCAAACAAGTTTTTCCGCTAAATTTGTACAATAGGTCACTGGTGGCCGGAATATTTCATTAGAAACATTTGCGACTCCATTACTTGATGGTGCGAACTGGAACCTTTTAGGCAACATCACTTTCACCGAGATTATAGGGAAGCTTTCCAGACAAGCGGTTATAGACATAAAACCTAAGTTGATTTCTTTCTGCTGACTAGATCCAACCCTTCAACAACATCAAAATTAATATATTACTCATCAGCATGTTTAACAAATAAATACTATTAGTCCATTAATATATATGAATGACATTTATTGTATGAAATGATTGAGGACAGTCAACCAGATTACTTAACCATGAATTGATTTCAGTTGAATTCTTATCTGTGAACGTTTCAATATCACAGTAGACATCATCAGACTATATTTCTCATGAATGTAATATAAGAAGGCCTACATATCTTAACTCATAAAAATAACTAAATTCGATCACCTTTTATGGATAAGATTTTATTTTGATGAATCACACAGTGTTTTACGGTAATATTAACTGATGACGTTTCGAGCACAAACTATTGCCACTCATAATCATATCACGTTACTCTCACAACTTTTTGCGCTCGAAACGTCATCAGTTATTATGTAATAATAACAATAATTTACTTTATTCCAAAGCAGATGTGTAATCTAGGAAGGTGCAGCGAACAAATCTAACCCCCTTGTCCAAGCTGGAGACAATGTTATGGTACAAGACTGCAACTGCATCTGAAGTACTTCTGCTGTGTTTATAAGCGAATTGTTTAAGATCGTTAAAGGCTTTAAGCAAAGGTTGAAGATTAAGTAAGAGTAACTTTTCCATAGCTTTTAGAAAAGAAGACGTAATAGCAATAGGTCTAAATTTAGAACATGTTCCAGTAGACGACTTAGGTATAGGTACAATTTTGATGTCCTTCCAAACAGCTGGCACGACATTTCTGGAAAAAGATTCGTTAAGTATGTCCATAAGAGGATAACACAGTTCGTCTGCACATTTTTTTAAGAATAACACTAGGCAAACCGTCTGCGCCCAGGCTACAAGAAGGGTTCAGAGACTGGAGACATTTTTGAACATCATTTGTACTGAAACCAGGGAAGCAGGTTTTATTAACACTTGTAACACTAGAAAGTTTGGCATTTGTGGGAGAATATATGAAAGACTTGTTTAGTGTGCAAACATCAAAGGAATAAGGAATACTATTCATCTGCTTACCAGCAGTAATTTCTTAGAAAAGCTTCCATATATTAGACGCATTTTTACAGGATATAAACTTTTGGTTGTAAATTGAATTCAACCAGTGAATTTCAGATTTTATTAGGATTCTAATTCTTTTCAAACCAGTATTGTCCTTCATTTTATATAACTTTTCTTTTTGTCGGCGAAGCTTTTTAAGTTGAGGGGAAGAGAAGCGGTCAAATCTGATGAAGAGCATTTCTCTGGGACAACAGGTATAACACTGTATGATTTATCAAAATAAAATCTTATCCATAATGGAGCTATACTCTACCACAGTGCCCAAGTTTTATACTTATATCGATCACCTTTTATCGATCTGTGAAATATTTTATGCGCATATTTATATCCTTTTGTTTCTTTTTCTTAAATTCAAACTCAATTGAACAATATTGCCAAAATAAAAACAACTTTGGAATAATAAAAGTTTTGGGAAAGCAAGAGAACAAGAACTTTGGAATGATTTATTTGGACCAAAAAAGCACTCAAACGGTGTTGATGTTGAAGTAAGAAATTGTTTTTTAAACACAAAATTGGCTTGATATTTATTTTCGATGTAAAAAGTGTTTAAAAAGTCTTTTTATTAAACATGCTCTATGACTTGAGAATGTTCAGAATTAGGGTTTTTCTGGGGATTTGGATTAGTTCAAATGTAAACTTCGTCATGAAATAATGTTGGTTAGAGAGAAATTGATATCCAGAGGGTTACAGGGATTCTGCTTTTTATAAATTTGAACAGAAATAGAACAAACACTGCTACAGAAAACAATGAATCCATTATATTTCAATGGTTCTCATCAACTGCTGACTATCTGTAGTATTTGATGAAACCAGTTATTATCATTATTCCCTTGGGTTCCGAGTGGAACATAGGACTGGCTTCAATAACACATCTCCACTTTCTTCTGTTTCATGCCATCCTCTTCAGCTGGATTCACGATTACCCATCATGTCTCATCTCCTCCAGCTCACATGATCTCCTGCATATCACCCTCGCAACGACGACATACTCGTTCCTTCCTACTGATATTTCACTCGAACGATGGCCTACAATTCCACGCAATGTCATTCGATGGCCTTCTTAACTTATGCCCAATCCATCTCCATCTTATTCTGCATATTTGCTGAGCAATCGACTCTTGGTTGGTTGGATGCCAGACAGAGTTTCTTGTTGCTAAATCTTTCTGGCCGGCCGGCTGACCACCAGATCTTCACCATGGAGTCAGCGAAGGCAGCTGATGGTAAACGTTTGCAGTGGCTTCTTGGAAATACTCTTCGTGACACTTAGTGCACGTTTCTGACCCGTATAGAGGAACTGACTGACTCATTTAATATTTGTTTTCAAAATCCGAATCTTATTGTTTATACTGGCTGTGTGTAGAAGATTTCAAACTGGTTTCAGGTTGATGAAGGCGTATCTCGCCTTTCCGATTCTGGCGAACTGGTTTTGACATCTTCATCCATTCCGACGGCCAGTGCTTGAAAGCGTGCTTCCTGGTTATATAAGTGAAGGAAGGAAACTAACTCTTTCAAATCTCTCTCGTTGATAGTAATTGGTGCTGGTTGTTGTTGATGTTGGTTGGCTATATTGATCGCCTCTATCTTCTCTATGTCCACTTGAAACCTTGTCTTCGCTGCTTCTTCAGCCACTGTGTTGGTTTTCATCTGCAAGTCTTCGACTTTGAATTACATTAAACAAATGTCATCTGCGAAGTCCAGAACTCCGAGTGTCTCTTTATCGGTCATTGCAGCGTATTCCTGTCTTCTCACTCCCTATTCAAAGTCTGATGCATAATCCAGTTCACCACAGTTAGGAATATCATTGGTGATAACTCACAGACAGTCAGCTTGTCTTACTCCTGCATTCAATTCGATCGCTTCGCCGAGTTTCCCGTTGTCGATAACCTGACGCGTGGCATTGTCATATATATATGCCCAGTTGTTGAATGAGGTTGATAAAGATTTGTGCACTGGATCCCGTAACGTTTAGAAGTTTCCAAATGAGTTCTCGGTCAACTCTCGAAGTCAGTGAAGTTGTTGGAGTACAGGTTTTATTGTCATTCTATGCTTTGTTCGATGATGTCGAGGGGTAGAGCTGCGATTTAATCAGTACATGATTTGCCTTTCCTGAATCCAGCTTGTTCCGGACAAGGTTAAAACCAGTTATAATACAACTTTGATGTACATTTTGTTTATTGTCAAGAACGAATCAGTCTCCCACTAAGGATTGTGGTTAAAAGTCATAGTGAAACAAAACCTAACGATGATTAGGTTATCTCAAATTATTGACATATATTTTCAAGTATTGATTTGTAGGGATTTATTTTAATTGGATGAAGGATTTCATCATGACATCAGTTAGAGAACCACTGGAAAACCTGGGAGTACTGGACAGCTTTTCCGTCCTAGTTCGGGACTCTTCATCAGCACGCACCTACCGCCACAGTTTGAACCCACAACCTTCTAGTTACAAGTCGAGCTCGTAGACCATTAAGCCAATGGGAACAGATCCAACGGCCCATGGATTCTAACTTCTGCCGATTCATGACGTAGCTCAACAACTTCACAATTTCTTCTTGGATAAATTACTGCCTCACCTTCGACTTGCTGTATCCTACTGTCACAGCTTCCCACTAAAACCCGAGGTAATCGCCTGAATAGGGCCAGCCGCTATTGAGGATCAGATTAATTTTTAAGTATTGATTTTGTACTGATTTCTTTTAATTGGATGAAGGATTTCATCATGAGCTGACGTCATTTAGAGAACCACATATTAGTATATTATAAGAGCTAAGTTTCTCTCTGAAAAAATGACGAAAACATTTGTTAGGGTGGTGATAAGTGAGTGATAGTTGCGTAATTAGCTAGAAAAGGCGGTCCGCTTAAATCACTGGACTACCGAAATTACTTTCCACTCAAATGCTTAATTTCATCTGGATTTATCATTTTTTTAATCGTCCAGTTATATTAGATCATCTACACATGAACTTACGCGCTGATTTAACTTGCTTACAAGTAAATGCTGTGCATTTCTTCAATGAATGAAGATATCCTTCAGATTATTAACTGACAAGTGAATCCTGTATAAAGGGAAAAGTACTTTGGAACTAAATACTCTGAAAGGTTTTGTGCCATACGTTCTCATATTTTCCGTAATAAAGCTTTATTATTATCATTAAAATACAGTGAGAAGAACACATAAGACTGAAAAATAGAAATTCCCGGTATTACGAAGTGAAATGCGAAGATATTGATGACGTAATACCCTGAGTAGAATTCAAAGGGGGGGGAAACACTAAGTCTTCCATGAAAGTCAAGCAAAAAGTAGAGAACAGGGTTAGAAGCAAAATGTCGAAGAGATAGTAAGCAAAGCGTTACCAGGATAATTTAAGTCCCGCGGCAGATTCAGGACTCACTCGTTTTAGTGTGGTAAACTGAGCAAAATGTAGAAGATTTGGGTTGTTTTGTTTCTTAATTGTTTTGAATCTTTTCCAATGCATCCATTCCACGTCCTTTGTCTACCAGTTGCTTGGTAATAGAGGAGTTAATATACATATATAATATGATCACTCTATTTCAAAGTATTCGGTCACTTTAGTCGAGGGCTCTTTAGTACATGTTCAAATACCCTTCTTTCTGTTCGTCATAGTTTGGCAATCGTAAGCAGTACACACTCGATTAAACTTTGAACTCTCAAATTACTCGGCGATACAGTTAATCATTTAACCGATGGTTTGGAATTCAGTAACTCGTCGATTCTCCCTTCTGTCTATTCACGAAATAATCTTATAACCGATCAGCTACATCGATAAGCGTTTAATTGACATCCAACATGGTGTACTTCACCAGACGCATCTTCTCCTTAGAACTGCAAGACATCCATCCACTAACTACTGATGAACTTGAGACTGATTCACAGATTAACTTCAATGCGTATCTCGTCTGGAATCGATAACAGTTAAACAACTTCGACAAGATAATACGAAGACGTAGGTTATCTGAAACTTATAATGTGATTTATTTGAGCGAAACATTTCTGACATTCTGATTATACAGACACTAGTCACACGCATTTATATAGAAGGCAAGGCAGCGTGGAGTATTACAATTCAGGTCAAGGTTAGAAATAAGATGTAAGAAGAATATGAAAGGGTCTGGGGTAAGTAAAAACAAGGAAGAGGTTGAAAATATCATCCAGTTAATTGAGCCTTGGTTTTAATTTGGATTGCCGCAGCGGGTGCAAAGTGATAACAAATAAATTTTGGACACATAAGACAGGTTTAAGCCTACCTATCTCCAAAACTTCCTTCAACGAATTTAAGTATGTGACACAACCTTTTATTGCATATGGATGTAAAGACATTATTGAAATCAACCTAGTGACCCGTAGTCTCTATATTTACTTGCTACCAGGGAATAATCTCGTTGACTTAGAATATCCAGGCGATATAGTCCTTCTAGGCGAGGACGCTGACAAAATGCAGAGTCTTCTGAAAACCTTGAGCTGCAATCTACGTATGTTTTGCATGAGATTCGCTCCTGCTGTCAAATTTAAGATGATGTTACAGGACTGGACTGGACTACACTGACTCCTAGTTTAAAAATAGGGAGTGAAGTGGTTAGTGGAGCACCTTGACCACTTCACTTATTTGGGAAGTACCATCAGCCCCAATGGTTTGATCTCTGACGAAATCTCAGCACGGATGCAGGGGGCTCGTTTCACATTTACCAGTTTACGCGTAGACGAGATATTCGACTATCGACCAAAGGGCGGGTGTACTGCTCATCAGTCCGCTCCGTCCTCCTTTATGTCTGTGAGCGAGACATGACCACTGCGAGTGGAAGACATGAAAAGACTAGCCAGCTGTATTTGATCATAGGTGCCTGCATTCTATCTCCCGTGTGAAGTGGTATAATAAGATGAGCAACATTGAGGTGAGGTGTCGAGTGCTAGGTAAACGGGGGAAATCAATCGACGAAGTTGTGAAGTTACAAAGACTGAGATGGTTAGGACATGTGTTACGTATGCCTAGTCATCGCCTTCCTCGACGAGTAATGTTAGCGGATATAGGGTCAGGCTGGAAAAAAGCTGGCGGAGATCAAACCAAAACATGCCACCCAGGCCTAAACCACGTAGGAAGGTGTAGACTTCCAGGCTGGGGTCCTCGGGACGGTAAAAACCAATGGTTGGAAACAATTGGTGAAATGGCTCGTTCTCAGTGGCGCAGATTCATCCACTCCTTGTGACTTATGATTTCCAATGAAACTGTTTTGTTCTTCGTTATTACTCTTCCTTTGTCTCACACCTCTGCTTACTGCCTCTATAATGCTTTTCTTGTACTTTCTTCTGTTGCTTTGTGTGCTACATGGAGGGAGTGTGGCGACTTGAACTTCCGCACATTTGTGCAAAGTTCTATGTCGAAAACAGACAGACAGTCTCTATATTGTGCTTCACTATAGATAATGCCGGAAATCTATTTCCGGGATCAGTTGTATCCAGTGATTTCATTATTTATTGTTGCAGCCACTTTGGAGTGTGTTCTGTAGCCCTAACATACAGAGACCAACGGGTCCTCCCCATGCAAGTGTGATCACCCACACACACGCATATAAAAATTAGTAAACATAGCGGGATATGTCACTATCGTTCGGATGCAATGAGGGTTTACAGGACAGCATAGATCTCATTCAGATTCAGGACTCAGTCGTTTTAGTGTGGTAAACTGAGCAAAATGTAGAAGATTTGGGTTGTTTTGTTTCTTAATTGTTTTGAATCTTTTCCAATGCATCCATTCCACGTCCTTTGTCTACCAGTTGCTTGGTAATAGAGGAGTTAATATACATATATAATATGATCACTCTATTTCAAAGTATTCGGTCACTTTAGTCGAGGGCTCTTTAGTACATGTTCAAATACCCTTCTTTCTGTTCGTCATAGTTTGGCAATCGTAAGCAGTACACACTCGATTAAACTTTGAACTCTCAAATTACTCGGCGATACAGTTAATCATTTAACCGATGGTTTGGAATTCAGTAACTCGTCGATTCTCCCTTCTGTCTATTCACGAAATAATCTTATAACCGATCAGCTACATCGATAAGCGTTTAATTGACATCCAACATGGTGTACTTCACCAGACGCATCTTCTCCTTAGAACTGCAAGACATCCATCCACTAACTACTGATGAACTTGAGACTGATTCACAGATTAACTTCAATGCGTATCTCGTCTGGAATCGATAACAGTTAAACAACTTCGACAAGATAATACGAAGACGTAGGTTATCTGAAACTTATAATGTGATTTATTTGAGCGAAACATTTCTGACATTCTGATTATACAGACACTAGTCACACGCATTTATATAGAAGGCAAGGCAGCGTGGAGTATTACAATTCAGGTCAAGGTTAGAAATAAGATGTAAGAAGAATATGAAAGGGTCTGGGGTAAGTAAAAACAAGGAAGAGGTTGAAAATATCATCCAGTTAATTGAGCCTTGGTTTTAATTTGGATTGCCGCAGCGGGTGCAAAGTGATAACAAATAAATTTTGGACACATAAGACAGGTTTAAGCCTACCTATCTCCAAAACTTCCTTCAACGAATTTAAGTATGTGACACAACCTTTTATTGCATATGGATGTAAAGACATTATTGAAATCAACCTAGTGACCCGTAGTCTCTATATTTACTTGCTACCAGGGAATAATCTCGTTGACTTAGAATATCCAGGCGATATAGTCCTTCTAGGCGAGGACGCTGACAAAATGCAGAGTCTTCTGAAAACCTTGAGCTGCAATCTACGTATGTTTTGCATGAGATTCGCTCCTGCTGTCAAATTTAAGATGATGTTACAGGACTGGACTGGACTACACTGACTCCTAGTTTAAAAATAGGGAGTGAAGTGGTTAGTGGAGCACCTTGACCACTTCACTTATTTGGGAAGTACCATCAGCCCCAATGGTTTGATCTCTGACGAAATCTCAGCACGGATGCAGGGGGCTCGTTTCACATTTACCAGTTTACGCGTAGACGAGATATTCGACTATCGACCAAAGGGCGGGTGTACTGCTCATCAGTCCGCTCCGTCCTCCTTTATGTCTGTGAGCGAGACATGACCACTGCGAGTGGAAGACATGAAAAGACTAGCCAGCTGTATTTGATCATAGGTGCCTGCATTCTATCTCCCGTGTGAAGTGGTATAATAAGATGAGCAACATTGAGGTGAGGTGTCGAGTGCTAGGTAAACGGGGGAAATCAATCGACGAAGTTGTGAAGTTACAAAGACTGAGATGGTTAGGACATGTGTTACGTATGCCTAGTCATCGCCTTCCTCGACGAGTAATGTTAGCGGATATAGGGTCAGGCTGGAAAAAAGCTGGCGGAGATCAAACCAAAACATGCCACCCAGGCCTAAACCACGTAGGAAGGTGTAGACTTCCAGGCTGGGGTCCTCGGGACGGTAAAAACCAATGGTTGGAAACAATTGGTGAAATGGCTCGTTCTCAGTGGCGCAGATTCATCCACTCCTTGTGACTTATGATTTCCAATGAAACTGTTTTGTTCTTCGTTATTACTCTTCCTTTGTCTCACACCTCTGCTTACTGCCTCTATAATGCTTTTCTTGTACTTTCTTCTGTTGCTTTGTGTGCTACATGGAGGGAGTGTGGCGACTTGAACTTCCGCACATTTGTGCAAAGTTCTATGTCGAAAACAGACAGACAGTCTCTATATTGTGCTTCACTATAGATAATGCCGGAAATCTATTTCCGGGATCAGTTGTATCCAGTGATTTCATTATTTATTGTTGCAGCCACTTTGGAGTGTGTTCTGTAGCCCTAACATACAGAGACCAACGGGTCCTCCCCATGCAAGTGTGATCACCCACACACACGCATATAAAAATTAGTAAACATAGCGGGATATGTCACTATCGTTCGGATGCAATGAGGGTTTACAGGACAGCATAGATCTCATTCAGATTCAGGACTCAGTCGTTTTAGTGTGGTAAACTGAGCAAAATGTAGAAGATTTGGGTTGTTTTGTTTCTTAATTGTTTTGAATCTTTTCCAATGCATCCATTCCACGTCCTTTGTCTACCAGTTGCTTGGTAATAGAGGAGTTAATATACATATATAATATGATCACTCTATTTCAAAGTATTCGGTCACTTTAGTCGAGGGCTCTTTAGTACATGTTCAAATACCCTTCTTTCTGTTCGTCATAGTTTGGCAATCGTAAGCAGTACACACTCGATTAAACTTTGAACTCTCAAATTACTCGGCGATACAGTTAATCATTTAACCGATGGTTTGGAATTCAGTAACTCGTCGATTCTCCCTTCTGTCTATTCACGAAATAATCTTATAACCGATCAGCTACATCGATAAGCGTTTAATTGACATCCAACATGGTGTACTTCACCAGACGCATCTTCTCCTTAGAACTGCAAGACATCCATCCACTAACTACTGATGAACTTGAGACTGATTCACAGATTAACTTCAATGCGTATCTCGTCTGGAATCGATAACAGTTAAACAACTTCGACAAGATAATACGAAGACGTAGGTTATCTGAAACTTATAATGTGATTTATTTGAGCGAAACATTTCTGACATTCTGATTATACAGACACTAGTCACACGCATTTATATAGAAGGCAAGGCAGCGTGGAGTATTACAATTCAGGTCAAGGTTAGAAATAAGATGTAAGAAGAATATGAAAGGGTCTGGGGTAAGTAAAAACAAGAAAGAGGTTGAAAATATCATCCAGTTAATTGAGCCTTGGTTTTAATTTGGATTGCCGCAGCGGGTGCAAAGTGATAACAAATAAATTTTGGACACATAAGACAGGTTTAAGCCTACCTATCTCCAAAACTTCCTTCAACGAATTTAAGTATGTGACACAACCTTTTATTGCATATGGATGTAAAGACATTATTGAAATCAACCTAGTGACCCGTAGTCTCTATATTTACTTGCTACCAGGGAATAATCTCGTTGACTTAGAATATCCAGGCGATATAGTCCTTCTAGGCGAGGACGCTGACAAAATGCAGAGTCTTCTGAAAACCTTGAGCTGCAATCTACGTATGTTTTGCATGAGATTCGCTCCTGCTGTCAAATTTAAGATGATGTTACAGGACTGGACTGGACTACACTGACTCCTAGTTTAAAAATAGGGAGTGAAGTGGTTAGTGGAGCACCTTGACCACTTCACTTATTTGGGAAGTACCATCAGCCCCAATGGTTTGATCTCTGACGAAATCTCAGCACGGATGCAGGGGGCTCGTTTCACATTTACCAGTTTACGCGTAGACGAGATATTCGACTATCGACCAAAGGGCGGGTGTACTGCTCATCAGTCCGCTCCGTCCTCCTTTATGTCTGTGAGCGAGACATGACCACTGCGAGTGGAAGACATGAAAAGACTAGCCAGCTGTATTTGATCATAGGTGCCTGCATTCTATCTCCCGTGTGAAGTGGTATAATAAGATGAGCAACATTGAGGTGAGGTGTCGAGTGCTAGGTAAACGGGGGAAATCAATCGACGAAGTTGTGAAGTTACAAAGACTGAGATGGTTAGGACATGTGTTACGTATGCCTAGTCATCGCCTTCCTCGACGAGTAATGTTAGCGGATATAGGGTCAGGCTGGAAAAAAGCTGGCGGAGATCAAACCAAAACATGCCACCCAGGCCTAAACCACGTAGGAAGGTGTAGACTTCCAGGCTGGGGTCCTCGGGACGGTAAAAACCAATGGTTGGAAACAATTGGTGAAATGGCTCGTTCTCAGTGGCGCAGATTCATCCACTCCTTGTGACTTATGATTTCCAATGAAACTGTTTTGTTCTTCGTTATTACTCTTCCTTTGTCTCACACCTCTGCTTACTGCCTCTATAATGCTTTTCTTGTACTTTCTTCTGTTGCTTTGTGTGCTACATGGAGGGAGTGTGGCGACTTGAACTTCCGCACATTTGTGCAAAGTTCTATGTCGAAAACAGACAGACAGTCTCTATATTGTGCTTCACTATAGATAATGCCGGAAATCTATTTCCGGGATCAGTTGTATCCAGTGATTTCATTATTTATTGTTGCAGCCACTTTGGAGTGTGTTCTGTAGCCCTAACATACAGAGACCAACGGGTCCTCCCCATGCAAGTGTGATCACCCACACACACGCATATAAAAATTAGTAAACATAGCGGGATATGTCACTATCGTTCGGATGCAATGAGGGTTTACAGGACAGCATAGATCTCATTCAGATTCAGGACTCAGTCGTTTTAGTGTGGTAAACTGAGCAAAATGTAGAAGATTTGGGTTGTTTTGTTTCTTAATTGTTTTGAATCTTTTCCAATGCATCCATTCCACGTCCTTTGTCTACCAGTTGCTTGGTAATAGAGGAGTTAATATACATATATAATATGATCACTCTATTTCAAAGTATTCGGTCACTTTAGTCGAGGGCTCTTTAGTACATGTTCAAATACCCTTCTTTCTGTTCGTCATAGTTTGGCAATCGTAAGCAGTACACACTCGATTAAACTTTGAACTCTCAAATTACTCGGCGATACAGTTAATCATTTAACCGATGGTTTGGAATTCAGTAACTCGTCGATTCTCCCTTCTGTCTATTCACGAAATAATCTTATAACCGATCAGCTACATCGATAAGCGTTTAATTGACATCCAACATGGTGTACTTCACCAGACGCATCTTCTCCTTAGAACTGCAAGACATCCATCCACTAACTACTGATGAACTTGAGACTGATTCACAGATTAACTTCAATGCGTATCTCGTCTGGAATCGATAACAGTTAAACAACTTCGACAAGATAATACGAAGACGTAGGTTATCTGAAACTTATAATGTGATTTATTTGAGCGAAACATTTCTGACATTCTGATTATACAGACACTAGTCACACGCATTTATATAGAAGGCAAGGCAGCGTGGAGTATTACAATTCAGGTCAAGGTTAGAAATAAGATGTAAGAAGAATATGAAAGGGTCTGGGGTAGGTAAAAACAGGGAAGAGGTTGAAAATATCATCCAGTTAATTGAGCCTTGGTTTTAATTTGGATTGCCGCAGCGGGTGCAAAGTGATAACAAATAAATTTTGGACACATAAGACAGGTTTAAGCCTACCTATCTCCAAAACTTCCTTCAACGAATTTAAGTATGTGACACAACCTTTTATTGCATATGGATGTAAAGACATTATTGAAATCAACCTAGTGACCCGTAGTCTCTATATTTACTTGCTACCAGGGAATAATCTCGTTGACTTAGAATATCCAGGCGATATAGTCCTTCTAGGCGAGGACGCTGACAAAATGCAGAGTCTTCTGAAAACCTTGAGCTGCAATCTACGTATGTTTTGCATGAGATTCGCTCCTGCTGTCAAATTTAAGATGATGTTACAGGACTGGACTGGACTACACTGACTCCTAGTTTAAAAATAGGGAGTGAAGTGGTTAGTGGAGCACCTTGACCACTTCACTTATTTGGGAAGTACCATCAGCCCCAATGGTTTGATCTCTGACGAAATCTCAGCACGGATGCAGGGGGCTCGTTTCACATTTACCAGTTTACGCGTAGACGAGATATTCGACTATCGACCAAAGGGCGGGTGTACTGCTCATCAGTCCGCTCCGTCCTCCTTTATGTCTGTGAGCGAGACATGACCACTGCGAGTGGAAGACATGAAAAGACTAGCCAGCTGTATTTGATCATAGGTGCCTGCATTCTATCTCCCGTGTGAAGTGGTATAATAAGATGAGCAACATTGAGGTGAGGTGTCGAGTGCTAGGTAAACGGGGGAAATCAATCGACGAAGTTGTGAAGTTACAAAGACTGAGATGGTTAGGACATGTGTTACGTATGCCTAGTCATCGCCTTCCTCGACGAGTAATGTTAGCGGATATAGGGTCAGGCTGGAAAAAAGCTGGCGGAGATCAAACCAAAACATGCCACCCAGGCCTAAACCACGTAGGAAGGTGTAGACTTCCAGGCTGGGGTCCTCGGGACGGTAAAAACCAATGGTTGGAAACAATTGGTGAAATGGCTCGTTCTCAGTGGCGCAGATTCATCCACTCCTTGTGACTTATGATTTCCAATGAAACTGTTTTGTTCTTCGTTATTACTCTTCCTTTGTCTCACACCTCTGCTTACTGCCTCTATAATGCTTTTCTTGTACTTTCTTCTGTTGCTTTGTGTGCTACATGGAGGGAGTGTGGCGACTTGAACTTCCGCACATTTGTGCAAAGTTCTATGTCGAAAACAGACAGACAGTCTCTATATTGTGCTTCACTATAGATAATGCCGGAAATCTATTTCCGGGATCAGTTGTATCCAGTGATTTCATTATTTATTGTTGCAGCCACTTTGGAGTGTGTTCTGTAGCCCTAACATACAGAGACCAACGGGTCCTCCCCATGCAAGTGTGATCACCCACACACACGCATATAAAAATTAGTAAACATAGCGGGATATGTCACTATCGTTCGGATGCAATGAAGGTTTACAGGACAGCATAAATCTCATTCTCTCTATTGAAAATGAGTTTGGCTGCATATTAAGTTGTTCTACTATTTGCCTCCTTGAGGCTTTGTCTAGTAATTAGACTTTGTTGATCACCTTTGAACGGCAGGGATATGTAAAGATTCTTTCTGAGAGCTGACTGGCTGGATCGGTAGACCTCTTTGTTTGACACTTCTGTAAGGCCTAATCAATTTCAACCGATGCTTGTTATTGCTTTAATGAGTTGATATGTTTCTACTCTAATTGTGTTGGCTGTACGATTGTTGAAAAACGAAGATCACCGGATAGCTGTTTCATCCTTATCTTCGGCTCCTTTGAGGTGGTCTTTCATAACCCGACGAGCGATCGCACCTATGATATTCACATTATTAACCTTGGATATTTATCTTTTAGTTAGTTAGTGAGTAGGAATCGAAACGGTTTTAATACTCAACCTGTGTCGATTAGCAGTATAACATTATGACGAAAGACTGACATTAACAAACATCCTTTTCACAGCGATAGAGCGATTCACAGTAGACGCAATACTTGACACAATACTGTCTGACCTAAAGAGAAAACCAATCCATCCTTATGATATTTCTTCTTCGTCTCTTTCAACAAATCTACGACACTTGATTGAAAGTCAGTTTTTTAAAAAGTTCTAAAGTACATTTTCAGACCTAAAGACATAACTGAATGATTAAAGACTACAGGTAGTTAGTTTCACTTCACTGGCAGTGACAATTTATACTAAAAATGTCAGCAATAGTTGCCTCATGTATTGGGACACGTACCCTCCCCCACAATTTCGCTTTTTCTCAAGTTTATCACAAACTTCCGAATCAGCCGGTTGTAGACGCTTTAAATACTCGCGACAGTGAACAGCACCACTGGAGATCAAATAAAGTGTGCGAGAGAAATGATATGCAATATAATGACGGTGGGGATGTTTTGGTGGCACAAGTTTTAAACAAGCAGTCTCAATACAGCATGCTGGATGGATCTTGCCAGTGATTTTGTAGTAAAAAATATTCGCCTATCAGCCTGAAAGCTCTGGGTTTGATGTCTTTTGGAGTTACAGATTATGTACGACTGCATCGTTCCAAAGTTGGATTTGACCACTGTCTAGTCTCCAACTGACGTCTATCTGTCACGAATTATTTCTTGAAATTAATTAAAATCTAATGACTATTAAAAGTATTTATTTATTTATTCTTATTTGAATTTTTCTTATTTCAGTGGATGGTTAATTCGTCCTCGAAAACTAATAACAATCCACCAATGAATAATTTAAACAAATTGAACTCATTCAACACTAATACTAATTTAAACAATGACAAGCAAACTGTGAACGACAGTAATTTAAATAATCACAAACATACTAAATCGTTTACTGTTAAAAAACCATCATGGTTAACACCATCAAATAAACGAGTCAATGAATCAAGTGAGATTAAAAAACCAAATTCATTCACTTTTATTCAATCAAAAAGTAACAGTAGTAATAATCATAATCAAAAACTAAATTCGTCGAAAACACCAATATCACAGATAAATGACGACTCTGACCTTGAAGAATTACACATTTAAACAACTCTCAAAGGAATATTTTTATTGGATCGTTTTAAAAAAAAGTTGTTCAATTGTTTCAATACCTCCGGTTTTGTTTTGTTCTTCAAAACGAAAGTGACCTTAATTTACAAGAAAAACAGAATTGTGGGAAACATTTCATTGTATTTATTATTTACAAATGAATTTAAATTATATTGATCAACAGTTATTGAATATTGAACATTGGACATTGAACCAACCTGAGGTCTATTGAAGTTTGCATATTTTGGATAAATTTTATATATACATATATATATTCCAGAATGTTTTTAGGCGATTGAGTGTTGTAAAGTATTTTGTGTGTAAGTGTGCCAGTTGAACACTTATTTAGGAATCTAAGTCAAAAAAAGTGAAAGAAAATAGGTGAGAATTGAAAAATTCTCAATTTAGGTGGATAATTTTTCAGTATTTACCCATAGTTTTTAAAAGTTGTGTATAATTATGGTGTGCTTCTTTTTCAACTTTATTTATTTTCCCTTTTATTTAAATAATAAAAATAATAAAAACTATTACTGTTATTTATATATACAAACACAGGAATCAAAAATTATTTATTTAGTAACTTGAAAACTCCCATTCAGTCATAGAAAAGAAAAGGTCTTCAGCAAAGAGTTACTCTTTTCGGCGATATCATTCTCAAGCTGTACAAATCGCAAATTTATAGTAATTTGTCTTGGCAACAAAAGGAATATTTCCAAAGATGTGTTAATGCAATTGTTAATTTTTGACAAACAAATTACGTAATTTTGAAGGCGTTAATCGGTAAGAAACTAAAATAAAGTTACAAAAGTAGGTTGGGTGACGTAATCTAATTGATAGGGTTCAATGAAAAAATGCATGAGAGTCAAGTTAATAATCTGAGTAGAATTCACTTGAAAATGAATGAGAGTTAAGTTAATAAGCTGAGTAGAATTCACTTAAAAATAAACGAAAATCGAGTTAGCAACAGTCGTCATGAGCGTAGAGATTTAATAGAGGGTGGGGGTAGAAAATAATGCAATTAAGAAATAGACAAACAAAGAAGAAAGAGGTAAGACAAAATTACGTATTTGGTGTTAAGATAGATCAGGACCATTGTAGATTTAGTGACTGAACAAACTTCTTTTGTATGCAGAGTTCAGGATTCAATATGTGAATTGCCATTGCTTCTGCAGTTTGAAGAAGTTTAATTCGTACTCTTTTGGCAAGATTCCCACGTATTGTGTAGATAACTGAGAAGTTGTTTTGTGGGTTTGCTTGGTGTCCGGATTCGATCAAGTGTTCTAGGATAGAGCTGTGGCGGGGGGATCTTCTTTCTCCTTTATAAAACCATGAAGGTAAGTGTTCGCTGATTCGTTTGGATAGCAAACGCTGGGTACGGCCGACATACCTAGCTCCACATGAGCAGGTGAATTGGTAGATGCACATTGATGAGGCCCCCAGTGGAAGCTTATCCTTCACGTTCGTGCGAATCATTGGTTTCGTAGAGAAAGTTAGTCTGAGTTCCGCTGCGAAGAAGGTTTTCTTCAGTGAACGGCACAGGCGGTTTCTCAGTATTTCTGCTGAAGAATCTCCGTTGAATTGTAGATTCAAATAGAGAAGTTTCTTGGGAGCAGTAAGCATGGATGGTTTTTGTGTTTTGGGCTTCATAGCTTTTGTGATGAAACGTTCCGGGTAACCGTTTTCAAGGAGGATTCTTTTCAGGGTCTTCAGCTCTTCTTCTATAGTTTCCGGACTGCAAATGTTGTGGATTCTGTGAGTCAGTGAGCGGATCAGATTTCGTTTTGTATATATAGGCACCCAACTGTGAAAGCTGATGAGTTGTCCATTCCATGTCGGTTTTCTGTGAATGGATCTTTTGAGTGTCCCATCTTGTTCGCGTCTTGCTAGTTGCACGTCCAGAAAAGATATTGTTGCGTTGGACTCCTTTTCTAGTGTGAACCGGATTGCTGGATGGCAACTGTTGAAGAAGTCCAATATGTTCTCCAAATTTTATTTACTTTTCAATACTGTTTTATTTAATACTAAATATGGTGAAGTCAAGGCCTGCCAAAAGCTGACCTTGAAAAGGACCTATTAGACTTAGGGAACTCGATGGTATATCATTTCAAATCAAATTATGCCTTTAGGGCATACCCTTATCAATTCGTTGAAGGTATATACAGTATTTTACTTTTATTCCAAACTTAATACTTCTGTATTTTCTCTTATCTGTTTTGCTTCATTAGAGTCTGTCATATAGATGGTGATAAGTCTATCGCTTCTCTCTACTTGTTGCATTCTATGTGATTAAAGTATGCAAGGCTTTAGAGGTCAGCTTTTGTATATACTTCCCGATACGAATTTAAAACAAGCACTAAAGGTTAATAAAGCAGGATTTAGTGAATTCATCAAATTTTGGTAGAACTCGTCCTACCGAGTTCTACGTCCTACGAGTTCTACCGAAATTTGATGAATTCATTAAATCCTGCTTTATTAACCTTTATTCTTTGTTTTAAATTTTCTATATACGGTGAATGAAAGCCGTTTCCCAGAATTTCGACATTGTCGAAATCGATTTTATGTCCGTTGTCTATAGGATGCATTGCAATAGACTCGTTAATTCAACTTCATTTCTAGGTGAACATTTCGTACACATGCTGTGTTTATTCACTCTGTCCTTCCTTCAACTGTCTACTGCTCTCCCTATATGGTAAAGAATTCGAGGGCATGAAATAGACTTTAGCATAAAAGAAAGCAAGTACTTTTTGAAGTTTTCAGTTGTGTCCTTTCTATATGGAGTGGCGATCGTCGATACCCAAAGTTTTTCAATTTTTAGTTTTCTTGCCCCTCTCGCCATTTTTATTGATAATATAATTTAGAAGCTCTTTCGGATAACTGTTTCGAATCAAAATTTGTTTTATATTGGAGATTTCGTTCTCTATATCATGATCATTATCTGTAATAGTGTTTCTAGTTCTGTTTACGAGATTTAAAGCAATTGAAACTTTCATTCTTATCGGATGATTCGACTAGAAATTCAAGTATTTGTGTTTGAATGTGCCACTTTACTGTATATCGTGAACTCTATCTAGTTTTCTGTTAGTGTGTCCTTTTACAAGATAAATATTTTTACATACATCACAAATGTGATATAAGTTCATGACCTGATCACTTATCACAGACAAAAGTATGAATATTTATTAAGATGACAGACAAATCATATTGTAAAAATTCGATCCAGACAGTGATGAAATAATTCAACATAATACTGACAAAGTACAATTATGAACCAAGATGGTGAAGAGGCAAGTTATTGCAATATGACGAAAATCTTATGGTAGGTTTGAAACAGTGAAAAATAAACTGAGAAATATGACTGCTATATGATAAATATAAACAGACAGACAGAACACACAAAATAAGACTGAAGTCAGTTCATCTTACCAGAATGTTTATTGTTCTTAAGTTACACAAAAATTTACAAAAGGAACTATTTGTCTGAAATTATTGATTATTGTAGAAATAATTATATACAACTAATAATAATAATGATTTACTTTATTCCAAAAGCAGTACTTGTGATACAGAATGGAATTTTCAGCGTTAATCACAGTATTGCTTCTAATTTCCTCAAATTACAAATAAAATTAGTCACATAGAGAATTTTCCACATTTACAATAGAAGTAATGTCAAAACATGCAGCATATATAATGGAAATAATAATAATAATAACAGCTAGGGTAATAAAAATGCAAGTGAAAATTGCCGTGGGCTTATTTCACACAGTATTGGCAATGTGGTATAGAAATCCTAGCATGTTTCAGAAATATTGAATACAATGTTCTCTTTACATGATATGGTGAGGGGAAAAACAAAGATTACAGCATTCATAGAGATAAGTTCGTGTTTGCAATTATGAGAGTAAAACAAAGAAGCAACAGGACCATAAATATAAGAGAAGTAATAAAAGTAAGGCTTGAAGGTATATAAGGATGGATGGATGGAGGAAATTGTATATTTACTAGATGAAAAAAGGTTAGTTAATTCTTGCCTGACACTATTTTCACTATCACATAAAATACGTGCCAAGTATGGTAACATTGAATTTTTATACTTAGACGAGTTACTTCTTGATCTACCTGAGGAGATGCAAGGTGATAGCTGAGGGTAAGATCAATTACATTCCCATCCTTGAATCAAGTCAACCTGTCCCGGATCAGCCTAGCGTTGTTGCAGCCCAATTATCCATTGCTAACGTGTCTATCCCCCCTTGTTTAATTAACTGTGTGTGTGTGTTTTTACATCGACCCGTTTAGTCAGACAGTTGAACTCATGACCCAATCAGAGTATTTTGTGAACTGTTATTTTTACTGACCCATGTCTTACTTTGTACTATTCTGTCGAGTTTATCTTATTTATTGATCTTCATCTGTATCAGCCTACCTGGTTAAGTAGCCAATTAAATTCTATCTTTGTGCCTATGCTCGGTCTATCTCTTAACCGCTCTCTGTTCTATGCCCTGCCTTACTTGGGTTCATTCTTCTACTAACTGCTTACCTGAACGGTCGTGTCTGATTCCGGCTAGTTCGCAATGTTGGCAATGTTATTCTGCTCTGATAGCGGTAGCTTGCTTTCTGTTAAGCGTTGTGCTTTGTACTCTTGAAACCGTTAAGGTTTGTTGTATATATAATTATTGATTTGTTTATTAATAGAACCGTGGAAGCAGTGTCCGGCTTCTTGTTTGTTCTGGACCGGGATAGCCTTTATCTACGCGTGACTTAATTTCAAGCGATATTGCGCTTACACTGAGGGTAAAGTGGATGCTCCAAGTCAGACAAAATCCCTTTAGCGAATTTATTGCACGAAGTCAAGTGCCTATCAACAACGATGTTAACTATGCGGTCCACTCGGACACCACTCACCCTACTGACAGTCTTCAGCATTCTACGAATTGTGACATAGTCCTTTTTAAGCAGCGAACCGGGGAAGAACAATAAAGAAGAACAAGTAGGATGCAAGAGTTTATGAACAATAAGAAGAGGGGTTGATTTATACTAGAGTGTCTTAACTTCTTAATGTAAAATGTCAGACGAAATGTTTTACTGGAGATTGCTAAGAAATGGGAAGACCAGGAGAGATCAGAAGAGAGAATAAGTCCAAGATACTTAATATCTGATTTGATTCCTATATCATTGTCGTCAATCTTACAACTGTCATGAGAATCGATGACTTCTTTCAACTGTCTTTTACATCTTAAGCTGAAATTAACATTTCGACATTTATAAGGATTCAGTTTAAGACCATTAGACCATTTGCTGACTCCAGATAGAAAGCTATTTATTTTGGTACAATCTATCTGGGAGTTAACAGCCATTGAAACCGTTAAATCATCAGCGTACTTCACAAAGTTTATTTCACCAGAGTGAGGCAAGTCATGCAAGAAGAAAGAAAAAAGAAAAGGAGAAAGGACAGCGCCTTGAGAACACCAGCTTCAGTAGACAATGAAGTGGAAGACTCCCCTTTATATACGGTGTACTGCTTTCTATCTGAGAAATAGGAATGCAACCAGTTAACACCCAACATTCTGTTTGACCAGCAGCAATTTTATTTAATAAGATATCCCTAGGGACCGAGTCAAAAGCAGATGTATAGTCTAGGAAGGCACAACGAACAAATTTAGCCCCCTTGTCTAGACTGGAAGCAGTGTTATGATATAAGACGGCAGCTGCATCTAAAGTGCTTCTGCTGTGCTTACAGGCAAACCGTTTAGTGTCATTAAAGGATTTAAGCGAAGGTACAAGACTGAGTAAATTCAATTTCTCCATATATATATATATATATATATATATATATATATATATATATATATATATATATATATATATATATATATATATTGATAGCGTTATATAGAAGACGGAGATTATCTGAAAAGCAGTGTGATGTATTTGCGCTATACATTTCGAACAATCTGATCCCTCACACATTTACTTGTCAAGTCAGCATATATGGAAAAGTTAAATTAAACAAAGTAAAAAAGAAAAAGGATTAAGAATAATTAACACAAACATTTGATGATCCAATCAAATAAGGATTATCAAGGTAGTAGGTTAAGAGTAATAACAAACTGTTTTTGAATACACAAGGGGGGCTTAAGTTTATGAATAGATATAACCTCAGCGTATTTCAATAAGCGCCTTGACCGTTTTTATAGATGACCTTAAAGGCTGAGTTGATATCACTCTTATAGTCCATCTCGATTAGATGTTTAGCTATAGACGAAGTTGGTTGTCTGACACCTGCATCTATTGGCTTGTCACAATTCATCTGTTTTTCTAACCATTTTGGGATATGCTCTCCCACCCTCACATACGAAGCGCGATTACGCCTATGTATGTGTGTCCACACACACGAAAATTGGTAAATTGTGTTAAATGTGACGTAATCACTTGTGCACTTTCGAGGTTTGAAGTGAAGCATATTTTCAGCTTTTCCACAATTACAAGCTGGACTGCATAGTAGGTTCTGCGGATGATCGAATTCAGCCTTTGTCTCACAATTCTACTATTTATTTCCCTGTTATATGGTAATTTGATGAAAACCTTTTTCTTAGGGACGGTATGGATTGTAGGTTTAGAGGTTAGTTGGCTTCTACACCTGTTTAAAAATTTTAAAGGATATCTGTTTTCCACAAGAGTATCCATCGATATTTCGTTTCGTTTGTCTATAACATAAGTCGTGCAAATACGCTGAATCCTCTTAAATAGACACTTCACCAAGCCTCTCTTTTATTGTAATGACAGAAGCTATGAAAATTAAGGTATTGCTCTGTCGAAGTGGGCTTTCTGTAGATAGACCGTCTTATTGAGCCATCATCTCTTCGACTCAGAAGTATGTCTAAAAATGCAAGCTGGTTGCAACTTTCTTCCTCGCATGTAAGACTAATATGATTCTGTACAAAGTTAAATCTGTCTAATAGACGACTGGCATCTTCATTATCGTCGCATATCAAAATGATATCATCTACATATCTCTTATAGAAGGGAAATTTAGAAATTAAATCAAAGGATAAGTTTTCAACATAAGACATGTAAATGTCCGCTAACAAAGGTCCTAATGGACTCCTCATAGCAACGCCATCCACTTGTCGAAAATGTTCACCTTCAAACGTGAAGTGGACGTTGTCAGTACATAATAGTAATAAATCTTTCAAATAAGTTAAAGGGAATGAAAAACAAGTAGAAGATATATATTCACAAAGAATATCAACAGTCTTAGTCAATTGTACATTAGTAAACAAAGAATTAACATCGCATGAATACATTTTCCTATCTTTTATGTTCATATCTATAAGACAGTCAACAAGTTCAAATGTATCTTTCAAGGTAAGCTTACATAATTCATTGCGTACTGGACTTAAAATATCAGCTAACCATTTTGCTAATTTAAGTGTAGGAGAGTGAGGTAATGGATTATCAACCTTATGAATTTTGTGTAGTCCATGGAGCTTTGGAAAGTCAGATCCCATGGGTTTCAAGGAATTAAACTCCTGTTTATCGATAACGTCCATACCATGAAGTTTTACTAAATGAGAAGTTACGTTTCCTTCCAGTTTTCTGATATCATCTGAAGGAACATCGACTATGATTTTGCTTTTGTCATTAAGGATAGATAACATTTTTGTTTTGTAATCGCTTCTATCCATTACAACTACACCAGATCCTTTGTCAGGTTTCAAAATAACTAAATCGGATCTGTTACGTAATTCCTTTAGGACTTTAAAGTGAGTTGATGTTAAAATGCTTCTTTGTTTCCAACATGAATTACGGAATCGGTGTGCAACATCTACAAATTTAACTTTCAACCAACTTTTATCATCTGTCGTCGGGGAAGGAGTTAAAGAACTCAGCTGATAATACAAATTTTCAAACTGAGAATCAATTGCTAAGTCCGAAATATTGCTTAATGGGATAGAGAAATTGAAACCAAGTGATAGCACCTCCTTTTCATGTAATAAAAGTTTCACCGATGACAGATTTGTTACATACTTATCAGGATTCAGTGGGGATTGGTTTAACTGAAAGTCAGAGGTAAAAGATCCCAAGCAATTTCAATCTAGTATTCTCTTATTTTATATTTGTGTACATCTTACAGAAAGTGTAGTAAGTAATTCCAATGTTTCGTTTGTCATACTGGGCCGAACTTCTCCGGGGGAAATTAATCAACAAAGTTGGATGTTCATAACTCACATGACTGAACAAGGATTTTATAAACAAGTTGTGTAATTTCAATTGATATTGATGATTTTTGCATGGGGGAAAAGAAGCTTGCCGTCCTATTAGCCAACTATCTCTTTCTGTTTTTTCTCAGTGTGGATAACGTGGACAAGCCACTAACTGCATATAGATGTTGTTGTACATTGATGTCCCAGCTGCAACACTTTAGCTGTGTATATTTTCGTGTTCTTCCCTATTAAAGTAACAGTAATAACACAGTTATAACACTACAACAAGACATATATGCGAACAATATTGCTGTTTTCAATTAGATCTTCTTCAGGATTTACTTTAATTTACATAGATTTATATATATATATATATATCTTCCTGATCTTCCTGATTGCAATTGATTGGATAATGCGACAGACAACGGCAACCAACGAGGGAACAGGCATAAAATGGACTGACATAAAAGACTTGGAGGATCTGGATTTCGCCGATGATATATGTCTGATTTCCCATAAACTGGAAGATAGAAAAAACAGAGGTGATGAAGATTCCTAGCCAACATCAACAGCAACAACAACAACAGACAACAATCAGCATAAGTGGGAGGAACCTGAAAGAAACAACCTCCTTTACCTATCTGGGAAGCATCGTTTCAACTACAGGCGGAACTGACGAGGACATCAAAGCCAGAATCGGAAAAGCAAGACAAGCTTTCATTACTCTCAAATCTGTGTGGAGGTCAACAGCACTCAGCATCAAAAATAAGATCCGGATTTTCAACTCCAATGTGAAGTCAGTGCTACTATACGGATCAGAGACTTGGCGAGTCATAAAGAGCATCTCAAACAAACTCCAAACCTTCATTAACAGGTGTCTCCGCTCAATACTCAAGATCAGATGGCCAGAAAAGATCAGCAACAGGGATCTCTGGGAACGAACCAATCAGGAACCGATTGTGAAACAAATAGGCAGAAAGAAATGGAGATGGATTAGCTGGCCATACGCTGAGGAAACCATCAAGTGACATCACTAGACAAGCCCTCGAATGGAACCCGAAAGGGAGGCGGCGAGTTGGTCGTCAGTGGAAGGGTGACTTGGAGGAGATCATGCGAGGAGGAGATGAAAGCATGTGGACAGACCTGGAGCAGGGTGAAAAAGTTGTCAGAAAACCGAAGGCAATGGAGGTGCGCAGCTGAAGCCCTATGTTCCTCTAGGAACTAAAGGATACAATAATAATAATAATAATAATATATATATATATATATATAATGTTTAACCAATGACGGTGAGTTTGTGGATGAAATAATAATAATATGGTAAATGTTTTGAACGTCAGTAATAACGATTATTATAATGATAACTCTTTTGATTAATAGTGGTCACCAAATGGACAGAAGAAGTGCCTTCAAAGTTATTTGTCACATTCCATTGAGCCTTTGGGACGGAATTCGAATTCGCCTTTTAGACACAGACAAAGCTATGAGAATTGATTCCAGAGAACCATCCTGGTCTTTTTTATTATAGCTTCAAACTACACAGTATTTTTGGTACAAGTATGGAATTTTCAGTGTGTGATATCGGTAGCCCAAATTTTGCAGGCCAACTATTGATATCGGCTGTGCGTCTTTGCATCCAAAAGAAAATTGTTCTACCTGTCTCTCCCTTGACTTAGGGATATTCTAATCAAAAGCCCGCCACCCTTTCTTATTTTCCGTTTCCTTCGTATTTTTGCGAAATTTATTGAAACTCTGATTATCTGTGTAGTTCACCTTAAGTATTATGTAACTTTTAAGATTTGACCTAATTTATTCTTTGAATTCTCTGTATAGGCGGCCTGCTTAAATCTTGGGCTACCAAAATTTCCATCCTACATATTGCATCTATTTCCTCGGATTTATTTTGTTTTAATCATTCAATTATGTATCCAAGTCGCATTACTTACTCTCGCGATTATTTAAAATGTCTTCAACCCTTTGATTTACGAGTATATAATAACGTTAAGAAAAAGCATCATGGAGGTTGGCAGAGATCATTAAAGTGTACTCCAATGCATCAGATGACTGTTCCTGTGATTATGAGCACAAATTGCAGGTCATTATCGAACAAGATTAACTACTTGCATTCTCTATTATACTCAAATGTATATTGTAATACTGGTGTAATCACTCTTCAAGAGACCTGGCTCCATGATTCATATGACGACAATTTAGTCTCCTTAAGTGGGTTCACAATCTACAGACAAGACCGATGCAGCTCGAAGAAGAAGAGAGGTGGTGGTGTTGCCACTTTTATTAATTCTCACTGGTCTACTGCCAACAACGTCTGCTTCAAATTCTCAAATGACAATATTGACTGTATAACTGTAAAATGTCGACCTAAACACTTACCTAAGTACGACTCCATTTTTGTCACAAATATCTATATCACACCTTGTTGCAGCCCCTCAGAACTATCTATCTTCGCTGATGAATTCACTATTTTTGCTGCTGCTTCGTTTGGTAACTCCTTATCTATAGTGACCGGCGACTTCAACTCCAGCGACTGCAGTTTTATTACATTGCTGGGCCATGCAAATGTTGTTAATTTCCCAACTCGACAAAATACTTCACTTGATTTAGTATTTGTAAATGATTCTGGAATATACGAAGCTCGTAAAAGAGCCCCACTCTTCAATTCTGATCATTGTATTGTACGAGTCTTACCCAAAATTTACGGAAAGTTACACAGTAAAGCCCTCTCAAACTTGTCTAAGAAAGTTGTTCACAGATGCTACTCAAATGAGAACGTACATCATCTTAGAAACATGCTCAGTGACACAAGATGGGATTTGTTTAATGTTGATTCACTTAATGACAATATCTCTAATATTACATCCTATCTGAAATTCTGTTTTGAAATCTGTTGTCCAAAAGAAACACTATTCGTAAAATTTGACCGTTTCTCCTCGCCTCAACTTAAAAAGCTTCGTAGAGAGAAGGAAAAACTATATAAAATCAAAGATAAAATTGGTGTAAAAAGAACTAACTTCTTAATTAAGTCTGAAATGCAGAGGTTGAATGTAATATATAACCAGAAATTCATGTCCTGCAAAAATCCTTCTAATATGTGGAAACTATTTAAGGAAATCACTGGTGGTAAGCAGATAAACAATATTCCATATTCTTTTGATGTATGTACTCTTAACAAATCTTTTATTTACTCTCCCTCAAATGCCATGCTTCCCAGCATCACTTGTGTTAATAATAGCCCCTTTCCAGGTTTTAACACAAATGATGTTCAAAAGTGCCTCAAGTCTCTAAACCCTTCCCAGAGCTTAGGTCCCGATTATGTACCTAGTATTATTTTTAAAAAATGTTCTGATATTCTGTGTCACCCTCTTACTGATCTATTTAACAAATCTTTTTCCGATAATATTGTGCCTGCCGTTTGGAAGGACATTAAAGTTGTACCCATACCTAAATCTTCTACTGGAGCATGTGTCAAATTTAGACCCATTGCTATTACGTCTCCTTTTTTGAAAACTATGGAGAAATTACTTATACTTAGTCTTGAACCTTCGCTTAAATCCTTTAATGACCCTAAACAATTTGCCTATAAGCACAGTAGAAGCACTTTAGATGCAGCTGCCGTCTTATATCATAACATTGCTTCCAGTCTAGACAAGGGGGCTAAATTTGTTCGTGTTGCCTTCCTAGACTATACATCTGCATTCGACTCGGTCCCTAGGGACATCTTATTAAATAAACTTGCTGCTAGTCAAACAGAATGTTGGGCTGTTAACTGGTTGCATTCCTATTTCTCAGATAGAAAGCAGTACACCGTATATAAAGGGAAGTCCTCCACTTCATTGCCTACTGAAGCTGGTGTCCCTCAAGGTGCTGTTCTTTCTCCTTTTCTTTTTTCTTTCTTCTTGCATGACTTGCCTCACTCTGATGAAATAAACTTTTTGAAGTACACTGATGATTTAACGGTTTCAATGGCTGTTAACTCCCAGCTAGACTGTACTAAAATAAATAGCTTTCTATCGGAAGTCAGCAAATTGTCTGAGTCTAACGGTCTTAAACTGAATCCTTCTAAGTGTCAAACTGTTGATTTCAGCTTAAGATGTAAACGACAGTTAAAAGAAGTCATCGATTCTCATGACACTTGTAAAATTGACGACAATGATATTGGAATCAAATCAGAAATTAAGTATCTTGGACTCATTCTCTCTTCTGATCTCTCCTGGTCTTCCTATGTCTTAGCAATCTCCAGTAAAATATTCCGCTTGACATTTTTGTTATGTACTCGTCGCTGAATTATTGTTATGGACTGGTCGAGAAACTAATAGTCCTGACGCGAGAAGGCGGAAATCAGAAGACCACTAGGTTTGCGATGATACTTCTATTGTCCAAACACAAGGAGACGAAAATAAATGGTCTCACACCAAAGTGGTAAGTAAGTAAAGTAGTTGTAAAGTAAAGTAGTTCACACAAATTGTGAATGCGAATATATATAAATAATTCAGACAAGCGTGGGAAAAATCATTAGACAGTCTTAACATGAATGGCTAATTATAATGGAGTGTCGATCCAATTATACATAGCGAATATAGCAGACATGCCAACAAACATATATGGATATATGTCACCAAGCAACGGACTGTCAACAAACACTCATATTATATATAATATAATATAAGGAGAATACACATTATTAAAGGAGACAAGTCCATACAAGTGAAGTGGTCACAGACTAACCGAGCAAACAGAAAGAGAGACCAACATGCACACACACACATAAATATATATATGTGGATACATATCACCTCCCCTTTTGAGAAGATGAATGATTAGTAGGATGTTTACCTGGGGGTTTATCTGGGACCTTTGGGCTTGTTGTTGACGCCTGTCGTTTCGTCTGATTGTTGGGTTTGCGGCTTCGGCTCCGTCCGGAATTGTCTAGCATTTTATGCTTCTTCACTGTATTGCGTAGAGAATTTAGTGGGACATCAGCCAGATGCAAACGATCGAACCAATCAAGTCCCAAAACATTTAAATCATTCTTCGTGACGTAACAAATTCCTGTGAATTTGGTATTGCGGAAGGAAACAGAACATTTGAGTTCACCAATTAGTTTGAGCCGCCCACCACAGGCGCTGACAAGAGACTGGGAAGTATTGGTGATAGGTGGTCTGCCAATATAATTCCAAAGTTTCTCTGATATAACAGTAATATCAGAGGCGGTATCTAGCTGCAGACGTGCATCATGACCATTCATCTGAAGATCAAGATATTTCCGCATAGCTGGTGTTGTGACTTGACGGGTTGCGCGTAGACTCAATGACTTTTTGGGGGATTTAGGACCAACATTTTGTTGAGCTTTTGCTGGATTTTGATATCTGGGCTTGCGTGGCTGACAAAAACCATTTTTGTGACCGATGATCTTGCACTTGCTGCAACGATGATTTTTGTATGGACAAGACTTTACAAAGTGCCACGCGCCACAATGCCAGCATGGTGATGGAGGGGTCTTCTTTGTCGTATTTTGTGAAGTTGGACGAGTATGTGTAGATTTCCGCGGAACATTAGGAGAAGTAGGTGGGTCAGGAGTAGCTGATGAGAGATTTTTGCTCTTGCGTAATGCACGAATATCAGAGCTTCTCGGAGGTGTTGATTCGACCAGGTGTGTGTCTTTCTGCAGATTAATCAGCCGTTGATATTCATCAGCTATGTCATGTAATGTTAACTTGGGATTTTGTTCTAGCTGATTGAGCAGTCGAGTTCGGATATCTGTGAAACGAGGAGATTGGAGACTGCATATGAGAATCAAGGCTTTGAACTGATCATCTGTTAAGGACCTGAGTCGAAATCTCTCACATTCTCGGTTGACTGTGCCAACGTGAGTAAGAAAATCATCATTTTCATTCATTGCCAGCTTGAGGCAACGATAACGTATACTGAATAATGAGGAGTGGTCTCCGAAATGTTCACGCAGCAACTTTATTGTATCATCGAAACAATTGTCACGTGGTTTCTGTGGTAAAATTAGGTTGCAGTACCGTTCATATTCTGCCGGACCCAATTTACGTAGCAAAACTCGCACCTTCCAGGCATCGTCTTGTGAGGCGAGATCAACAGTGAATAAATCCTCATAACGTTGATACCATGTGTCAAAAGTGACATTAGCCTCTGGGTCATAATTGAACTGTGAAATGCTGTTCACAATTCCGTCGACAGATGGTAGCATGGTATGATTGGGATTGCTTGAAGGTGGAGCTGGACCAGTCTGTTGGTTGACGAACATTTCCATTAATTTCATTTGTCGTTCAAACAATAATTCCAATTTAATAGGATCCATAGTAAATTGTTATGTTGCTGCTGCTGAGTGGTTAATAGTAGTTTTCCCCGTCGCCAAATTGTTATGTTCTAGTTTCCCCGTCGCCAAATTGTTATGTACTAGTTTCCCCGTCGCCAAATTGTTATGTACTCGTCGCTGAATTATTGTTATGGACTGGTCGAGAAACTAATAGTCCTGACGCGAGAAGGCGGAAATCAGAAGACCACTAGGTTTGCGATGATACTTCTATTGTCCAAACACAAGGAGACGAAAATAAATGGTCTCACACCAAAGTGGTAAGTAAGTAAAGTAGTTGTAAAGTAAAGTAGTTCACACAAATTGTGAATGCGAATATATATAAATAATTCAGACAAGCGTGGGAAAAATCATTAGACAGTCTTAACATGAATGGCTAATTATAATGGAGTGTCGATCCAATTATACATAGCGAATATAGCAGACATGCCAACAAACATATATGGATATATGTCACCAAGCAACGGACTGTCAACAAACACTCATATTATATATAATATAATATAAGGAGAATACACATTATTAAAGGAGACAAGTCCATACAAGTGAAGTGGTCACAGACTAACCGAGCAAACAGAAAGAGAGACCAACATGCACACACACACATAAATATATATATGTGGATACATATCAATTTTACATTAAGAAGTTAAGACACTCGGGTATAACTCAACCCCTCATCCTACAGTTCGTAAACTCTTGCATCCTACCTATTCTTCTTTATTGCTCACCCTTATTCTTTCCTGGTTTGCTTAAAAAAGACTATGTCACAATTCGTAGAATACTGAAGACTGTCAGTAGAGTGAGTGGTGTCCCAGTGGACCACATAGTTAACGTCGTTGTCGATAGGCATTTGACTTCGTGCAATAAATTTGCTAAAGGGATTTTGTCTGACTTGGAGCATCCGCTTTACCCTCAGCTTTCACCTTGCATCTCCTCAGGTAGAACAAGGAGTAACTTCAGAAAACTGTATGCTCGCACGTCTAAGTATAAGAATTCTATGATACCATACTTGGCACGTATTTTATGTGATAGTGAAAATAGTGTCAGGCAAGAATTAACTAACCTTCTTTCATCTAGTAAATAAACGATTTCCTCCATCCATCCTTACATACCTTCAAGTTTTAGTTTTATTACTTCTATTATATTTATGGTCCTGTTACTTTTCTGTTTTACTCTCATAATTGCGAACACTAACTTATCTCCATGACGGCAGTAATCTTTGTTTTTCCCCTCACCATATCATGTAAAGAGAACATTATATTCAATATTTTTAAACATGTAGGGATTTCTATACCACATTGCCAATACTGTGTGACACAAGCCAACGGCAATTTTCACTTGTATTATTATTATTATTACCCTAGCTGTTATCATTATTATTGCTATTTCCATTTTATATGCTGCATGTTTTTGACACTACCTCTATTGTAAATGTGGAAAATTTTTCTGTGTGATTAATTTTATTTATAATTTGAGGAAATTAGATGCAATATTGTGATTAATGCTGAAAATTCCAATCTGTATCACAAGTACTGTTTTTGGAATAAAGTAAATCATTATTATTATTATTAATATACACATATTACTGCCTTCGTTATTCTTATTATCACATGCGTAAACCTTGTTGTCATTTTCTGTTATGTTTATGTTATGTACTGGTCGAGAATTTAATAGTCCTGACGCAAGAAAGACGGAAATCAGAAGACCACTAGGTTTGCGATGATACTTCTATTTTCCAAACACAAGGAGAATCAAATGTGTCACACAATAGTGTGAGAGCGAAATATATATGAATGTCCAGACAAGTGTGTGAACACAAGTGTGTGAGCGAATATTCAAAATGAACAAATCAATAGACAGTCTTAACATGACTGGCTAATTATAATGGAATATCGATCCATAGCAAAATATATCAGACTGTCAAACAAACACACTTATTATATGGATACATATCACCAAGAACAGACTGTCAAACAAAACACACATATTATATGGGTAGATATCAGTTTATAATTATCGTTATTACTGACGTTCAAAACATTTACCACATTATTATTTTTATTTGATCCACAAAATCACCGTCATTGGTTAAATGTTTTATACATAAATCTATGTAAATCAGAGTAAATCCTGGAGAAGATTTAACTGAAAACAACAGTTTTGTTCTCTTATATGTCTAGTTATAACACTATCAGTTAGATAATATCTCATCAACTTCAAGAGAGTATTGTAGTATCTGTACACTAGAAGGAATGATATTTCAACATATTTTGGAGTAAACAGATATCTAATGATCCATCGTTTTGAATGACCTCGCTGTGTGTGTCTGTGTGTGTGTGACGACAATTTCATCGAAATTGCTTCAAATCCCTACAGAAATACCATAATCTAAGCTGAACTATTTGACTTGGAAAAGGAGTTAACCAAATCAATAAATAGTGCATCAAAATAGATAAGTCATTTTGTGGTCATATATCAAGTACCAAATAGTCTGTCTAAAGACATACACGATTACCTCTCCTAGCCACAGCTGAAACTGTAAAGATTAACAAGAAGAAACCTCATCTATGTGTGCAAACAGAAAGCACATTCATCTACTTTGTTTACTCTGACCTACCATAAGGTCACCAGGGAAATTATCATCACTTGATCATCACATGACCAGATAAAGACTCTGGAATCGTCTTGATGAACAAATCATACTACCTAAGTAAACTCACGGTGATACTATCTGATGATAAAAAGTTTCAGAAGCAGTCTCCACAGAAAGATCCCACCGAATAGACGGAGCTCCAACTAACAAAGATATTGAAGAAAATGAAAGACGAATCCATTATCAGTTCAAAACTATACGAACAACTACACCCATCTGGTTCTACAACGCCGCGCATGTACGGCTTACCTAAAGTGCACACACAAGACGTCCCACTCTGCCCAATACTAGATATGATAGATTCCCCATATCATACAATCGTCAAATGGCTGGTGGAGATTCTCGGGCCGGTGAAAGAGAAGCTGTCAAGATACAACCTCCGTGACACATTCGACTTTTTAATTCATGAATAATTCCCATTCGAACATTAGTAGACAGAAGACAAGTAGTTCAGCGAAGAGTCTCTTTTCGGCGAATTCATTTTCATAGCTGTACAATCGCAAATATATATGGTTATTTTGTGTGTGTGTGTATACATTAAATTTGTCAAACGAAAATACAATTAGTAGGTTCAGATGAATTGGATGTTGATAAGAGGATAGCAACAAAAGTGATGAGTTGTCATAAATGATTGTTAAATAAGAGTTACGTAATGGCATGAATAGTTTGATGAATGAGTTGTGCTCAAAGGGTGTACATGGAAACAAAATAATATACAGAATTATACAAGGGTTTTAAGTTAGAAAAATAAGCATACAAACAGAAGTAAGGTCAAATCAAACAAACAAAGAAAAGTTAGGTCAAATCAAAGGAGTAGTTACCATGCGAGTAGAAGTGGTTGGATAATTTTCTTTTGTTGATTCAATTAAGAATGTCAATGTGGGAGAAAAGAAAATGGTCTCCCTGGATGCCGTGTCTGTCTTCACCAACGTTCCACTGACGGAAACCGTATGTTTCCTTTGTGACTACATTTAATCCAATAGCATCGATGTCGGTATACCGATCCATTACCTGAAAGAACTGTTACTTTGATGCACCTTCAACGTATACTTTAGTTTCAACAAGGAAATATACAGGCAAGTAGATGGAGTAACAATGGGTTCTCCCTTAGGACCCCTCCTAGCCGACTGCTTTATGGCTAGCTTAGAGAACAGCGCCTTATCACCAACTATCAACTACCTCCATCTCTACAAGAGACACATCGATAATACTTTCATTATTTGTGATGAGAACTGTGATTTAAAAAACCTACTTCAAATCTTCAATAATGCTCACCCAAACATCGGCTTTACACTTGAGACTAAATCAGACGGAATGTTCCACTTCCTCGACGTTCATCTGACAAGAAACGTCGACAACTCTCTGAAAAGGTCCATATACAAAAAGCCTACATGGAATGGAAAACTCATCAACTTTCAAAGCTTCGTACCCCTGAGTAGAAAGAGGAACCTGATATACGCTCTTTCCTCGAGGAATCGGAAGATATGCAGCGAGGAAGTGGTTGAAGAAGAACTGCATAATCACCGAAAAATCCTGATGGAAAATGGTTTCCCGCCCAGGTTCATAGACAAAAATCTCAAACCTAAGAAGACTTCCGAACAAGTCCAAACCGCTCCAAAGAAAATACTTCTGCTTAATCTAGACTTCAAAGGTGATATTGAAGCAGAAATCCTTCGCAAACGCCTCTCAAAATCGCTGAGGAAAACATACTACGCCGCGAGCCTACCACTGACGTTTTCCTGTAAGAAACTGTTCAGCCAAAACGCAAAAGACAAGCTGTCGCATTGGGCTACCTCAACGTGCATATACCAGTTTACTTGCTCTTGTGGAGCTGAGTACGTTGGCCGTACCATGCGCCGACTTGGAAAACGCGCTCGTGAACACTACCCAGCCTGGTTAGTAAAAGGAGACCAAAAGCGTGTATACAGTTCAGTGACAGAACATCTGGTCAACTCAGTGCCTTTCGAAAAATCCTTCGAAGTAATATACAAGATCCAATCAAACCTATCAAAGGGAGTGAAATCAAGATATCTGGGCATAGCCAAGGCAATAGCTATACAAAAGCTGAAACCAACGTTTTGTATACTAAAGAATTATGTTCAACCCCTGTCCCTACCATGGACATCATAAACAGGTAATTTTTAGTAATGACCATCCCATCGCCTTTCTTATCTAAACTTTCTGTTTATTCATGTTATTTTAAGTTTTTCTTAATCCCTATTTACACTACCATATTTTCATACCCGAACTTCGTGTTTATTTTGTCATTTTACTATTTCTACATACTTAATCCCTGATTACATAAACAATTATTTATCACATTAGTTTTTATCCAAACACCCTGTCTATTGTTGTTATTTCTACATTTCTAACCCCTAATTGCACAATACGTCAATCTTCTTAGTTATTATGATGCTACTTTGTCTGAGTTTTATCCGTCCCCTACCTGTTTATTATGGCATTCGAATTTCTAATTGTAATTTTTATTAATTTGACCCTTAAGCGGAAATTATTCTGGAACTTTCCCATCCATTTGATATAAATACACGAATCTACACAGCCTCCTAGTTGACGGTGACTTCGTTGAAAAGAAAATTTTCTTCCTCACTGCACAACTGTCTTCTTAATAACATATTTTTATGTTATATTATGCCTTTCTTATTCCTGGTCATAGACTACTTTACTTCACTGCATTATTATTATTATTATTATCCTTATTATGTGCCAACTTTTTGTAATTCATACTAAGCTCATCATTTCTCTCGTATTTGATTACAGTTCACAATTTTAACCTCTTTATTTGATTGCCATGCTTGATATCTGTGAGCCCACGAATCTACAGTGTGAGCTCACGTGTTCGTCTACCTTTTCGTGGAATTCATATTTCTCTCACACCATTGAATATAACTCACTACCTCATTATAATAAAGGTTCTTTTTGTATTTCCCAATGAATTATTCTGGAACTTTCCCATCCATTTGATATAAATACACGAATCTACACAGCCTCCTAGTTGACGGTGACTTCGTTGAAAAGAAAATTTTCTTCCTCACTGCACAACTGTCTTCTTAATAACATATTTTTATGTTATATTATGCCTTTCTTATTCCTGGTCATAGACTACTTTACTTCACTGCATTATTATTATTATTATCCTTATTATGTGCCAACTTTTTGTAATTCATACTAAGCTCATCATTTCTCTCGTATTTGATTACAGTTCACAATTTTAACCTCTTTATTTGATTGCCATGCTTGATATCTGTGAGCCCACGAATCTACAGTGTGAGCTCACGTGTTCGTCTACCTTTTCGTGGAATTCATATTTCTCTCACACCATTGAATATAACTCACTACCTCATTATAATAAAGGTTCTTTTTGTATTTCCCAATGAATTATTCTGGAACTTTCCCATCCATTTGATATAAATACACGAATCTACACAGCCTCCTAGTTGACGGTGACTTCGTTGAAAAGAAAATTTTCTTCCTCACTGCACAACTGTCTTCTTAATAACATATTTTTATGTTATATTATGCCTTTCTTATTCCTGGTCATAGACTACTTTACTTCACTGCATTATTATTATTATTATCCTTATTATGTGCCAACTTTTTGTAATTCATACTAAGCTCATCATTTCTCTCGTATTTGATTACAGTTCACAATTTTAACCTCTTTATTTGATTGCCATGCTTGATATCTGTGAGCCCACGAATCTACAGTGTGAGCTCACGTGTTCGTCTACCTTTTCGTGGAATTCATATTTCTCTCACACCGTTTGATATAACTCACTACCTCATTATAATAAAGGTTCTTTTTGTATTTCCCAATGAATGAAAAACAAAACGATATACCATATACCCAATACTGGTAAAAGTGAACTTGGTTTGGACATATATAACTCACTACCTCCTCCACTGATGTGCGTTGGTGGCACAGTGGTTAGGACTCTCGCCGGCCATGTACATGGTCCAGGGTTCGATTTCCGGCTGACGCACAATGGTTGGCTAGCTAAATTTGGGCTACTGATATCACATGCTGAAAATTTCATACTTGTACCCAAAAATACTTTGTGGAATCAAGCTGTAATCAAAAATTAAAAACCTATATTCTGTTCACTATAAATACATTAGTATGTCACCTAGTTATCTAATCACATTTTTCTGATGTTCTGAATGAATGTACACTTTCATATACACTGTTAATTAATGAACTATCATTCCATCTTATACATGTACATACAGACGATTTCTGATGTAATTTTCATGATTTGTCTTTACTGTGGATATTTGAATTCCTCTAAAATTCATGGATCTATAACTGTACATCCTGAAGAGGAATTTATTGAAACTACAGTCGTTCACTCAGCAATCTCATCTTGTTCTTATTTAATTATCTTTTTGGGTCATATAATTTAAGTATGAGTGAACAGAAGAGAAAAGAAATGCTTTTACATTTGAATTACCTACCTACTACTGTTGACGAATTAAGTAGTATGACGTGCCGCTGAGATTATTTACTTTACAGAGTCCAATAATATTTTAAGGCTAAATGAGGCGGAAACGCAATCATTAAGTTATAGAGAATTATGCAACTTCTGGCAGGTAAATTTCTAGGTAAGTTATAGTTTATAAATATACATCGTATATATTTCTGAAATAATAATAATAGCAATTATTATTTGATTTATTCCAACACAGTACCAATGCTACAGTGTGGAATTTTCAGCATGAATGCTAACAATGAATAGGGTTAATTAAGAGAAATAGATGACTGGATAAATAATTCACTGTTTGCATTAATGAATAACAAATGATCTGTGAAATGAATTTCCTATCGTTGCAATGAGATATTAAAATAGATTGGGTTGACCGACGTTGACCGATGACTCTGTATATTGATGGTGCCATATATATTCTTTCCTTCACGTACCCCAGTGGAATATAGGGCTTCAAGCTACTGGCTTGAAGTTTCTGTAGCAGTGTTTATTTTACAGGATGGTGTTGCTAGCCTCATCCCCAACCTCTCCTCTTTAACAGAATTATTTCTGGCTTAGTGAGGTAAAGGAGTACGTCGGCCGGGAATTGAAACCCGGACCATGTACATGGTCGGCAAGCACCCTAACCGCTATCCCACCGAAGCACTATATATATATATATAATATATATATATATGTATATATATATAGCTAGTTTGCAGAAATTAGTATTCGTGAAAATATTCGTCGACCTAAATCAGCAGTTATATGATGGTTATGCGTGTGAATTAATTCACAATGGAAGCCTCTCTGAAACGTTTGAAATGAGACAAGGCTGCCTACTTTAATCACTCATGACCTTCTTGATTGTAGTAGAATATGCAACACATTGTAAAGAATGAGGAAACTGGCAGACAGAATAAATTACTTTCAAAAAAGGGATCTTTTCCTGTGATATGTGTCACAAACTCGAAGATTCTATTACTCTTCCTTTGGGTACTGAGTGGAACATAATTCTTTAACAGCACATCTGTATCCTCTCATATTCTCTGAGATCCTCCTTAGGACGTCTTACGATTTCCCATAGTCTCTCATCTCCTCCTCACTACACGCTCTCCTCTCATCCTCGGGAGCCTCAATCCTCATTTCTCAGTCGTGGTCAACTTGGGGTGTAGGGCGCGATATCGCCCAACGTTCTCCCATAAGTGTACCCACTGCATCTCCATTTTCTCGTGCATACCGGTTGACCGATGGGTTCTTGGTTTGTTTTTTCCCATAGTTTCTTGTTTCTAATTCTTGCTAATTCACTAGCAGTGGGTGGAATCCAGGATGCGCATTTCGTCCCATTTGGGACTAGTCGTCAGCTGGATGTGCCTGCATTCCCCAGTGAGCGAGTCAGTTATGGTATCCTCAATAGGGCTGGAACCCAGTACTCACATTTTCAAAGGCCAAAGCGTTATCCACTAAGCCACTTTTTGTGCAATCAAGGGGAAAGTTCAAATCTAATTAAATAATTACTCATACCCATTTCATATGAGGTAGCTCTTGTGGCCCAAGGGGTCTAATCAATCACGCTGTGGCTTTTGAAACGATGGGTACTGGTTTTGAGCCCAGTGAAGACACCATGACTCACTTACTCAGTCACTGGAGAATGCAAGCACATCCAGCTGACGAACAGTCCCAAATAGGATGAAATGCGCATCCTGGATTCCATCCTCCAGAATAAATATATATAATAGGTGTATTTAAAGTTGTCAGGAGAGTTAAACGGGAGAGAATGTAAAGAAGTAAAACGACGAACTTAGTTGTCTACCTTTAAATGGTGTATGGGATTTAAAAGGGATAGGCCATTTGGATGCAGTCATTGTGTCGCTGCATGATTGTCCAGCCTTTGTTTAAAGGCGTCCACAGACGGTGCCATAGCTACGTCTGCCATTAAGGAATTCCACGGATGGCAAACCTGCAATGAAAATAAGTGGGAGCGCACCCTGGTCTTTGCCCTCTGGTGAGCTATCCTTCTGGGATTCCCAACAAGGGAGCCTATACCTATTCAATGGCAGAACATCTTTGTTTGGGGGATTCTGGTCATTGTTTATCTTATTTTTTTAGCCGACGGTAGCTAAGTGTGAATAGGCCTAATTTCTTCAGCCTTTCATCATATAATTAATATAATGTAATATGATTGATCTATGGGGTATATTTCGTCCAAATTTGAACTCTTCATCTATATGTACCTGCATCTCCACTGTGGATGATTCATAATGTTCCTCATGGAACTAAAACGCCAAATCAATATCTCAATGTAAACAAACAGTAAGATAGATAGATTCAAAATAATAATTTCAGCAGATAACAATTAACATTCCTATTTTTACGTAAGAGCTTGTTCAAGTGGGTAAATCACTTTGCATTTCAAACAACAGAACACCATCATACATTGGAGATAATAGTAAATACTGGATGCGCCTGCTAACTAACATTAAACTTAGTTGACAGCATACTTATGAATTAGTTTTTATTAATTTCAAATTATCTATGCTTTCTACACCATTAGTTACTATAACAGTAACCATGGTAACAGTTTGCGTTACTATTGGTCTGTGTAAAAAAATAAATTGTAAATTAGAATAAAAATAATAATAACAATTAAGAAATCCTGGGAATTTTAAAATATTGTTTATTATTGTTATCATCATTATTTATTAATATCAGAAGTTGGAATAATCAATTCCTAATTAGTAGATGCATTTTTGTTTTAATTGGAAAAACTACGAGTACGCCATTTCATGGATTGACTGTAGTTCATGCATATGAGAATTAGAAGGAGAAAAACGTTGTCCTTTGAAGTCCAGTTTCATTTCAGCTTACCTTTGATAATCAAACAGCACATACCACAGGAGATACACTGATCGTTGATAAAGTATCCATATGTGTGTATATGTGCTGCTTAGTATTCTCTAATTGATGTCATCTTTAGTCCTGGTCAAATACTGTATCCCTGTGGTACAGCTGTGAGATATAATCGGTCAGGTTAAATGGTGACTCATAATGAGGTAAGTTTTCAGATGAGGAGAGTAAGATAAGTTACTGATTCAAATTGATAGGACATGTCAAGTTGCCTCCTTGATAGACAAACCACACTAACTAAGTTGTCATAGTTGGACGAAGATATTTGAAACAAACCATGATATGGAAGGATAGTTTTCTTCTTTGCAACGACTGGTACGCCTAAGAATTAATGACTGGAGACTTTTATTGTGGACCAAGTTAATTTTTAGGCACTTGTAACTAGCAATGGAGCGTGACCTAACCAGTCACTTTGAATGAACCAATGAGCTTCTTCACGTGAGTTCAACCTTCTATCCCGATGAAATCAAGTGAAGTACCTGTTCTAATGCAGTTACGTCTGAAATCCGGTTTAGACCAAGTTTTCCACTATTACTAAGATTTGGGAGGTTGAACAGACAAGAAAGCATTGGTTAATATCGTAGTACCATGAATATAAAAAGCTTAATTAGATTGGTTAATGGACATGTTCATTGTGGTGGAATTTTTTGAGACGAGTTAGTATGAAGGAAGGTAAACTGATGATTCTAATAATTCGTAGAAACATTTTCTGCTAAATCCCATCTGTCATCAACCCAGATTTTGTAAATTGCCAAAATCATCGAAGTACCACATGTTCCAAACAGCAAAGGCTATTGCAATTCGCCTCAAACAACCAGTGTTCTGTGTTCAAAAGAAGCAAGTCCAGCTCTGATACTTTCCTGGCCTTCAGTAGAGACTATAAATTCATGAATTTGTAATATTATCCTTCCTAATTCTTCTGACATTCAGCTTATTGTTATGTTGATGCTATTGAGCTGTAATCTATCAATATTATTGATTCGATGTTATTTAAACAGCATTAATATTGTTCATAACACTAATTCATTCATTCACTATAATGTGTATATATAACTGTAGAACCTGATGATGAAGGGGTTATCGAAAAGAGTACTCCTTGAAATAATAGAATAATAAATAATACTCAAATATATGAGCAAATAAAGGGAACACCAATGGGATCGCCCATATCAGGATTAATAGCTGAAGCCGTTATGCAAAGATTAGAATTAATAGCTCTACCTATAATTAAACCGAAAATCTGGGTACGTTACGTTGATGATACATTTGTAATAATTAAGAGAAATGATTTAGAATATACCCATGAATTAATAAACAACATATTTGAAGACATCAAATTCATAAGAGAAGAAGAATTAGATAACAAAAGTAAGGATGGGTACCTGGAATGTTCGTACAATGTACGAAACTGGAAAGGCTGCCCAGATAGCCGCTGAAATGAGAAGGTACAGAATAGAAGTGTTGGGAATCTGCGAGAGCAGATGGAACGGAACTGGAAGGTGCCAACTACCTACTGGAGAGACAGTAATCTTTTCCGGCCACCCAGAGGACAACCATGAGCACACCGAGGGAGTGGCCATCATGATGTCACCAACAGCAACCAAAGCTCTCATGCAGTGGGAACCAATCTCCTCCAGGATAATGACAGCCAGGTTCAACTCAAAAGGAAGGAAAGTTACAGTCATTCAATGTTATGCGCCTACAAACGTCTCAGAACAAGAGAAGAAGGAGGCGTTCTACAGACAACTACAAGCAATAATGGACAACGTCCCAAATGGCGATATCAAAATCCTGATGGGCGACATGAATGCGAAGCTGGGAGGAGACAACACAGGAAGAGAACTCACCATGGGTCGTGAGGCCCTCGGTGAAATGAACGACAATGGTGAACTCTTCTCAGACTTCTGCGCCTTCAATGATTTGGTGATTGGCGGTAGTGTGTTCAAACACAAGGATATACACAAGACGACATGGATTTCACCAGATGGAAACACCAAGAACCAAATAGACTTCATCTCAATTTCAAGAAAGTGGAGACGGAGCCTACTGGACACAAGGTCAAGGAGAGGAGCAGATGTGGGTTCAGACCACTATCTAGTACAAGGGACTTTCAAGGTGAAACTAAAAGCCTCGAGGATAGCTGGGGATAGGCCACAATGCAAGTTCAACACTCAATTACTGAAGGACACAACCACAAAAGACACTTTCACTGCAACTGTCAGAGCAAAGCAGGAAACACTACGCGACATCACTGAAGAATCATGCGTGGAAGAACATTGGAAGTCTCTGAAGGCGATTCTCAACGAAACGTGTTCAACGGTTCTAGGAAGAAAGAAGAGACAAGACAAGGAATGGCTCTCAACGGACACTTGGAAATTAATAGAAGAGAGGAGAATGGTGAAAGAGAAAATGATTCAATGCAAGGACGGACAGGAGAAGGAGACGATGAGCTCAACTTACAAAGCACTGGACAAAGAAGTGAAGAAGAGTGCTAGGAAGGACAAAAGACGATTCTACGACAACCTCGCCACTGAAGCTGAGAAGGCAGCAGGCAAAAGGGACCTGAGGACACTATATCAGATAACCAAATCTCTATCCGGGAAGAGATCAACACAAGCGAAACCTATAAAAGACAGCCAAGGGAACCCAATTACCAAGGAAGAAAAACAGATTAAACAATGGGCGGATCACTTCAAAGGACTCTTGAACCGACCATCACCTGCAACCCGTCCAGAAATACCAACAACAGCGCGCACACAACTGCAAGTTGACACCAATCCTCCAACGAGAGCTGAAGTCTTGAACGCAATCAAGCTTCTGAAAGCTGGAAAAGCAGCCGGACCAGATGGAATACCCCCTGAAGCACTGAAAGCAGACCCAGAGACGACAGCAGACATGCTGACTCCATTATTGCAAAAGGTCTGGAAGGAGGGAAAGGTGCCTACTGACTGGAGGAAAGGTTACCTCGTGAAACTACCAAAGAAGGGCGACTTAGGAATCATGCTCCTATCGACGCCAAGTAAAATCCTGAGTCGCATCATCCTGGAGAGATTAAAGGACGCACTGGAGACAGAACTCCGACCAGAACAAGCTGGATTCAGGAAAGGCAAATCATGTACTGACCAAATTGCAACTCTACGCATCATCATCGAACAAAGCATGGAATGGCAATCAAACCTCTACCTCAACTTTATAGACTTTGAGAAGGCCTTCGACAGCGTTGATCGTGAAGTAATTTGGAAATTACTCGAGTACTATGGCGTACCCCAAATATTCATCAACCTTATTCAACAGCTGTACGACAACGGCACATGTCAAGTGATCCACAACGGAAAACTCAGCGAGGCGTTTGGAGTAAACACAGGAGTCAGACAAGGGTGCTTATTATCACCAATGATATTCCTAATTGTGGTGGACTGGATTATGCGTCAGACAGTGGGAAACGAGAAGACAGGAATATCCTGGACCGACGTGAAGAACCTAGAAGACCTGGATTTCGCGTGTGGATGATTTATGTTTGATGTCACACACAATCGAAGACTTACAAGCGAAAACCGACAAACTGGTCGAAGAAGCAGCCGGCGAAGACAGGACTCCAGGTAAACATAGACAAGACGGAGGTTATGAAAATAACCAACCAACAACAGCAACAACATCCAACGTCAATCACCATCAACGGGAGGGATTTGAAAGAGGTTACTTCATTCTTCACTTATCTAGGGAGCATTGTCTCAACTACAGGAGTCGGAACGGACGAGGATGTCAAATGAGCGAGAATCGGGAAGGCGAGAAACACATTCATCAGCCTGAAATCAATCTGGAAATCTTCGTCACTCAGCATCACCAACAAAATTTCGGATTTTCAATACAAACGTAAAGTCAGTTCTTCTATACGGATCAGAAACTTGGCGGCGGGTCACAAAGAATATTTCCAACAGCCTGTTGCAGACCTTTATCAACAACTGTCTTCGCTCTATACTGAAGATCAGATGGCCGGAAAGAATCACCAACAAGGAATTATGGGAACAAACAAAGCAAGAACCAATCGCCCAACAAATATGCAGGAGAAAGTGGAGATGGATCGGACACTCGCTGAGGAGACCGCTGGGTGACATCGCGCGTCAAGCCCTCGAGTGGAACCCGAAAGGGAAGCGGCGTGTGGGACGTCCAAGGGTGACATGGAGGAGATCGTGTGAAGAGGAGTTGAAAGAATATGGATTAACATGGATGCAGGCGAAAAGTACAGCAGAAGACAGAAGCAAGTGGAGACGTGCAGTTGAAGCCCTATGTTCCACTAGGAACCCAAGGGAGCAATAATAATAATATAAATCAGGAGAACCAACACAGGAAATATAGAAACACAAGTATATAGAAAATCAACGCACACAGATCAAATACTCAACTATTCTAGCAATAATCCAATCACTCACAAAAGAAACTGTGTGCAGACATTGTTTAGAAGAATTCAAACACATTGTAGCACACCAAAGTTGAAAAGAATGGAAGAAAAATACTTACAAACGGTGTTCAAGAAGAATGGTTATCCACAAAATTTCATCAAAAAGTGTTTAAAGTTGAATCAAAGCACCAACAAAGAACCATCACCAAAGACCAAAAAGAAAATCATCCTACCATACATCAGAAATATCTCTGAATAACGGCTAGAATAATGAAACCGTTTGACATTGATGTAGCACACAAACCGGCTGAATCGCTTAATTCGATCTTATGCAAACCAAAAGATTCGATAGAAAAGGGAGATAAAATTAATACCATTTTGAAAATAAATTGTATGAACTGTAACAGACATTACATCGGCCAAAGTGGGCGTCCCCTTCGAATAAGAATCCAGGAACACAAATCAGCCGTGAAAAGACATGATATAAATTCTTTAGTATCAATGCATACAGACGATTATGGACATCAATTTGATTGGGATAATGTCAAAATCTTAAACAGAGGAAACACCAAATGTGCCAGGGAATTCCTAGAAGCCTGGTACTCAAATGAAAATGCAATTAATAAACACGTTAATATAGATGAAATATACCAACTAATAAAAAGTAAATCAGGTGATCAGAATGTTTAAAATCCCAATCAATAGAAAACGGTCAATACATATCTAAAGATGGTTACCGTGAGACTCATGAAGAAATTTAAATCATTTGACTTTATGCTAAATACTGCGCTGAAAGAATGTTGTCCAGAAAGACGATGAAAGCTCCGCAATTAAACCAAGGAGCTCAGAGAACTCTATCAATTGCAGAGTAGTCCTTGTTCAGTATCGATTCTTTTGAATATTTATTATTACTGGGTTTTAATACAGTCCGTGAGAACTGCAGCTGCTGGAACAGGAAATCAGCCCTTTTTCAACAGTTCAATGGTACCAACACTGCAGAGATATTACATCTTGGAAGATGGAGAGATTTGCTTCTCCAATGTGAGGGGAAAGTGTCATTGTACATATTGATGAAGCAATCTTAATTATGAAGAAATACAACCTTTGTAGAGAGAAAGCAAGTAACTTTTGGGTGATTGGATTATACGATACCATATCACCGAAAGGAATCGTCTAGAGAATATCAGATAGAAATTTAAGTAATTTAATACCCGCTATCACTGGATTTGTGAAACAAGGATCTACAATACACACAGATGAGTGGAAAGGATGTAACTCCTTGTCATCCCTTAGATACATTCGTCACAGAGTAAACCAAACCAGTGATTTTGTGGATCTCTTTACAGAGACCCGCAGGGATTCCATCGAACGACTTTGGGGAAGGCTGAAAAAACCGGATTAGAGACATTAATGGATAGCAGAAGGATGTTATTTATAGTCATTGAGATGAATACATATATAGGATATGGTGTAACTTCATTATTCACACTTCCGAAGGAAAAGTGGGGGTCATTTTTACCGCACGCCAGAGAAAGGTATCCTTTGTAACACTTTTAAACAGCTTTTATACATTTAAAAAAAATAAATATATGTATTTTATGCCTAAAAACAGACATTTTTATGTGATTAGTTTGCTCAAGGTCATTCACTGATTCGTTATTACTGGAGCCTACGGTTTAACTTCGCCATACTGAGATCTCCCATAATGATCACTGTTTATCATTTCCCAGACCTTGAGAAGCGACTCTAAACCTTATTGAATTTTCGAACGTTGGTTTTTAGGGATTTCATCGATTTCAAGTTTGATCATGAACTGATCTTAGTTAAAGAACCATTGAGAACTGTCAGGGAGTACTGCACGGCAGTTTCTCCCTGGATTTAGTACTATTATGTAGTACGCACACAAATATCTATCCAATGGAGGTCGGACTCAGGACCTTCAGGTAATGAGAGGAACCCACTAACCATTCAACAACAGCGACGGGATCCATCGATGGCTTCTATCCGTTCACGACTTGTGTCATCGGTGATTATTTGTCCCCACACCTGAGTTGATCGTTGATTGGTCAGCAAGCTCGCCTACTGATGTGAAGATCGTGGGTTTGATATTCGGTGAGTTTACAGGTGAGCGCTGATGGATAGTCCCGGAGTACGACGAGACAGTTATACAGTACTCCCTACTGGGTTTCGATGATTCCCTAACTGATATCAATCTGTGATCTAACTTTGCTGGATTCTTCTCACTATCCCATATTGCAGACGTATAGATGGAACTCAAAACTGACTAAAGGAATAACATAAGGTTAAAAAAGGACGAAGGCCCACTTAGTTACGTAAATTAATTCTTAGTAATCCCTCAGAACTATATTGGAGACCGACTAATTAATTGTTCAACCTTTTTAACATTAAGGGAGAAAGTTTTCAACCTCACATTCATATCATTTGTATAAGCATGAATTCGGTACAACACATACACCAAAAGATACTCTACACCCATGATTTCTGTGAAAGCAAACATACTCTCCAAATGTTCAAAATGAAACATAATTTTTTAATGGATCAAACTTCGATCAAACCTCTAACTTGCAGTTTGATCCACAAGGCAATGCAACAACCCTAGAAGCGGCATTCATATAGTAACCACCGACCAAAACAGGTTCGTTCTCCATTCGTTAGTTTAGAACTGAGGTTTTACAACTTCCCTAGGTGGACTCTTTATATCTACCAGCCATATAATGAGCTCCTAGCATTCACATTCATTCTTTCACCTTTGTATAATAATACCCTTCGCTGACTAAAATGCAATTTATATGGCGAAATCTATAGAAACTTGGCCAGCATTACGACGCGTTAGACCGAATTCTACCTAATATTGGTGGTACTAATCCATCATTTGTTAAGTGGGGTACATGACTAGCAGTCTTAGATTGCAGTCGATCCAACTCACATCGATACGTACAAAATCAGTTTTCATTTTTAATCAAAATGCAACAGATTTTACCTTTCTTTCTCAGACCTCCATTTTCAAGTGTCTGATGTACACATTTGATGTGTGATGAATAGTTTAAAAAGTTTTGCAGAGGCATTTATATTTCCTGTCTCTATAGTAAATTTATCGCCAATGATCTTCCTGATTGCAGTATACTGGATAATGCGACAGACAACGAACAATGAGGAAACAGGCATAAAATAGACTCACACAAAAAACTTGAAGGATCTGGACTTCGCCCGCGATGATATATGCCTGATTTCCCACAAACTGGAAGATATGCAAGTGAAAAGTAACAAGCTGACAGAAGAAGCATCAAAGATAGTACTTCACGTCAGGTGAACATAGATAAAACAGAGGTGATGAAGATTCCTGGCCAACAGCAGCAGCCACAGAAACAACAACAGACAACAATCAGCCAGCATAAATGGAAGGAACCTGAAAGAAACAACCTCCTTTACCTACCGACCGACCTGGGAAGCATCGTTTCAACTACAGGTCAACGGAACTGACGAGGATATCAAAGCCAGAATCGGAAAAGCAAGACTGGCTTTCATTACTCTTAAGTCTGTGTGGAGGTCAACAGCACTCAGAATCAAAAATAACATCCGGATTTTCAACTCCAACGTGAAGTCAGTCAGTGCTACTCACTATACGGATCAGAGACTTGCACTGCGCGTCATGAAGAGCATCTCAAACAAACTTCAAACCTTCATCAACAGCTAGCTGTCTCCGCTTAATACTCAGGATCAGATGGCCGGCCAGAAAAGATCATCAACAGGGATCTCTTACAATTAGCTAAACAACCCGGCAGGAACCGATTGTGAAACAAATAGGCAGGAAGAAATGGAGATGGATTAGCTGGCCATACGCTGAGGAAACCATCAAGTGACATCACTAGACAAGCCATCGCTCGAGTGGAACCCGAAAGGGAAGTGGCGAGTTGGTCGTTAGTGCAAGGGTGACATGGAGGAGGTAATGTGAAGAGGAGATGAAAGCATGTGGGCAGACTTGGAGCGGGGTGAAAAAGTTGGCATGAAACCGAAGGCCATGGAGACTTGGGCGGCTGAAGCCCTATGTTCCTCTAGGAATTAAAAGATATAACAATAATAATAATAATAGTAAATTAGTACTACTGTGGAACCTTGAAATCGCCTTCAAGTCAGTGTCATCCGGTCGTAAAATAATCTTCACATAAAGAGATACGGGTTACATGGGTTGTGTGTGATACTGACAAGATTTGTAAGTAGTATATGTACATAGACACAAATATGTAATATGAATAACAGAAGGACGGATTTAGTGATGAAGAAAAGAAATGAACAATCCTTGTAAAACAACATAGAAAACACGAAAAGCAGTGTAACGGACAAATTGTTTAGAAAATCTCGGCCTCCTGAACGATCTATTTATGATATATAATATACTTATTTAAACATTTCTACTAACTTTGTAGTTATTATATGCCTTGCCCCTAGACTGTATATTATTAATTCGATATTTACACGTGACATTTTGATTGTTGACCTTTATTACTGATTGTTTTTGTCTTGTTTTGTTTAACCTTTAATTGTAACACTTCTCTTTATGATTACATGTGTGTATGTGTACATTGACAGTGTGTTGTTGTTTAACGATATGAGTTTGTTTGAGTGACAGACAGTGATTCTGACCCCTGGGACTGTCTTTGGCTGAAGGCATTGGTGGTGGATTCTTATCGTGGACAACGGAGCTTTTGAACTCACCTCCTTGGAAATATTCTCCTTGATTTTGAGATACCTTTTACATTTGAATTTTGGTAAACTTATTTTGTCTTATAGTGTAACAACAGAAGACAAGGACCAGGCAACAGATCGTTTTATTACGAAAATCAACACGTATTTATATATATTTCACATACATTATTATAACTTATGCAAGTAGACAAGCGCAGTCTTCTGATTGGTTGTTTATCAGAAATTAAGCAGACAAACGCAGGCTTCTGATTGGTTGTTTTGGGATTCCTCAAAAAATAGAGTTCTCTATCTGCGAATCATATTTTGCCACGTTAAGTCTGCTGTGATTGGTTGTTGAATCAGCCTTGTACATATTTTCTCACGGCCTACTCTCACCACAATAGTACTTGTTATGTATTTGCAAAACTACATTGCTTGTATAGATGCCTCACGGCACTGTTGAGGTAAATTTGAGTTTTAATGTTATTAATTGTTAATTAATAGAACCGCTAAAATTATGAAGAAAAATCGTCTTTGCCGTGCCTTTGGAACGTTTCATAAAGGTGCATATCTCAGCGAAGTTTTCTTCGGTTAAACAGTAGAACTTAGTGATCCATTTCTTGTGTTCAGACAATAACCGAATATTTTTTTTTAATAAATGAATAATCTCCGTCCAGGCATTAATGAAAACAAAACACTTAGTTCATTGAGGAGTCTCCTTTTCGGCAAATTCATTTTCTTAGCTGTACAATCGTAAATATATATATATATATATATATATATATATATATATATATATATATATATATATGGGTTATCTTGTATGTTTATTAGACAAACATAATGTAGATTTCTTTTGGCCATAACTATACATCGAGTTGATGTAAGGACAAGACTTAGGCACTGTGGAATGTTTAAAGCAATTAGTTCCCTTTGTGAATTTCGACAACACAATAAGAAGACGTAGTTTATCTGAAACGTGTAATGTATTGGGGCAACACATTTTGGATATTCTGATCACACACACACACAGGTACTTGTCATACACAGTTTTTATAGAAGGCAAGAAAGCATAAATAATTACAATACAGGTCAGATTGTGTACAGGTCAAGGTCACAAATAATGGGTAGGGAGATGCAAAAGGTGTGGGTAAGAAAGATGAAGCGAGGAAAACAAAGGTAAAGAAGGGGTTTGAAAATATTATGAAATAAATTGGTCCTTGTTTCTAAATTAGATTACCAGGGCAGGTTTAGGGTGGTAACAAATAACTTTTGGACGCACAAGACAGGTTTAAGTCTTTTGATGGCTAAGGCTTCAATGAATTTAAGTATGTGACCCAACCTTGTCTTATATATCGGCTTAAAGGCATTGTTAAAATCAACCTTGTGACCCGTCTCTATAATATGCTTCGCTATAGATGATGTTGGACATCTATTTCCGGGGTCAATTGTATCTGGCTATTTAATTTGTTGTTGAAGCCACTTTGGAATGTGTTCTGTAGCCCTAACATGCAGAGACCGACGGGTCCTCCCTATGTACATGTCTCCACACATACACGTAAACTGATAAACACAGTGGGATGTGACACTATCGTTCGGATAATGTGAGGGTTTGCAGGACAGCATAGTTCTCGTTATCTCTATGAAGATAAGTCTAGCTGCATAATAGGTTCTATTAATTGCGGTCTTAAGTCTTGGTCTAGTGACTAGATTTTGTTGATCACCTCTGAACGGCAAGGATATGCAAACATCCTTTTTGGGAACTGATTGGATTGGTAAAACTATATGGTTGACACTTCCGTAACGTCCAATAAATCTCAGTGGGTAATTGTTATCTAACAATATCTCACTGAAGTGTTGTCTTTCTTCTTCAATTGTATCAGCGGTACATATACGGTGAACGCGCTTGAACAAACATTTAACCAACGCCTTTTAATACTGTAGTGGACAGAAACTATGATAATTTAGATACTGTCCAGTCCATGTTGACTTTCTGTAGACAGATCGTTTTACTGACCCATCTTCTCGGCAGGTAATGAGTACGTCTAAAAATGGCAGGCATCGATTATTCTCTTTAACATAAGTGAGCGATATACTGTTTTGTGCTCTGTTAATCTGGTTTAGGATTTCTATGGCGTCCGTCGGTTGATCACAAATGGCTATTGTGTCATCTACATATCTTTTATAGAAATAAACTTTTCCAATTTCTCTCTCCACTAGGTTCTCAACATGCGATATATATATATATATATATATATATATATCAGCTAACAATGGACCTAGGGGGCTTCCCACAGCGACACCATCGATCTGGCGATAATTATTGCCCTCGAGTGTAAACCTATCATTGTTAGTACAAAGAAGCAGTAACTTTTAAGTAAGATGTAGATACTCGTAATAGGGAATCGTTGTCAGAAATGAAGTCACATAAAATGTCAACCGTCTGTAAAAGAGGTACATTTGTAAATAAAGATTCGACATCTAGGGAAAACATGGCTGTGGAATGTACTTTATCTTCCATAGTAGATTGACTAACAACACTCATACTAATTCTCATTACATTATTTTTATTGATAACAATAATCTTATGATTGGACATTAGTCAGTAACTAGTGTAATGCGTCTAGTTCGATCTCTTGTGCAGACCGAATTCCATTAGTCAAGTTCGCAGTATGGCCACCGTGCTGCGTGGCTCACCATCACAGTGCAATGTGAATTGTTCATACTAGATGGTTGGAGGCGATCGACAGGAACCCATTGACCTAGATCGTCTGCTAATCGGCACTCGCTAACAAGATATATCTGCACTCCTGAAGGAACTAATTTCCCTTCTGAGATTCGAACCCGTGTCACCAAGTGCTTCAGTCAGAGACGTTACCACTGAGCTATTCCAACCATCTAATATCAAAAATTCAAAGTGCACCATGATGGTGAGCTACCTAAAATGGTGACCACATTACAAACCTGACTGATGGAATTCAATCTGCACCAAAGACAGGACTAGACGCGTCATACTAGTTACTGATCAGTGTCCAATCAAAGTATCCACTAAAGTCCTACAGGAGGTCAGTCGTCAGCCCGAATAGCTCATTGGTAACGTTTATGACTGCAACACTGGGTGACACAGATTCGCATCTCAGAAGGGACATGAGTTCCTTTGAGTTTGCAGATACGCCTTGCTGACTACTGGTGAGTACCAACTAGCAGGAGACCTAGGTCTGCGGCTTCCTGTCGATTACCTCCAACCATTTAATATCAACACTAATATTCGTTCCAAACGTACTTTATCTTCCACTCCGTTTGGCGCAGGTCTTTTATTGATTTTATTGAAATGTAAAATTAATTTTTACTCATGTATATAAAGGAAGCAAAATAATTCTGTGAGTACCTTGATATGATTATGAGCAATAAACTGTGCTTGAAACATCATCAGTAAATATTACTGTACATCACTGTGTGACTTTATCAAAATAAAACTTTATCCATAATGGAATTGTACATCTGTTGCCAAAATGTTCTTGTGTTCTCACATTAAACATTAGCAGATGAACTGAGTCAAGTGTTCTCAAGATAATGTCAGACAATTTGAATATTCTCAGTACTACAATAGTCCTCTGAAAATCAATCTCATGAAAATTTCTCATCCTATCGATTTTACACTTCTAATGACATATGGAAGCTTAACGCCAACAGACGTGATGTCGATCACATATTAGAACGACACCATCTGGATATTCAAAAAGGAAATTTCTTGAGTATATAAGAGGCAGCTGACATCAGTGTTCAATATCACCTTAAAAAAGTCTTCAAAAAATTTCGTTGACATTATCGGAAAAGGATAAACTTGCTTACTGTTAAGGGGATAAGGAATACCTTTTAGGTTGTAGTCGACAGGTGTAACTGTTAACTTTATTGCCTTCAAGTTCGGTTTCGTCGGTGGTAGTCCGAAAGGGAATGTTGTCTAATGACAGTAAAGTGTTTCTCACGGAAAGTCAACAAGGCGACCACATTGCCTCTCCTCTTTAGGTGAAGGTGACGGGTTAGAAGAGGGTGACTGCATAATTTGTATATTCTGACTTATCTAGAACTGGAAGAATCTTCACATGGTTGCAGCTCCGTTAATCAATTAAAATCCTTTTGCTCTCAGACTGCTCTATTCCAGGGGTGGTATGCAATAAGCTGGCAAACTGAATCATTCCTTGGTTGACACCGTCACTCACTAGTCTCAAAATATAGTCGAACCCTGGCTCTAAATCATCATCCTCTAAACAGGAGCTGATTTTTATGAACTTCATTTGTAAGAGAACGGGTAATCTCTTAGTGATTCCCTCAAGAACACAGCTCAAGTTCAATTTATTCATAAAATCGAGAGAAACGCGGGTATTTCTGTACACGGTCAAACTTTTCAAAAACTCGGCGAGTTCCTCGGAGTCGTCATTTAACTGCGTATCATTACCCTTAACAGTCTCAAATACACTAGTGAATATTATATATAAATGACTTCCAAAACCTTTGACGTAATATTCTTATAGTCTCGGTGTATCCTTCGTTTGGCAGCAGGAATTTACAGCATTGGATTGCTCTTGCCGAGGTACTAGTGCAATAACTCAGTAGATACATCAACTTCATATCATCGCTAAGTCCAAAACCACTATGCATAATTTCAATCTCTTTCACAAAATGAGGATAATCTTCCGGGTTTTCATCAAAACACCGAGGCTCAAACTTTGGTAACTTAAAGCATCTACTCTCCGTGGTTAACACCTTAATGCCCATCCATCTTATGAGTCATAAATTCAGACAATTTATCACAAACATTAGGCGTATAATCATCACTTACTTTTTTGTTTACCTCCATACTACCATGTCCTTTCCTTGACCCAGACATTATTGAACGTTACCACACACTGTGCTTATAATCATATGATTGTCAGCAATAATTTGTGATTTTATCAAAATAAAATTGTATCCATAATGGAGTTCTACTCTACCACAGTATTATTATTGCTCCCTTGGGTTCCTAGTAGAACATAAGTGTTCAACTGCACGTCTCCACTTGCCACTTCTGTCGTCTGCTGTGCTTTTCACCTGCATCCATGTTAACCCATATTGTCTCAACTCCTCTTCACACGATCTCCTCCATGTCACTCTTGCACTGACGTCCCAATCACCGCTTCCCTTTCGGCCTGGTTTCACTCGACCAATGGTCTGGCGCGCGCGATGTCACCCAGCGGCCTCCTCAGCCAGTGTCCAATCCATCTCCACTTTCTCCTGAATATTTGCTGTTTGTGGGCGATTGGTTCATGTTTTGTTTCTTCCCAGCCATAGTTTCTTGTTGGTGATTCTTTCCGGCCATCTGATTGATCTCCAGTAAAGAGCGAAGACAGTTGTTGATAAATGTCTGCAACTGGCTGTTGGAAATATTCTTTGTGACCCGCCCGCCAAGTTTCTGATCCGTAGAGAAGAACTGACTGACTTGACGTTTGTATTGAATTGAATCCGAATTTTGTTGTTGATGGTGAGTGACGAAGATTTCCAGATTGGTTTCAGGTTGATGAATGTGTTTCTCGCTCGCCTTCCCGATTCTCGCTCGATTTGACATCCTCGTCCGTTCCGACCGGCTGTAGTTGAGACAATGCTCCCTAGATAAGTGAACGAATGAAGTAACCTCTTTCAGATCCCTCCCGTTGATGGTGATTGATCTTATATCAATAATTATAATATCCTTATATCAATAATACTTTCATGTTCACTTCTTACAAACATTTTTGTCCTAACACTTTAATACAGTTATTGAGCGACCTTAAACCTACCTGTACTGAATATTAACTATTATTTAAGCTAAGCTTATGGTTAATTTAGATATTGTAGAACTACTAGAAGGAAAGTGTTCACGTGATATCCATTGCAAAACAATTTATCATTGATTGGGTTAATTTGTACCTGTCCCTGTATGTGAATTAATTACCATCTCATATATAAATAATATTATTTAGTGGATATAAAAAATATTAGATGACTGGAGGCAATCGGCAGGAAACCTTGGACCTAGGTCTCCTAATAGTTAGCACTCACCACTAGTCAGAAAGGCGTATCTGCAATCTTGCAGGAATTCATGTCCCTTCTGAGATCGGAACCCGTGTCACCCAGTGAGTGCTTCAGTCAGAGATGTTACCACTCAGCTATTCGGGCTTGCAATTGACCTCCTGTAGGACTGTATTAGATATTTTAATAAATAATAAATAAACATTTTAACTGATTAAAAATGACCATTTAAATTTTCAAAAGAATGGATACTGAACAAAGAGTAATCTTTTCGATTACCCCTTCATCATCAGGTTCTACAGTTATGTGTACATTATAGTGAATGAATGAATTAGTGTTATGAACAACATTAATGTTGCTGTTTAAATAACATCGAATCAATAATAATAATAATAATAATAATATCAATAGATTACAGTTAATAGCACCAACATAACAATACACTGAATGAATATCAGGGAAATTAGGAAAGATAATAATAATACAAATTCATGAATTTATAATCAGTACTGAAGGCCAGGGCAGTAGTAGTGGGTGAACTTGCTTCTTTCGCACACAGAACTGATTGATTGAGGTGAATTGCAATAGCCTCTGCTGTTTGGAGCATGTGGTCCTTCAATGATTTTGGCAATCATTAGGCACCCGGTAGGAGGTGATAGACAAGGATTCTTCCACGCTGGCTTTGTGGCCGGTTTGCACCAGATGGTCCAATATCGAACTGTTAATGGTTTTAACTACACCTTTAGTTAGCCATAGTGGGATATGTTCTCGAGCACGAAAAATCAAGTTCCTAGAGCAACGGCCAATATAACTCGCTCCACCACAAGAGCATTTGAATTGGTAGATACTATTTGAAGTGGCTAGTGTAGGTACTTCGTCTTTCAGTGAAGGAATCACCATCCATCGTGTAGAGAATAAGACATTTATTTCGCCAGCATTAAAAGTTCTTTGAAGTGATTTTCTTAATTTCCTCGTAATTATCTCACTTGGTATATCGCCCTTGAATTGCAGTGGTATATAAAGTGGATTCTTGTTTACAGATAGCGAGTAGTCCTTTTCCGCTTTCTTTGTCATGTGTTTCTTGATAAATTTGCCAGGATAACCATTTTCGATCAAAGTATCATATATAATACTTAATTCATCTGCAATTACTTCTTCTGAGCATATAGCTCTAACTCTGTAGCTGAGGATCTTCACTAAATTTCTTTTGTACTTGATAGGGACGAAGCTGTGAAAATGTATATATTGTCCTATCCAAGTACCATCTGGTTTTCTTGTAGGGAGGACATCCAGGAAGGCAATGCTGCCTTGGTATTCCTCTTCGCATGTGAATTTCATAGCCGAATGTACTTCATTGAATTCAGTGATTATTGTACTCCTATCGGAATCATTATCACTAAGAATGAAGGGTGCCTAATAAATTGCCAAAATCATCGAAGCACCTCATGCTCCAAACAGCAGGCAGTACTCTGTGTTCAGAAGAAGCAAGTCCAGCTCCTAATACTGCCTTGGCCTTCAGTAGAAACTATAAACTCGTGAATCTGTAATATTATCCTTCCTCATTTTTCTGACATTCCGCTTATTTTATGTTGATGCGATTCAGCTATAATCTATCAGTATTATTGATTCGATGTTATTTAAACAGCAACATTAATGTTGTTCATAACGCTAATTCATTCATTCATTCACTATAATGTATATAAAACTGTAGAACCTGATGATGGAGTTATCAAAAAAGAGTACTCTTTGTTCAGTATCCATTCATTTGAAAATGAATATTTATCCAAATTATTAGATATCTGAATTTTTCCTAGTTACCTACAGCTGCATATAACGATCAAAGGTTGATAGATACCCTTCTCATGTTAACTCTAATTGTGTATACAAATTTACGTGTATCTGCGGGAGCAGTGACATCGAGAGAACAGAAAGAAGGCCATATCTCAGATTCTCTGAATATCTATCAAAAGGTTTACATCTCAAGGGAACAAATGCTTTGAACAGTGGTATCACCAGGCATCTTATTTATGCGGGTCATAAGGTGGACAGCGTGAAATCCTTCAAGACTATTCATAGATAATACAACTCAACTCTCCTCAAATTCACCGAAATAATTGCCATTTAGCATTTAAAACCTGACTTGTGTGTTCAGAAAGATTCACTTATTACTCTTTCTTTGCCTTGGTGACTCAATATCTCTTCTCTTTATTTCAACTGTGATTGCATAATCTCTTGCTTTCCCACCCACACCCCTCCCGAGCTTTTGTCGCTTTAGTGTAATTCTTTTGGTTTCAGTGACGAGTTAACCTCACTCCAACATTGCTTACCATCGATTACTCTCCTCTTATTTTTTTATTTTATTTATTTTTATTTTTGATTACAGCTTGATTCCACACTGTATTTTTGGTACAAGTATGGAATTTTCAGCGTGGATATTTCGACTATTCAACTCATTTTTTCAATATATCGAACCATTTTTTTAATTTTATTTGAACCTTAACTTCCTCCTTCATAATTTATAATGAGTGGAACTTCTGAGCATCGTTTATTAACGTGTTGATCTTTGCAAGTATGACGAAATTCCACGTACATTTATAGAATCAACTTTTAGGTTGTAAACAGCTGAAGAGAATCCAACGATAAAATAAATGATGGCCTTATAATATTATTCTGTACAAACATTTGTTTATATACCAATTTACAAGTACGCCCTGAAGCACATACATCGAATGAATATATAAAGAAGGATTCAAGACTGAATGTTTCAAGAAATGTGAATCTGAAAGGTATAAAAGTGCTTAGTAGTGCACGACTGCTCACCACTATCTGTGGTCATAAAAATGTTGTATTAAAACACTTTAGGATGATTAAAGTTTAAGACAACTTCCAAATTTCTATAAGTATAAAACTTGGGCACTGTGGTTGAGTATAATTCTATTATAGATAAGATTTTATTTTGATAAGTCACACAGTAATATTAACCGATGACCATGTTACGAGCACAAACTATTGCTGCTCATAATCACATCAAGCTACTCACACAACTTTCTTCCTTCATTTATATACATGTGTGAAAATTGACGATAAGACATTTGAATAGAAATCAGTATGTGATAATGTACATTCAGAAATAATAATAATATGAGTGTTACTGATCAATTACAATCAGATGGGAAATAAAACGAGTGCTTTTATAGCCACAATAAGTAACTTGTTAGAATGTTGTGATGTACGTGAATTGAAATAGAATTTTGAGATTATTTATTATCCTCTTGTGATTTGACTGGTGGTAATAATGTCTTCCATATTTCTGGTATTTATATTGAGTAATTTCTGTTGCATGTGTTGGCTGTAGACTCGATGAACCAGGCAGGATTCAGTAATCAATCTCTCTCTCGACCTACATAGATTACTTCTTAGAATCTTGACCCCCTCCCATCTTTTTGTGTGGTTGCATGTTAATGCATGTAGTGCAAATGCTGAGCTTTTTTCTAAATTACTTATCTTCTGTTGGTCAACCATTCTTACCTTACCTAAATTCTTATGTTTGCCAATCTGATTACCCCCGATCTACTAGTTTGACCTATATAGTTGACGTCAGTCATTGCAGGGTATTTTGTAAATTATATTATTTTATTCATTTGGGTCCACCGGGCCTTTTAGCTAAATTTCTACGTATCACTGAAGCGATTGCGATTAAGAACAAAATATGTGCATCCAAAAGGAGACCGCCGCTATTATCTTCTTCTATCTTGACAAATATACTTTGCATCACTTTCACCCGTTACTGTTGGTTTTGTTCAGACAATGTAATTCCCTACCCTAAATTTTGTCTTAATCCGTATTCTTTACTAGACCCCACCCTTTTTTAACCTCTGTTCTACTAAACTATTTGATTCAAATTTGATCACAGATTGATAAAAGTTAGAGAACCATTGAAAACCAGCACTGAAGTACTGGACACCTGTTTCATCAGCCTAGTTTGGGATTTATAGGGAGTACGTACTCCACTGCAGAAGTTCGAACCTTCCATTTACAAGATAAGTCCACAGACCATTCATCCATTGAGATCTGACTCATTAGCCAGCCAATGAATTCTAACGTCTACCAAACACCAGTCAATATCATCGGTGAGCAGTTGTACTCACTCCCAATAGGGTGAACCTCATTGGTCACAACTTCTCACTAGAACTCACTCCAGGCAACTTCATCTTGCAGGTTGTCACTAATGAACATCAGATTGTAAACGGTAAGTCCGGGGTTCAAAACCTGGCGGTAGATGCGTACTGTCAACAAGTTCCAAACTCGGCTGACGAAACAGCTGTCCAGTACTCCCTCAATGGTTTTCAATGGTTCTCTAACTGATATCAATAATCCATGATCAAACTTCAAAACAAATCAAATCCTTACAAACACACTCATGTAAATTATTCGACCATTACATAAATTCGACGCCTCTATTCAATTTTTAACATTCGTTAGTAGTCCTTAATTATTATTTCTGCACACACTGAGAAACTTAACAACGGCAATTGTTCATTTCCATTAAAGGTACTTAATCACGTGATACGAATTATGTATCTATCACTTTTATAATCAATAATTAAATATATTCTGTGCATATTGACATTGAATTGTTCATAGTTGTATGCAGTTGAATAAAAACCAGAGAAATATACAATAACGCCAATTTATCCTGCTCAGCAACATTAACCCTTTGATGATATTAGGTAGTTGGAGGTTATCGGCCACTGGAAGCCTTGGACCTAAGTTTCGCGCTAGTTGGCACTCTTTACCATTACCCATTCTGTTTCACTCTTATACTTGTCAAACTCTATTACTTCTCTCCATCCATCTTCTTGTCTACCTTTGTGTGCTATTTGGAACGTAGCAACTGGAACTGGTGCACTTCGGTGCCAAGTTCTATGTTGAATCCAGACAGACAGACAATGTATTGGCACTCACCCATAGTCAGCAAGGTGTATCTGCAACCTTGAAGGAATTCATGTCCTTTCTGAAATTCGAACCTACGTCACCCAGTGCTGCAGTCAGAGAGGTTACCTCCAACCAACTTATATCATCACATCAATGTGCACCGTGATGGCCAGCTACCTAGAATGGTGGCCACATTACAACCTGGCTGATGGAATTCATTCTGCACCGAAGAGAGGACTAGACACATCACACTAGTTACTAGTGCCAAATCAAAGCATTAACCCTTCACACGGTGCAGAAATTATAACTGACCACAATTGACGACGATTAGTCAACCACTAACATTCAGTGTGTGTATACTTATTTTTTTTTTTGATTTACAGCTTGATTCCACAATGTATTTTTGGTACAAGTATGGAATTTTCAGCATGGATATCGGTAGCCCAAAATTTACAGGCCGACCATAGATATCAGGTGTGCGTCGGTGCGGGCTCGAACCCCGGACCATGTGCATGGTCGGCGAGAGTCCTAACCACTGTGCCACCGATGCACAAAAGCCGGCAACACCCGGTATTCCCAGCCGGTCACCCATGCAAGTACCAACCGGGCCCAACGTTGCTTAACTTCGGTGATCGGACGAGAACCGGTGCTTTCAACGTGGTATGGTCGCCGACAGTATACCGTATGACAGACGATTATGTATCTTATTGCATAGACACACAATGGAATCCTGTGACGGTAAATAATTCTCCCGATATTAATCAATTAGACAACAGCTTTCAACATTCAAAACTAGGAGCTGACTTTTACTATTTAAGTTGACTAGTTAAATTGAGGATACGTTGTCCAGTGATCATGCTATTCGACTTGCTATCATGTTATATTCAGTTGCTCGTGCGTGCATTCAAGCTACCTAAGCAGACATCGTCATTGTACATTTGTGACTTGTAATTTATTTTGTCCCTTTACGTTCCCAGTGGTACATAGGTCTTCAAGCTGTAGGCTTGAAGTTTCGGTAGCAGTGGTATTTATTTTCACGGGTTGGGTTTGCTCATGCCCAACCTCCCCTCTTTATCGGTCTTATTACTGGCTTAGCGAGATAAAGGAGTGCGTTGGTGGCCGGAAATCGAACCCCAGGCGTGGTTGGCAACCATTCTACCACTATGCTACCGATGCACGTTAGCTTCCTAACAGTTACCTAGTCTGTGTAGAACAAGTACAGCGAGAGTGACAGGATATACACACACCCGAATTTGCACATATACCTGCGTTCTGTGTACTCGTCCATATTCCTAATCTTCTGAAAGCATATTGAAAAGATTGAACAAACACACGGAATGTACAAACAGAACAAAGTACAAATAAAGCAAGGGAATCAATCGTCTCCGAAATATATTTATTCTACATTTTTGACAAATATACACTTGTTAAAAATGAATATCCCTTTGAAACCTCGTGTAGAGGTCATTTAAGTTCAAGGCCGTCCTAAAGAAAGATGTTTACATCAAATTATCATACAATATGGAAGTAAACAGTTAAATTTAAGGACATCCACTAAATTCTATCATCCATAAAACTTTCTTATGCAATCCGACTTATAATTATCTAAAAAGCTGAAAAATATGCCCTACCAGAAGCCTCCGCGATGCACAATTCGCAAATTAACTAGTAATTTGTATTTTCACAGAGTTCGAGAAGGAGGAGACCGCATATTGTGATATGAATAACTGTGGTTCTCTCTCTCTCAAACTGTGCACATTGGAAACTAATTTTCAAATTCTGAAGAATTTAATGTGTTACCAGTAAACTCAAGTAGCTAGACAAAAACTGGATTGCATGGAGGATTTCATCATAAGCTGACATCAGTTAGAGAACCACTGGAAAACCAGCCAGGAAGTACTGGACAACTGTTATGTCCTAGTTTGGGACTCTTCATCAGTAGGCGCCCACACTACGCGGCTCGAACCTAGGACCTGGTTACAAGGCGAGTTCGTAGACCACCGAGCCACTGGGACCCGATCCAATGGTTCTTGAATTCTAACTCCTGCCAATTCACGACCATTTAGGACCAGAAGGTCCTGGGTGCGAACCCCGGTGAGTGCGTACTGACGAAGAGTCCCAAATTAGGACGAAACAGATGTCCAGTACTCTCAGGATTTCCAGTATTTCTCTAACTGATGTCAGCTCATGATAAAATCCTCCATGCAATCAAACAAAATTCCTGCAAAACCAATACTTGAAAAAACTGGATTGTTACAAATGTGATTCAACCCTCTGATCTGAATCGAATCGTGCACATCACTGATGACTTCAAATCCAAACAAGCGAAACGGCTGTCTGAGGTCTAGATCACTCCCATCTGACTAACTAGTGGTATACCACCACTCATCTCGATTAATCAGGGGTATAGTTTTACAGAGAGCAATGCACGAGTGATTGTTACATTCTGTATAGTCTTTCAGTTTACATGTATGCGGATGGACACACATAAAAAGTAATCACACTTTGCAAGTGACGGGTAGGAGAAAACATACAGCCTTACGGATTATAAAATAAATGTGAACCTCTAAACCTCGATAAACGCAGTGGCAGACTACTAAGCTTATCTATCTCAAGAAAACCTCCAAGATTATATCTACAAAAACCGTCGTCAGGGATGGATACTGAAATATGTCAAAGTGACAAACTATCGTAAAATTCAGTACCAACCATCTCTCAACTCCAAATCATGAAAACGGTGTGGATTCAATATAGAACTTGGCACCGAAGTGCACCAGTTCCAGTTGCCCCATTCCAAATAGCACACAAAGGTAGACAAGAAGATGATGAGTGAGGAGAATCAGTAGAGTTTGACAAGTATAAGAGTGAAACAGAAAATGGGTAATGGTAGAAAGAAATATGAAAGATTACAGAGACTGACTACATCTGCGCTAGCCATTGACAACGATTTTAAGCCATGTCACCTATTGTCTCCAGCCATTGATTCTTAGAGTCAGTCCCAAGGGCCCCAACCCGGAAGTCTGCATCTCCCTACCTACCTGACTCAGTTTAACTGTCAAGGATTTCATGGATTGATGGCGTGTTTTTGTTTGACCACCACTTACTCTTTTCCAACCTGCACCCATATCAGCTAGTAATGCCCGTCGTGGGGGGGGGTGGCGATGGTTAGGCATGCGCACCACGTGACCGACCTAACCATCTCAATCTATGTAACTTTATAGTCTCGTCGATTGATTTTCCCTCTTTGCCCAACACTCTACGCCTAACGTCAACATTACGTACCTTATTATACCACCTAACGTGAGAAAGAGATCACAGACATCTATGATCAAAAACAGTCAACTTTTTCATGTCTTCAACTCGTATTGGCCATGTTTCAGAGCCATAGAGAAGGACGGAGCGGAGAGCTGAGGAGTACACACGTCTCTTGGTTGATAGCCAGATGTCACGCCTACACCAGAGATAGTGTAAGTTAGCGAGAGCAGATCGAGCTTTTTGGATCCGTGGTGAGATTTCGTCGCCAATCAGTCCGTTGGTGCTGACACAACTTCCTAAATAGGTGAAGTGGTCAACATGTTCTATCACTTTATTCCCTACCACTAAGCTAGGAGTTGACGTAGTCCAGTCCTGGAGCAGCATCTTACATTTGACAGCAGGGGCGAATCGCATGCCAAACATATGAAGATTGCTGCTCAAGGTGTTCAGAATCATGAGTACTAATATAACCTAGATAGATTCAAGCTGAAAAAAAGTGAACTCAGCTAGCAGAAACACGCGTTTTTGCATTCTAGACTACCAGTTACTCTTATGGCATGATGACCCGTAAGGCTGTGGTAGGAAGCGGAGGGGGACTCGAAAAGTCGGGAGGCCTACCTACCGACTGACTGAAAGTCATATCTGTTACACACAACAGAAGACGGAATAAATATAATATACATATCATACAAGTCATTAGTAAAATTGTGCAATCGCAAGTTTATATTTTGCAAAATACAAACAACAGCTAAACACACACACACACTCCTCTCAGACTATACACACACGCACACACAAATATGTGTATATGTGTGTGTATGTATAGAAATATTCAACTCAATTTTCAACTGATTGACCAAATTTTACTACAGTTCAAAACTAGAATTCAAAAAAAGGAGAAAGAGAGAGATGAATGAGCAAAACAAAAAAGAGGGGAGATCAGAAAAGAATCGAACTGCGGGGAGGGGGCGGGGGAAAGACACCCATCCACCCACACATACACACAAACAAACTCGAAGGACAGTTTTTGCAAACATTGAAACAGGATTCATTCATTAAGAAAAAACAATATCAGAGTGTATAGGAAACATTCATAAACTGATATTGAGTAATAGTAATTATTATTATTATTATGGCAGTAGTGGTACACTACATTATGAACTTGTTAGGAATAATTCTGAAATGTTCATAAAACCTACTGAGATCACATTCAGCCGCTCACATACACACACACACACAGATTGCGTTGTTACTGCTCTATTTCACTGAACTGCTGGTAATAATAATAATAATGAATAAAAAATATGAAAAAGAAAAGAAAGTGTTAAAACTAGCATAAAACAGTTGAGGGAGGGAGGGAGGGAGGTGCTAGTGAAACCAGGCCTTCAAGAAAAAAGAACCCTAACATTACATTACACAACTACTCATGCGCGCGCGCGCGAGCATACACACACACGCAGACAAATCATTGTGTAATCAAGATTTCACAAATACACTTGGGATAAACAACACAATACATTGAAGTGATGTTGCAAGGGGGTGGGGTGCAAGAAAGGAAACAAAATGTTTTGTTTTTTATCGAAATGATGATTTTAAAAAAATTTGTGCTTTTTACTTGGTTAAAAAATAAAGAATTTATTTAAAATTAAAAATGAAAAAGAGAAAAGTTCAAATGTGTTTGTACCACTACAGAGTATATCTTTCATTCACAACTTCCTTTGTGTTGTACAGAGAGGGAGACACAGCCTCAATGCAAAACAGCAAGTAGACAAGAGTCAGTCAGCCATTCAGTGTACATGCAGCAAAATGTTTTCCTTAATTTAATTCATCAAATCGAGGTGCTCGCACGACGATGGCTATGCTGGTGACGGTGATGATGATGGACTCCACAAGAACAGCACAACTGTGCTTGCTTCACACATCACTCAGTAGTAGACAAAAAAATAAAGGCTATTGATAAAATAACACTTTTTTTAGTTCATCATAAGGCAAACTTTTATACGTATCGTTGAAATATCCATCCTAGTCTGTCAAACACAGTTGAGAAAGGAGTGTGCGACGGCAGGGTTGGGTGTTGCAGAGAGGAGAGAGAACAGAGAACACAGAGAGAACAGAACAGTTATTGTAAAACAAAAGCTTTTTTGCATTAGTATTATAATAGTATTATTAGTAGTATTATATATTCATATGCATACAACAATTCAAATAGAATATAGAATAGAATATTATCAACCGGAGAAATCATGATTTCGTGTATATTTGGCTGTTGTTGTTGTTCCTTGTTTATTTGTTGTCTGGTGTTGCTGTTTAGATGTTTGGATGCATAGATAGAGATTGTGGAAAAGAAGGAAACTTCACAAAATCAATTCAGCGGGACATAACAACAATTGATGAGATGGATTTTTATAAGAAATAATCCGGTGTACGCCTTGATACATGCGGTTCACCACGACGTGGAGCAGGATCGAACTGCAAACTAAAATCAAAAAATGAAATTAAAGTTAAAGTTATTTGTGTGTGACATTCACGAATGACGTCAAAAAACTCAGTTAATCGAAAGAGATCACTAATGTGCCCAGAACTACGAGCCACATTTATTGTGTATGACGGATCCAATCATACAACACACAAATACCCTGGATAAAATAGACAAGCAGAATATAATTCAAACCCATATCCAGTCAGTTGAAAATCCATAGCTAATGCAAGCGAACATCATATACTACTCTCATAATGATGACGATATAACTAAGATTCTCCAGTTACTGGGGGTCCAGGGTTCGAGTCCCAATCCAGGTACTTCAGCTGAAACACGAAAAACAATTTCTGTGAAAATGTAAGATGCTGCTCCAGGACTGAACTACATCAACTCCTAGCTTAGTGGTAGGGAATAAAGTGATAGAACATGTTGACCACTTCACCTATTTAGGAAGTTGTATCAGCACCAACGGACTGATTGGCGACGAAATCTCACCACGGATCCAAAAAGCTCGATCTGCTCTCGCTAACTTACACTATCTCTGGTGTAGGCGTGACATCTGGCTATCAACCAAGAGACGTGTGTACTCCTCAGCTCTCCGCTCCGTCCTTCTCTATGGCTCTGAAACATGGCCAATACGAGTTGAAGACATGAAAAAGTTGACTGTTTTTGATCATAGATGTCTGTGATCTCTTTCTCACGTTAGGTGGTATAATAAGGTACGTAATGTTGACGTTAGGCGTAGAGTGTTGGGCAAAGAGGGAAAATCAATCGACGAGACTATAAAGTTACATAGATTGAGATGGTTAGGTCGGTCACGTGGTGCGCATGCCTAACCATCGCCACCCCCCCCCCCCCACGACGGGCATTACTAGCTGATATGGGTGCAGGTTGGAAAAGAGTAAGTGGTGGTCAAACAAAAACACGCCATCAATCCATGAAATCCTTGACAGTTAAACTGAGTCAGGTAGGTAGGGAGATGCAGACTTCCGGGTTGGGGCCCTTGGGACTGACTCTAAGAATCAATGGCTGGAGACAATAGGTGACATGGCTTAAAATCGTTGTCAATGGCTAGCGCAGATGTAGTCAGTCTCTGTAATCTTTCATATTTCTTTCTACCATTACCCATTTTCTGTTTCACTCTTATACTTGTCAAACTCTACTGATTCTCCTCACTCATCATCTTCTTGTCTACCTTTGTGTGCTATTTGGAATGGGGCAACTGGAACTGGTGCACTTCGGTGCCAAGTTCTATGTTGAATCCAGACCAGAGAGATAAATTTCTGTGTAACTGGGTCTCATCAGTAACTAATTAATAAACAAAATGCGATAATTCCATCAGCCGGTTTACGAGAAGGGACAAAAAACAAGCTGAGGAAGATTTAAATAGTTATCATCCCCTCATCTTTGTGAACGACTCTATACGATGTTGACACGAATCTGCAACTTCTAATTAATATCTACACACTCGGTTATTCGTAGGACCTATTTTGTATCCCATCTTGTGATCATTGAAAAGGCCAAAAAGAAGCTCCACAACAAACCTCAAAAGTGCACTAGTGATTAACGCCACATCCCACACTATATACCAATTTACGTAATTGCACTTAGCATGTGAGGGTGGGAGAACATATTGCCAAATGGTTAGAAAAACAGGTGAACTTTAGAAAATCGATAGACCGCAGTTGGAAAACTACCAACTTCATCCAATGGCCAAACATCTGATCGATATGAACCACAAAACTGATGTCAACACAGCTTTTAAGGTCATTCATAAAAATGGTGAAGGACGCTTGTTGTGATACGCTGAGTCTATAGTTATTCATAAACTTAAGCCTCCCTCTCCCCAGGGGTTCAGGCAATTTGTTATCACTTTTAATCTACCTTGGTAATCCTCATCTGGTTAGATAACCAAATGTAGTGTTAATTATCCTTATTAGTCTACAATCCCCTTTGTCACTGTGCATTTTAACTGGCCCTTTGTTTTATTTTATTTTTTTATTTTTGTTTTTTATTTTTGATTACAACTTGATTTCACACTGTATTTTCGGTACAAGTATAGAATTTTCAGCATACGATATCGGTAGCCCAAATTTCGCAGGCCAACCATAGATATCAGGTGTGTGTCGGCGTGGGCTCGAACCCCGGACCATATGCATGGTCGGCGAGAGTCCTAACCACTGTGCCACCGACGCACAATTATTTAAATTGACTCGATTACATTCCCAAACCTTTGACATTGCTTTTCTCATTATGCCTGTGCTGTGGAGTAAGATTCGGGTTGTGGCGGGTTATTTTGAAGGAAACCCTTCCTTGATAAATAGCCCGACGACACGTATTTTGTACTACGGGTGGCTTTCATTTACAAATACCGGATGAACTAACGTTTAGTTACTACTAACCGTATAATCAACCCTGATGTAACTATCTGAATAATTCAGGTGGTTCATGGTAATGAGCAAAATCTCACATAAGTATTTCAGCCAGTACTCCCCGTCTACTCAAGAATGACTGAGTGGTTTTAACATAGAAATTTGCACGAATGTGCACTAGAGTTCGAGTTATCACACTCCATGTAGCACAACAAAGTTATGGGAGAAAGTAACGAGAGATTCAACAAAATAGACAAAACAGAAATGCGAAGGATAAAGAATAGTAGTAATATGGAAGAACAACAGAGTTTTATTGGATATGACACAACACAAAGAGTGAATGCATCTGCGCCAGCCATCACTGAGAACGATTCTCAGCCATATCACCAAATAGTCTCCAGCCTTCATTGGCTCTTACCATCCTGAGAACCGTGTCCAATCAGCCAAGAAGTACACACCTACCTGCATGATTGGCAGGCTTAAACTAGCTGTTATGGGTTTCATTGACCGATGAAACCACGTTTTGGTTTGACCACCGCCACTAGCTTCTTTTCCAATCTGATCGATGTTGTGTGAGTCCGCTAAAATTTTCTTTCTGAATCGATGTAACTTTACAACCTCGTCGACTGATTTTCCCTTCTTACCTAGCACCCGATCGATGCCTAACCTTAATATTGCTTACCCTATTGTACCACCACCTAACACACGGGAGATAGAAGGCAGACACCTATGATCAAAGATAGTTAGACTTTTCATATCTTCCATTTTCAATGGACATGTCTGACAGTCAGCGACAGAGGAGGATGGAGAGAACTTGCTGGGCAGTACAAATATCTTTTGAGTAGCAACTGGTTGTAACATCTACTCCAGAGGTGATACAAGTTGCCGTTTGTCACACGAGCCTTTCGTTTCCTAGCTGACATTGCGTCAATAAGGGGTCCATTAGTCCTGATGCGTCTTCCTGAATACGTGAAGTGGTCAATACGCCCAACCACTTCATTCCTTATCTTTAAACTAGGAGTCAGAGTAGTTCAGTCCTACAGTATGACCTTATCTGTGAGATACGGACGAATCATATGCCAAACATACTAAGATTCCAGTTAAGGTGTCCATAAGACTCTCCAATTTGTCAGCGTGTACACTTAAAAGGACAGTATTATTCGCACACTTTAAATTCACGAGGCTTCTTTGGTGACAAATCAATTCTTAAGTCACTTAGGTGGATCACGGTCGCGTCCATTAGTACATGTATGATGAAGCTAAACAAAAGTGGAGACATTTATGATCCCTGACAGACATCACTGGTTGCCTTTAACGCAGATGACAATACTCAACAATCTTTTAAAAAGGTTACATAAGTTCGATTAGCGCCTTGATTAGATTAACGCAACAAATTTTCTCGGTAGTACCTTCACGACTACACATGGTTAACGCACTTCTCGACCGATTGAGTTAAATGATACCTTTAGGTCAAGAAATACGGCAAGTATTAGTTTTGCAGGGGATTTTGTTTGATTGGTTGGAGGATTTCATTACGAGTTGACATCGGTTAGAGAACCACTGGGACTATTGGATCGGGCCTCAGTGGCTTAATGGTCTACGAGCTCGCTAGGCCTTGCAACCAGAAGGTCCTGGGTTCGAACCCTGGTGGATGCGTACTGCTGAAGAATCCGAAACCAGGGCAAAACAGCTATCCAGTAATCCTGGGTGGTTTTCTAATGGTTCTCTAACCGGTGTCACCTAATGATGAAATCCTTCAACCAAATACGGCAAGTCTATGAATAGGTCTATTTTTCACAACATATGGGAGAGTAGAGATGCGATCCATACATCCTCGGCTGGGTGAAAATCCTCACTGATTTACACAGGTTTAGTTTCCTACAGTGCTGCTTATTTTGACTGACTGGATTCAACACATAGGACTTGGTACAGAAGTATAGAAGTCCAAGTCTCCACACTCGATGTAGCATACAAAGGAAGACAAAAGAGAAAAATGAGATTCGAAATAACAATAGTAAGTAGAAGGAACAATAACATAGAAAAACAATAGAGTTTAGCCGATATGTGAGATCACAAAGACTGAATCCATCTGTGCCACTAAGAACGATCTCGAGCCATGTAACCAATTGTCTCCAGTCACTGACCTACGTGGGACAATAAAACCTAAAATCTTAGATCCTATTAGTTCAGCTGATCTTCTTGTGATAATCACAGGAAGATTTCTTTATCCGTGTAAGCCAGGATAATCAATGAATGGTACCAGCCTAACAGGACTCTCTTAGATTCCCACATCAACCCATGAAGTCAATGGCTGTAACGGACTGTCTGGAAAGGGTTCTACGAATGCTAGAAACACTATCAGTAATCTACTGAATAACTCATCAGTATTGGTAAGTCATGTGGGCTAAAATATCAGATATTACTTTTCTCATTTTAGGCTTGCAGCATGGCAACCTTCTCATCCTTACTAAGAGTTAGTGGGCCAACATCTACATCCTACTTAGGGTTAGTAATGAATGGTGGAGAGGGCAGCTGTCAGACAGTTGTGGACCTCCGTGTTCTGATCAACTTTTCACAGTTGTTTGTTTTGAGAAACGTTGGAGACCTATTTCTTTTGAATGCAACTCACTAACTACAGGTAAATTATTTTACTAAGCCTAGTGAGTTGATGGGTTTTTTCTAGGGCTTAGATGCGAAACATCGATCTAACACCATTTGTGTCATTTTCGGTGCCAACATGATATCCGGCTAACTATCAGTAGGCGAGCGAACTGAATAGCAGTCCGTTCTTTTATTCCATAGAATCATAAAACTATAGGATTCTTTGATATTACTATTCTTTTTGCCTCATATCTCTGTTTGCTGTCTCTGTTTTGTATTTCTCTTTACTTTCTTCTCTTACTTTGTGTGCTAAGTGAACTGTGGCGACTCGAACTGCTGCACATCGGTGCAAATTTCCACGTTGTAACCGGTCAGTCATTCCATACAACTACTAGACCATAATAGAAGATAGGGAGAAAAACTACAGACTTTCCACCAAAGATGTGCTTATATAGGTTGGACACTAGGGAGTAACCAACACCACGTGTCTGGTCCTTGGTGTTAGTGCCCAAAAAATTCTACCGGTCAAGTTTTGCAATGTGGTCACACCAAGCTAGGCAACTCATCGTCGTAATGCATTTTAAAATGATGTCAAGTGGTTGGAAGCAATCCAACCGCGTTGCTACTCTTCCGCCCTTAATCTACTGTTTACTACACTCCTTTTGAATGCCTTTTTCGTCTCTATTTTCAGCCTTTGTGTGCTTCATGGAATATGTGACAACTTGAACTACTGCACTTTTATGTGAAGTCCTGTGTTGACACTCAGTCAATCAGCAGGAAGCCGTGTCAGCACTCAGCGGCGAGGTGTATCTACAGCCTCGTAGGAATTGATTCTCTCCAGAAGATTCGAGACCGGGTCTCACTAAATGCAGCTGACGAATGCCAACAAGCATTAAGCCTAATTCCATAGCTTTCTACTGACTACCACCAACTATCTAACATATGTATCCTTGGTTAGCTGTCTTTATGAATGGAACTAGAAAGATTTTAAGACTGGGTGAGGGAAGGTATGTCAATCGATAAGGTGTTGGGTTTTTATCGGTTGTAGTTTTGTTACATATCCGGAGTCAACACCAACTGATTTTGTCCCATGCTTCATTATCACCTAAATATGAAATTGTATATGCAGACTTCATGTTCTGAAACAAAAAGCTTCTAATAAAACTCAGTCTTTACATAGTACGAATCACAAAAAAGTAAGTCAACAGACATATCAGATCCAAGAATACCATGACTTCCTGTTTTCATACATCGACTTCACCAGAAAGACAAAACGATAACTACTGATATAATTTCAAGAGATGTTCAAGTAGTTCCAATAATCAACAATGACAACTAAATATAGTGAAGCAGAAGGAACTGTTGGATATAATATTGATGAGGAGCATAAGCTAAGTAATAAGAAGAAGGTCACTTCAACTTCGAAGTTTCCGGTCGAGCTGCACATCTCTGCTTAGATACATTCGAAAGATGTTTACAAAAATAAAAACGTAAGTAAATAGCAAGTTACTATGCATCATGCAGTAGAACTGTGGATTAAAGGGGTAGGCACTCAAATTTCAAGCACTGGGTCATAGGTTTGAACCCACAACTCCACTAACTGAAGTCTAACGAGCAAGATAGTATCACTAGCTATCCTTACAAAATAGATGCAACCATTTGCAAAGTGCATAGAATGTAAGTGGTCGCTGAATGACGGAACATGACAAGCACTATATCTGTTATAAGACACTTACCTAGAGAGAATGATAGGTTTTGTAAAGTCAGTCACAATATAACGAGGTGCGTTTCGCCATCCCATACAATGTTCTCAACGATTACGTACGAAGACCACTTTGTCATGTGACGAATGACTGCGTAAACATATTCTTACATCACTGCACACATCCGCCGTGTATATTCAATGCTGGTAAATAGTTAATTCTGTCTGTCTGTTTTCGACATAGAACTCTGCACAAATGTGCGGCAGTTCAAGTCGCCACACTCCATTTAGCACACGAAGCATGAGAAGAAAGTAAAATAGTTAATTAGGGCTCAGTAACCCGGTATCAGGCTGTGCCGTACTTGTGTGAGGGCTAGTGGAACCAGTATGTTTCTCAGGATGAAGTAAAGCGAGATTAGAGCCCGGAACGCACATATTGAAAGTCAAGAGTGTAAGCCAATGAGCCATATATCTCCACTTTAGTTGGTAAAGCAAATCTTCAATACTTAGGATCGCTTTTGAAACATTATTGAGAGAAAAAAGTTTAAACGATATGTTAAAGTCGATTTGATGTCCTGTCTCTGTGTAACGCAATAGAGGAGTTAGGTCTCCTGTTCTCACCATTAATGGGTTCTGAAGATTCTATTTGCTTTTTAATTACCACAGTTTCTGCCGTGTTCATTACAAAAGAGCCTTAGTAAGGTGTCTCTTCAGTAGAATCCAACGAATATGCACTGAAGACACACTTGATGAAGACGAAAGAAAGTTGACATAAACTGATTGATAACAATCATCTAGACAAGTTCATCAGGAGATATACATCGACGCCTAGTTTAAAAATAGGAAGTGAAGTGGTAGAGCACGTTGACCGCTTCACTTATTTGGGAAGTACCATCAGCCCCAACGGGCTGATCTCTGAAGAAATCTCAGCACGAATACAAGGGGCTCGTTTCGCATTTGTTAGTTTACGCCGACTCTGGCGTAGACGAGATGTTCGACTATCGACCAAAGGGCGGGTGTACTGCTCATCAGTCCGCCCTGTCCTCCTTTATGGTTGTGAGACCTGGCCACTGAGAGTGGAAGACATGTAAAGACTAGCTGTCTTTGATCATAGGTGCCTGCGTTCTATTTCCCGTGTAAAGTGGCATAATAAGGTGAGCAACATTGAAGTTAGGCGTCGAGTTCTAGGTAAACAGGGGAAATCAATCGACGAAGTCGTGAAGCTACATCGACTGAGATGGTTAGGACATGTGTTACGTATGCCAAGCCATCGCCTCCCTCGACGAGCAATGTTAGCGGATATAGGGTCAGGCTGGAAAAAAGCTAGCGGCGGTCAAACAAAAACTTGGCATCAGTCAATGAAATCCACAACAGTTGGTCTAAGCCACGTAGAAAGGTGTAGACTTCCAGGCTGGGGTCCTCGGGACGGTAAAAATCTATGGTTGGAAACAATTGGTGACATGGCTCAAAATCGTTCTCAGTGGCGCAGATGCATCCACTCATTGTGACTTATGATCTCCAATGAAACTGTTTTGTTTTTCTTTATTACTCCTTTGTCTCACACCTCTGCTCACTGTTTCTATTATGCTTTTCTTGTACTTTCTTCTCTTGCTTCGCGTGCTACACGGAATGTGGCGACTTGAACTTCCGCACATTTGTGCAAAGTTCTATGTCGAAAACAGACAGACAGACAGATATAAAGTAGTCAGAGCACCACGACCCAACCTACAACTCGCCCCTAAGAAAGACGTGTACGTCAAGCTACCCCATATGGGGCATCATAGCAGCTTGATAACTAGACAAAGATTGAATGCTGTTGTGGTTAATGCAGCTAATATCATAATAATTGAGTGTGAAAACAATATATCTAAGCCCTTTGAACATGCGAAAAGTAATGTCACATCCCACTGTATTCACCAATTTGAATGTGCGTGTGCACACATACATAGGGAGGACTCATCGATCTCTGCAAGTAAGGACTTCATAGCATATTCCTAAATAGCTCCAGAAGCAAATAAAATCTTCAGAACCCATTAATGGTGAGAACAGCGGACCTAGCTTCTCTATTGCGAAACATAGTATACAGACAGGAAATCAAATTGACGTTAACACATCTTTTAAACCTATCTAGAAAAAAGTGCCAAAACTAGTCGTGAATTTTTAAAAAAAACTTACAAGTTGTACTTCAAGTTATCATCAAGCTCCATTAAAGCTGCTTGATTACCACATCGATAACAATAGTTTGGAGCACTGAAAATAGTGACAACATTTCGCTCATGACACCAATTGAAGCCTTCCATAACTAGCTGATGCGCTCGACTAACCAGTGTCAAATTATTGCTATGATTAAATGTCTCTGAAATATCTTGTCCAAAGGTATAACCAGCACCTCGTGGACTGATACCCCAACCACCTCGATCATCTGGATCAGACCATAACAGATCACACATTGGACCCTGAAAATAGAATTTTTAAAAAGGAAAGCATGAATGGAAATATTGACTCTGACGTATCAATTTTATTGTGAAAGACTTAAGCATGCTATTAGTTTTTAGTTTAACATCCTTGAAAGGCAGCAGTTTTGAAGCCTGCAACTACCTGTATACTCTGTAAATTATCAGAGTAATTAACGGGATAGTAGTTACTTTCAGGAAGATGAGTGTGACAAAATTTATCATGTAATGGACTTCCAAGGTATCAAATAAAAATTGTCAGTCAAAATGAATTTTTTAGGTGATTAGTTGTCAGCTGGATGTTGAATAGCCCTGATTTATTTATTTGTAGATATCTAGCTCACTAATTAGGACACTTCACTTTGAAAGCGCTCCACTTCACTTATTTCAGCTGGGATAAATGCATAGTGTCATAAGGCCTCCTTCAAGATCAAACAGATAGTATTGATGACGTGGGTTAATCAACAGTTGTAATACAGTTGGTGGGGGTCAAATATCATTGATTGGTATCATCATTAAAACTAAGTCAAGCTACGCATGTCACTTGGGTCATAAAACATGATTCCAGTGAAATCTAGAGTACGTTTAGCCGGAATTACTCAAAATATATCTTTCACGTATCAGACATATTGCCACAATTATATGTGGGGTGATGATATTACCCGGTTGTCCAGACTGAAGCAGACAGAGAGGCTCATTGGATAACAAATGAGTATTTCAGCCAATACAGCACATCTCGACTTCGACAAAATGTACTAAGCACGTCAATCCAAAATTCACCGACTCCCAAGTTAGTTTCAGTAGGGCTGAATAAAACTTTTGTTGTTAGATTCCATTAACTATCCGTTTAACACTTCAAGACGATAAGCACAAAGTGTTCAGAATCTCGAGTATATATATATGTGAGCTACTCTGCCCGGCATAGATCTCTAATTATCCGTTCTTATTACATGAAACTGCTTAGAAAGGTAATACGCATCGAATGTAGTAACATTTAACACCCACACAAACTGGTACTGCTCTGCATTTTCCCCAGTGTCATTCTATTTCATTGAAGATTCATCGAGGTCCAAAGCAAATGAGCATACAGAAGAAAGAATAAAGCTCCGGCGGTTGATGTAAGTCTATAACTTTACTGGCTGCTTACCTAGCACTGGGGTCACAACCGGTTTCACAATAAAGCAAACATATGATCGACAGTATTACTTTTGGAATACGATTGTTTCTACAGCAACACTGGCACTTATAAAGCAACACATAACACAAATATAAGACCCACTATTATCGTTGGCATTATTTGCTGTACTTTGGGGTGAAGTGAACTTACCTACCCCAACGCCTCAAGCAAAAAGTAGCTATTTTGTGCTTCACTAGTTCGTGGAATGTTAAAAGATACTTCTGGAAAACGCGTAGTTCAGAAAGTCAGGTGACCTAATTCACAAGTATGCAGACACACAGAAATAAGTCATTTCGTTTCCGAATATTTTTAAAGGACAGGCTTGAAGGATGCAATGAGGGAGTAAGTGTTTACAAGATAAAACTCATCCGATGTAAAACATCCGCAAATTGTTGAGGTGACTACAAACAAACCTTTGCAATCACGTGTGTGCATTCTCTGGTGACTTATACCTATTGATAATTAGTACTGTAGGTGAATCTAATATCATGGTAGGATTATATGTATGTTTCAACAACAACAAATGTCTTTGAGTGTCTGAATTGGCCACATAAATCAGGACGCAACTCTATGGAAACTTTTGAACTGTCCACCATTACGGAAACAAAACTTGTAATACTTACTGAAGTGTTGTGCAGACAATTTGCATCAATACTGGGAAGTATACACTCCATATCCACTGGTTTTCGTAAAGACTTATTGCAAGTGACACGGCTTAAAGCCCATAATTCTACCTGTCCAGTAAAGAGCGATACACGTATTGTACAACTCAAGCTGACAATAAGTACAAACTAAATATTAAGTGAGAAAACGAAATGATGTGTTATTAGCCAGTGTCATGGATGAAAATGCACTCGCAATAGACATGCAATATCGATTGAATAGGGGCACGGAACTTTACAGTTTCTAGCAAACAAGACCGTTGAAAACGAATGAAAGCCTAACAGCCGCTAGAAATACAGATAAATATGACTTATCTAACATAATTGATGAAGAATCGGCTTAGCAACTGTTAGTTATTATGACAAGTATTCAACTGACAAGTGAGATACGTGAACTTACCTCATGAGGAACTTCCTGAATTCTATCCAAAGCTCTGATGTGGTCAAGTGTATCTATTGACGGTGACAAACCACCATGAAGGCAAAATATCTGAGAATTAGAAATTTAAAATCATCTTACTGAATTATCAACAAGAGCGGTGAGAGGGAGATAGTCGAACAGATCAGTAAAATACTTCCACACATTAGCGTTACCATATTTACGTAGACATTCATCGTAAAATCCATAAACTTGAGTGATTTGACGACTTTCATGGTTACCACGTAGAATTGTTATCCTATCTTTAAACCTCACCTGCAAAGATGAGTTATTCAGAAACTTTAGTACCTTCATAGCAACGAGTAAGGTGACTGTTTCGACGGAGTAGTAACCACGATCAACATAGTCACCCATGAATAAATAGTTGGTATTTGGTGATTTTCCTCCTATACGAAATAGTTCCATCATGTCATGAAACTGTCCATGCACATCGCCGCACACAGTTACCGGACTTCTGACATTTTGTACGTTCGACTCTTTAGTGAGAATATCTTTCGCCTAGGGAAAATAGACTCACTGCAAAATATCTCACTTTCTCACACAGAGACTTAACTTGGGCCTCTGTCAGCTGATTACACTCATAAAGCTGTTCTATCCATTGGTCAAGCTCTTTAGCTTCGGTGCGGAAATCGCCCGTCATCGTCACCTTATTTCATGAAAAATATTAATCGACCGCCGCTTACAAGTGTTTCAAACAAGGTTAATCCAATATCCGATGTTTTTCCCGCGGGCAGTCATGCACCAACTGAGCTCTTCTTGTTCCATTCTTAGTAATAAAAACATATTTTAAAAGGTTTATCTGCCATTAATATGGCTCATGATGGCAGCGGCCTGTTTAAATCATCAGGATACCCGGTGAAATCCATCTCAGAGGTAGTCAAACGCTTCGAGAGTTTTGAACATATCCTTTCGCCAACTGAAAGTAGGTCCTGTTACACCTTGGGGACCAATGACCAAAGAACACCCATCCCAGAGACCTGACAACGCCACCTTAGTGCCCTAACACCACTCTGGCCTGCAACCCCATCTTCCACACCTCCGAAATCGAACAGATGTTATTAGTATCGTCGATTTGGTTGCAGAGCGTGAGGATATGGACACAATGAAAGGCCTTCAGATGAGCCACTTCTTAATGTACCCACTGTGTGATAATCAGATATTAATATTTTAGAGATATTAGTATCCGTCTTTGGTTCCACACACTGTGTCAGCTATCTCTCGGGAAATATTCCCCGCCTTAGATGTAGACTGTTCGCAATGCCAGCAAGGAATTGATCCGATATCATGTGTGCTATATGCATAATGCCAGATGTTTCTGTTGACTGACACTGGTGAAAATCCTGCCCAAAGCGGCTAGTAACGGCATTGTTGTTGTGAAAGGTATAAACGATATGAGTACTCGGTGATTTGCTGCCACTATAGGGATGAAGTGTTGGTATCTGTTTCAAGTAGACATCAGACCCTAGTGAGTTTTGTGCAGACATTGGCACATTCTCCCTACAAATGTATTTATTTGTCAATCTAGTTGAAGAATGAACGATCAATTGATGGTTGTCGACTCAAAACCAACCCCATATTTTGGCGGGAGTCGGTGATACTGCAGTCATCCCTCCATCGTTTGCTGTTCGTTAGAAGACGGATAAATATTACCAGAAGTATTATTGTGAATAATTGTTGCGACATTTGTTCTTAGACTTGTGTATAATAACCTTATGGTTGGTTCCATATTTGTGCAAGAATAAAGGATTCTCTAGACACCAATCTGTATTCTGTTTTGTCGCGTTGGTTATTGCTGAAGGTCTCCTGAGGACAGTGTTAAGTCCAGTGTAGTTAGACCTAGACATTGACAAAATTTGATGCATGAATTGCTTATGTTGGCTTATTTGGTTTGCTAATTGTAGTCAGTAGCCGATGTCTGGGGGATTTTCTATAACTTTCAGTTGATAGAACATTAGAAGGGGTGTCAATCACGTCTCATAAACCGTTAATGCCCAGCTCTCGCTACGCTCGGGCCCACGCTGCTCTTCGAAGATTTCAGAAACGCTTAGTTATAACGGACGCAAAAACCAAAACACCGATCTGCCGCTTGATATTTGTTTATTGTTACACCAACATATAAAAGGAATAAGCGAACTAAGGTCTGAAAACAAATATTACAATAATAAATCATTGTATTACTTCTGACGATGTTTCACTCTTCTTTCTGAACAGCGACCGATGAGACGATGACTGTCGTATTGATGCCTCCGCGAAAATTGGGGAAGTTGATTTTGAGCAAACAAACAAGAATTGATCGTTCAATCTTCAACTACATTGACACTCCCCGGCAAAAAACGGATCCATCCCTGTTTTCCATCACGACCAATGCACATTGACTTGGATGCCATTGCGAGAACCTGGGTCACACGGACAGAGCTGAAATGGAAAACAAACAGAAAAGCCAACACACCACAAGCATACCCAAAGCACAATCTCACACATTAATGACGACCTGCGCCTCCAGACAGAGACCTCCTCTTGACATCTTGCAGCACAATCGCCATTTGCTAGAATGACTCTTTCAGAATGCAAAGTGACCATAGAAGCACCTCACGATACCCTACGCACATCCTCTTATCTACTCACTACCAATTACCACTGCAATCGCTTGTCACTCATTCTGCCTCAGTTTTAGTAACGGTGACGTACGCAAGCCTCAGCCGTCTACACTCCCGCTCCCCGGCGTGTGAGACCACAACTAACAATTATCTCCGTGTGCATTTCATTCTCAGCAATAGCCTAGCCTCCCCGGCGTATACGACCCATCTGCTGTCCTTAACATCAATCAATTCATTCAAGGATGTAGACGACTCGAAACAACTTCAGAAGTAATCACGACGAAAAATTTAACAAAATTACGCAATAACAACAAGATACGAAAACAACAAGTAAACACGATGAAACCATAAAACACCAATTGATATGACACACCACACGTATATACAAATAGTACAAACAACCTCGCTGATCATGTCTTGGTGGAATTCCTTTGAAGAATTGCAGGACTTACACCAGTACGCCTACAACCCTTGTCAGGTTGACGATTATAAGTTGTGGAATGTCCGGACACAAACAAGATTAACCAACAATTACAATAATTGGAACTCACACAACTATTTAACACAAACATATGTACAATCACTACATCAAATGTTGTGGATTCCGGCATGACAAACTACCCTTGAAGAACTGTAGGATTTACAGCAGTACGCCTACAACCCTTCTCAGGTTGACGCCCTAGGTTGGAAAATCGTCGCAGAGTTCATTTGCTAACTTCCTTCTATGAGCTATATCCTCAAATCTGAACGGCAACACGCCCATGTCATTGTATCGTAGAATATAGATGACCAACAAACACACGACATATCTCATCAACCAAGTATAGAAACAGAGCAATTTACACCAAAGATAATAACATTCAAATAGTAACTTGAAACTAGAAATGCCTTTATTCCTGCAAGTCAATTTAACAATTACTCTCTCGTTTACACTTGGCTTATCCTCACTAAACTGACCATTGATATTCGTCCTTTCAAACGAACTGATACTAGCATAGTCATTGGACAAGATACTTGAGTTGATGGGCATTCTGTAAACCCATTAGTCTCTTAGGAGCAACTTTCCTATTACAAACTAACTGTCTATCTTTGAATCTCAGTGGTAGGCCAACGCTGAAACGCCCGTTTTCCTATTTACAAGAGTCCTCGGCTATTTTAACTGCTTTTAAGTCTTCTACAGAACGACTCTTCTCAGGGACACCGCAGTCACAAAACTCCTTGTCATACATATTTTTAATCATAGTTTCTAGTTTGTCCACATCGTTTGTAACTAATGATGATATGTGGACTATGGGTATAGATCCTCTCACTGTCCATCCCTGTGGTGTTTTCGTCGCAAACAGATCATCTCTACCTCCAAATCTCTCTTCTAATACCTTGTGTGCTTCTGGGACACTACATCCAATGAGTACTCTCACTCTTCCATCTTGCAATGTTGGAAGAGGTATGTCACACAGGTATGGCTTACCGACAACCGTTTCACGACTAGGTACTATAGCTTCGCCAAGTTTCATACTGGAGGTAGTGTAAGCAGTATCCACTTCCACGGTCTCCCCAGTAGCCAAGGATTCTAACTGAAATGACACTCGCTCACATACTACTGTTTTCGCAGAATTGAAAGTATTTACAACCAAGGGTTGCTTTGGGCCTTTAATACCCAAGCAACCAGCCAGTTCAGCATCTATCAATGTAAGAAAACTTGTGGGGTATCAAGGGGTCTAGAGATACTATTACAATGGACCGAATTCCCAGGTTCGTTCACTGTTCTCAGAAGTGGGTGCATATCCGTTAAACCACTACTTCTTTTATTTGTCGCCTTACAACTCCACTTTGTATGCCCAATCTTTAAACAACTGAAACACAGCCGCTTCTGCTTTGCAATTTTTAACCTTTCTACGGGTGACATAGCGATAAAGCGATTACAATTACTCAATTGATGCATGTTATGGAAAAAAATACACTCATCCTTTCTCGTTGTGTCTTGAGACTTCACCACAAATGCCTTCCTTATATTCACTGGTTCCTTAGGTTCTACCTTAGAATGCAAAATGCTGGCGAATTTGCCCATCGCCTGGTTGACACTGTCCTTCACCAGTCTAAGAATATCATCAAACCTTGGCTCGATACCCTCCTCCTCTATACGAGAGCTTATTTTTACCCACTTCCTTTGCAGCCGAGTAGGTAGGCGTCTCGCAATTACCTCTAGGACTGAGCTGGAGTTGAGGTCACTCGTGCAATTCATAGAAATCAAGGTATTCTTATAAGTCATAAGATTATCTAAAAACTCAGTAAGTGCCTTGGAGTCATCTCGAAGTTGACTGCCATTACCTTTGACAGCTTCGTATACGTTCCTTACAATCATTGAAGGTCTTCCAAACCTTTGACGTAATATGCTCATAGCCTCGTAGTAGCCCTTTTTGGCTTCATAAACTTACAACACTGTATAGCTCTTGAAGCATCTCCAGTGCAATACCTCATCAAATAGATTAACTTCAATTCATCACTTAATAGAAAACTACTCAGCATGATCTCAAACTCCTTTACAAACTGTAAATAATCGGCCGGGTTTCCATCGAAACACCGTGGTTCAAATTTAGGGAGTTTGATGTTCCTATTATCCCTGGACGGCGAAACAATGACATCAACCATGTCATGCTTAACATCAGACACATCGTTACAATTAACAGACAAGTCACCATGACTCACTTTCCTGTTTACATCCAAGACGCTTTGTCCCTTCTTTGACCCAGGCATCGTTGCACTTGACCCAATTCCAAAAACGTTCCAGATATTGCTTGTTCAAAGAAAACTTGACCGGCACCAGGAAAGATGAACGGTGACTATCCAAACTGTCACCAACTGTTTGAATCCACCAGATCTGTTTCTACCATCAGAAACTGTCAGTCATGTCTCATAAACCGTTAATGCCCAGCTCTCGCTACGCTCGGGCCCACGCTGCTCTTCGAAGATTTCAGAAACGCTTAGTTATAACGGACGCAAAAACCAAAACACCGATCTGCCGCTTGATATTTGTTTATTGTTACACCAACATATAAAAGGAATAAGCGAACTAAGGTCTGAAAACAAATATTACAATAATAAATCATTGTATTACTTCTGACGATGTTTCACTCTTCTTTCTGAACAGCGACCGATGAGACGATGACTGTCGTATTGATGCCTCCGCGAAAATTGGGGAAGTTGATTTTGAGCAAACAAACAAGAATTGATCGTTCAATCTTCAACTACATTGACACTCCCCGGCAAAAAACGGATCCATCCCTGTTTTCCATCACGACCAATGCACATTGACTTGGATGCCATTGCGAGAACCTGGGTCACACGGACAGAGCTGAAATGGAAAACAAACAGAAAAGCCAACACACCACAAGCATACCCAAAGCACAATCTCACACATTAATGACGACCTGCGCCTCCAGACAGAGACCTCCTCTTGACATCTTGCAGCACAATCGCCATTTGCTAGAATGACTCTTTCAGAATGCAAAGTGACCATAGAAGCACCTCACGATACCCTACGCACATCCTCTTATCTACTCACTACCAATTACCACTGCAATCGCTTGTCACTCATTCTGCCTCAGTTTTAGTAACGGTGACGTACGCAAGCCTCAGCCGTCTACACTCCCGCTCCCCGGCGTGTGAGACCACAACTAACAATTATCTCCGTGTGCATTTCATTCTCAGCAATAGCCTAGCCTCCCCGGCGTATACGACCCATCTGCTGTCCTTAACATCAATCAATTCATTCAAGGATGTAGACGACTCGAAACAACTTCAGAAGTAATCACGACGAAAAATTTAACAAAATTACGCAATAACAACAAGATACGAAAACAACAAGTAAACACGATGAAACCATAAAACACCAATTGATATGACACACCACACGTATATACAAATAGTACAAACAACCTCGCTGATCATGTCTTGGTGGAATTCCTTTGAAGAATTGCAGGACTTACACCAGTACGCCTACAACCCTTGTCAGGTTGACGATTATAAGTTGTGGAATGTCCGGACACAAACAAGATTAACCAACAATTACAATAATTGGAACTCACACAACTATTTAACACAAACATATGTACAATCACTACATCAAATGTTGTGGATTCCGGCATGACAAACTACCCTTGAAGAACTGTAGGATTTACAGCAGTACGCCTACAACCCTTCTCAGGTTGACGCCCTAGGTTGGAAAATCGTCGCAGAGTTCATTTGCTAACTTCCTTCTATGAGCTATATCCTCAAATCTGAACGGCAACACGCCCATGTCATTGTATCGTAGAATATAGATGACCAACAAACACACGACATATCTCATCAACCAAGTATAGAAACAGAGCAATTTACACCAAAGATAATAACATTCAAATAGTAACTTGAAACTAGAAATGCCTTTATTCCTGCAAGTCAATTTAACAATTACTCTCTCGTTTACACTTGGCTTATCCTCACTAAACTGACCATTGATATTCGTCCTTTCAAACGAACTGATACTAGCATAGTCATTGGACAAGATACTTGAGTTGATGGGCATTCTGTAAACCCATTAGTCTCTTAGGAGCAACTTTCCTATTACAAACTAACTGTCTATCTTTGAATCTCAGTGGTAGGCCAACGCTGAAACGCCCGTTTTCCTATTTACAAGAGTCCTCGGCTATTTTAACTGCTTTTAAGTCTTCTACAGAACGACTCTTCTCAGGGACACCGCAGTCACAAAACTCCTTGTCATACATATTTTTAATCATAGTTTCTAGTTTGTCCACATCGTTTGTAACTAATGATGATATGTGGACTATGGGTATAGATCCTCTCACTGTCCATCCCTGTGGTGTTTTCGTCGCAAACAGATCATCTCTACCTCCAAATCTCTCTTCTAATACCTTGTGTGCTTCTGGGACACTACATCCAATGAGTACTCTCACTCTTCCATCTTGCAATGTTGGAAGAGGTATGTCACACAGGTATGGCTTACCGACAACCGTTTCACGACTAGGTACTATAGCTTCGCCAAGTTTCATACTGGAGGTAGTGTAAGCAGTATCCACTTCCACGGTCTCCCCAGTAGCCAAGGATTCTAACTGAAATGACACTCGCTCACATACTACTGTTTTCGCAGAATTGAAAGTATTTACAACCAAGGGTTGCTTTGGGCCTTTAATACCCAAGCAACCAGCCAGTTCAGCATCTATCAATGTAAGAAAACTTGTGGGGTATCAAGGGGTCTAGAGATACTATTACAATGGACCGAATTCCCAGGTTCGTTCACTGTTCTCAGAAGTGGGTGCATATCCGTTAAACCACTACTTCTTTTATTTGTCGCCTTACAACTCCACTTTGTATGCCCAATCTTTAAACAACTGAAACACAGCCGCTTCTGCTTTGCAATTTTTAACCTTTCTACGGGTGACATAGCGATAAAGCGATTACAATTACTCAATTGATGCATGTTATGGAAAAAAATACACTCATCCTTTCTCGTTGTGTCTTGAGACTTCACCACAAATGCCTTCCTTATATTCACTGGTTCCTTAGGTTCTACCTTAGAATGCAAAATGCTGGCGAATTTGCCCATCGCCTGGTTGACACTGTCCTTCACCAGTCTAAGAATATCATCAAACCTTGGCTCGATACCCTCCTCCTCTATACGAGAGCTTATTTTTACCCACTTCCTTTGCAGCCGAGTAGGTAGGCGTCTCGCAATTACCTCTAGGACTGAGCTGGAGTTGAGGTCACTCGTGCAATTCATAGAAATCAAGGTATTCTTATAAGTCATAAGATTATCTAAAAACTCAGTAAGTGCCTTGGAGTCATCTCGAAGTTGACTGCCATTACCTTTGACAGCTTCGTATACGTTCCTTACAATCATTGAAGGTCTTCCAAACCTTTGACGTAATATGCTCATAGCCTCGTAGTAGCCCTTTTTGGCTTCATAAACTTACAACACTGTATAGCTCTTGAAGCATCTCCAGTGCAATACCTCATCAAATAGATTAACTTCAATTCATCACTTAATAGAAAACTACTCAGCATGATCTCAAACTCCTTTACAAACTGTAAATAATCGGCCGGGTTTCCATCGAAACACCGTGGTTCAAATTTAGGGAGTTTGATGTTCCTATTATCCCTGGACGGCGAAACAATGACATCAACCATGTCATGCTTAACATCAGACACATCGTTACAATTAACAGACAAGTCACCATGACTCACTTTCCTGTTTACATCCAAGACGCTTTGTCCCTTCTTTGACCCAGGCATCGTTGCACTTGACCCAATTCCAAAAACGTTCCAGATATTGCTTGTTCAAAGAAAACTTGACCGGCACCAGGAAAGATGAACGGTGACTATCCAAACTGTCACCAACTGTTTGAATCCACCAGATCTGTTTCTACCATCAGAAACTGTCAGTCATGTCTCATAAACCGTTAATGCCCAGCTCTCGCTACGCTCGGGCCCACGCTGCTCTTCGAAGATTTCAGAAACGCTTAGTTATAACGGACGCAAAAACCAAAACACCGATCTGCCGCTTGATATTTGTTTATTGTTACACCAACATATAAAAGGAATAAGCGAACTAAGGTCTGAAAACAAATATTACAATAATAAATCATTGTATTACTTCTGACGATGTTTCACTCTTCTTTCTGAACAGCGACCGATGAGACGATGACTGTCGTATTGATGCCTCCGCGAAAATTGGGGAAGTTGATTTTGAGCAAACAAACAAGAATTGATCGTTCAATCTTCAACTACATTGACACTCCCCGGCAAAAAACGGATCCATCCCTGTTTTCCATCACGACCAATGCACATTGACTTGGATGCCATTGCGAGAACCTGGGTCACACGGACAGAGCTGAAATGGAAAACAAACAGAAAAGCCAACACACCACAAGCATACCCAAAGCACAATCTCACACATTAATGACGACCTGCGCCTCCAGACAGAGACCTCCTCTTGACATCTTGCAGCACAATCGCCATTTGCTAGAATGACTCTTTCAGAATGCAAAGTGACCATAGAAGCACCTCACGATACCCTACGCACATCCTCTTATCTACTCACTACCAATTACCACTGCAATCGCTTGTCACTCATTCTGCCTCAGTTTTAGTAACGGTGACGTACGCAAGCCTCAGCCGTCTACACTCCCGCTCCCCGGCGTGTGAGACCACAACTAACAATTATCTCCGTGTGCATTTCATTCTCAGCAATAGCCTAGCCTCCCCGGCGTATACGACCCATCTGCTGTCCTTAACATCAATCAATTCATTCAAGGATGTAGACGACTCGAAACAACTTCAGAAGTAATCACGACGAAAAATTTAACAAAATTACGCAATAACAACAAGATACGAAAACAACAAGTAAACACGATGAAACCATAAAACACCAATTGATATGACACACCACACGTATATACAAATAGTACAAACAACCTCGCTGATCATGTCTTGGTGGAATTCCTTTGAAGAATTGCAGGACTTACACCAGTACGCCTACAACCCTTGTCAGGTTGACGATTATAAGTTGTGGAATGTCCGGACACAAACAAGATTAACCAACAATTACAATAATTGGAACTCACACAACTATTTAACACAAACATATGTACAATCACTACATCAAATGTTGTGGATTCCGGCATGACAAACTACCCTTGAAGAACTGTAGGATTTACAGCAGTACGCCTACAACCCTTCTCAGGTTGACGCCCTAGGTTGGAAAATCGTCGCAGAGTTCATTTGCTAACTTCCTTCTATGAGCTATATCCTCAAATCTGAACGGCAACACGCCCATGTCATTGTATCGTAGAATATAGATGACCAACAAACACACGACATATCTCATCAACCAAGTATAGAAACAGAGCAATTTACACCAAAGATAATAACATTCAAATAGTAACTTGAAACTAGAAATGCCTTTATTCCTGCAAGTCAATTTAACAATTACTCTCTCGTTTACACTTGGCTTATCCTCACTAAACTGACCATTGATATTCGTCCTTTCAAACGAACTGATACTAGCATAGTCATTGGACAAGATACTTGAGTTGATGGGCATTCTGTAAACCCATTAGTCTCTTAGGAGCAACTTTCCTATTACAAACTAACTGTCTATCTTTGAATCTCAGTGGTAGGCCAACGCTGAAACGCCCGTTTTCCTATTTACAAGAGTCCTCGGCTATTTTAACTGCTTTTAAGTCTTCTACAGAACGACTCTTCTCAGGGACACCGCAGTCACAAAACTCCTTGTCATACATATTTTTAATCATAGTTTCTAGTTTGTCCACATCGTTTGTAACTAATGATGATATGTGGACTATGGGTATAGATCCTCTCACTGTCCATCCCTGTGGTGTTTTCGTCGCAAACAGATCATCTCTACCTCCAAATCTCTCTTCTAATACCTTGTGTGCTTCTGGGACACTACATCCAATGAGTACTCTCACTCTTCCATCTTGCAATGTTGGAAGAGGTATGTCACACAGGTATGGCTTACCGACAACCGTTTCACGACTAGGTACTATAGCTTCGCCAAGTTTCATACTGGAGGTAGTGTAAGCAGTATCCACTTCCACGGTCTCCCCAGTAGCCAAGGATTCTAACTGAAATGACACTCGCTCACATACTACTGTTTTCGCAGAATTGAAAGTATTTACAACCAAGGGTTGCTTTGGGCCTTTAATACCCAAGCAACCAGCCAGTTCAGCATCTATCAATGTAAGAAAACTTGTGGGGTATCAAGGGGTCTAGAGATACTATTACAATGGACCGAATTCCCAGGTTCGTTCACTGTTCTCAGAAGTGGGTGCATATCCGTTAAACCACTACTTCTTTTATTTGTCGCCTTACAACTCCACTTTGTATGCCCAATCTTTAAACAACTGAAACACAGCCGCTTCTGCTTTGCAATTTTTAACCTTTCTACGGGTGACATAGCGATAAAGCGATTACAATTACTCAATTGATGCATGTTATGGAAAAAAATACACTCATCCTTTCTCGTTGTGTCTTGAGACTTCACCACAAATGCCTTCCTTATATTCACTGGTTCCTTAGGTTCTACCTTAGAATGCAAAATGCTGGCGAATTTGCCCATCGCCTGGTTGACACTGTCCTTCACCAGTCTAAGAATATCATCAAACCTTGGCTCGATACCCTCCTCCTCTATACGAGAGCTTATTTTTACCCACTTCCTTTGCAGCCGAGTAGGTAGGCGTCTCGCAATTACCTCTAGGACTGAGCTGGAGTTGAGGTCACTCGTGCAATTCATAGAAATCAAGGTATTCTTATAAGTCATAAGATTATCTAAAAACTCAGTAAGTGCCTTGGAGTCATCTCGAAGTTGACTGCCATTACCTTTGACAGCTTCGTATACGTTCCTTACAATCATTGAAGGTCTTCCAAACCTTTGACGTAATATGCTCATAGCCTCGTAGTAGCCCTTTTTGGCTTCATAAACTTACAACACTGTATAGCTCTTGAAGCATCTCCAGTGCAATACCTCATCAAATAGATTAACTTCAATTCATCACTTAATAGAAAACTACTCAGCATGATCTCAAACTCCTTTACAAACTGTAAATAATCGGCCGGGTTTCCATCGAAACACCGTGGTTCAAATTTAGGGAGTTTGATGTTCCTATTATCCCTGGACGGCGAAACAATGACATCAACCATGTCATGCTTAACATCAGACACATCGTTACAATTAACAGACAAGTCACCATGACTCACTTTCCTGTTTACATCCAAGACGCTTTGTCCCTTCTTTGACCCAGGCATCGTTGCACTTGACCCAATTCCAAAAACGTTCCAGATATTGCTTGTTCAAAGAAAACTTGACCGGCACCAGGAAAGATGAACGGTGACTATCCAAACTGTCACCAACTGTTTGAATCCACCAGATCTGTTTCTACCATCAGAAACTGTCAGTCATGTCTCATAAACCGTTAATGCCCAGCTCTCGCTACGCTCGGGCCCACGCTGCTCTTCGAAGATTTCAGAAACGCTTAGTTATAACGGACGCAAAAACCAAAACACCGATCTGCCGCTTGATATTTGTTTATTGTTACACCAACATATAAAAGGAATAAGCGAACTAAGGTCTGAAAACAAATATTACAATAATAAATCATTGTATTACTTCTGACGATGTTTCACTCTTCTTTCTGAACAGCGACCGATGAGACGATGACTGTCGTATTGATGCCTCCGCGAAAATTGGGGAAGTTGATTTTGAGCAAACAAACAAGAATTGATCGTTCAATCTTCAACTACATTGACACTCCCCGGCAAAAAACGGATCCATCCCTGTTTTCCATCACGACCAATGCACATTGACTTGGATGCCATTGCGAGAACCTGGGTCACACGGACAGAGCTGAAATGGAAAACAAACAGAAAAGCCAACACACCACAAGCATACCCAAAGCACAATCTCACACATTAATGACGACCTGCGCCTCCAGACAGAGACCTCCTCTTGACATCTTGCAGCACAATCGCCATTTGCTAGAATGACTCTTTCAGAATGCAAAGTGACCATAGAAGCACCTCACGATACCCTACGCACATCCTCTTATCTACTCACTACCAATTACCACTGCAATCGCTTGTCACTCATTCTGCCTCAGTTTTAGTAACGGTGACGTACGCAAGCCTCAGCCGTCTACACTCCCGCTCCCCGGCGTGTGAGACCACAACTAACAATTATCTCCGTGTGCATTTCATTCTCAGCAATAGCCTAGCCTCCCCGGCGTATACGACCCATCTGCTGTCCTTAACATCAATCAATTCATTCAAGGATGTAGACGACTCGAAACAACTTCAGAAGTAATCACGACGAAAAATTTAACAAAATTACGCAATAACAACAAGATACGAAAACAACAAGTAAACACGATGAAACCATAAAACACCAATTGATATGACACACCACACGTATATACAAATAGTACAAACAACCTCGCTGATCATGTCTTGGTGGAATTCCTTTGAAGAATTGCAGGACTTACACCAGTACGCCTACAACCCTTGTCAGGTTGACGATTATAAGTTGTGGAATGTCCGGACACAAACAAGATTAACCAACAATTACAATAATTGGAACTCACACAACTATTTAACACAAACATATGTACAATCACTACATCAAATGTTGTGGATTCCGGCATGACAAACTACCCTTGAAGAACTGTAGGATTTACAGCAGTACGCCTACAACCCTTCTCAGGTTGACGCCCTAGGTTGGAAAATCGTCGCAGAGTTCATTTGCTAACTTCCTTCTATGAGCTATATCCTCAAATCTGAACGGCAACACGCCCATGTCATTGTATCGTAGAATATAGATGACCAACAAACACACGACATATCTCATCAACCAAGTATAGAAACAGAGCAATTTACACCAAAGATAATAACATTCAAATAGTAACTTGAAACTAGAAATGCCTTTATTCCTGCAAGTCAATTTAACAATTACTCTCTCGTTTACACTTGGCTTATCCTCACTAAACTGACCATTGATATTCGTCCTTTCAAACGAACTGATACTAGCATAGTCATTGGACAAGATACTTGAGTTGATGGGCATTCTGTAAACCCATTAGTCTCTTAGGAGCAACTTTCCTATTACAAACTAACTGTCTATCTTTGAATCTCAGTGGTAGGCCAACGCTGAAACGCCCGTTTTCCTATTTACAAGAGTCCTCGGCTATTTTAACTGCTTTTAAGTCTTCTACAGAACGACTCTTCTCAGGGACACCGCAGTCACAAAACTCCTTGTCATACATATTTTTAATCATAGTTTCTAGTTTGTCCACATCGTTTGTAACTAATGATGATATGTGGACTATGGGTATAGATCCTCTCACTGTCCATCCCTGTGGTGTTTTCGTCGCAAACAGATCATCTCTACCTCCAAATCTCTCTTCTAATACCTTGTGTGCTTCTGGGACACTACATCCAATGAGTACTCTCACTCTTCCATCTTGCAATGTTGGAAGAGGTATGTCACACAGGTATGGCTTACCGACAACCGTTTCACGACTAGGTACTATAGCTTCGCCAAGTTTCATACTGGAGGTAGTGTAAGCAGTATCCACTTCCACGGTCTCCCCAGTAGCCAAGGATTCTAACTGAAATGACACTCGCTCACATACTACTGTTTTCGCAGAATTGAAAGTATTTACAACCAAGGGTTGCTTTGGGCCTTTAATACCCAAGCAACCAGCCAGTTCAGCATCTATCAATGTAAGAAAACTTGTGGGGTATCAAGGGGTCTAGAGATACTATTACAATGGACCGAATTCCCAGGTTCGTTCACTGTTCTCAGAAGTGGGTGCATATCCGTTAAACCACTACTTCTTTTATTTGTCGCCTTACAATTCCACTTTGTATGCCCAATCTTTAAACAACTGAAACACAGCCGCTTCTGCTTTGCCATTTTTAACCTTTCTACGGGTGACATAGCGATAAAGCGATTACAATCACTCAATTGATGCATGTTATGGCAAAAAATACACTCATCCTTTCTCGTTGTGTCTTGAGACTTCACCACAAATGCCTTCCTTATATTCACTGGTTCCTTAGGTTCTACCTTAGAATGCAAAATGCTGGCGAATTTGCCCATCGCCTGGTTGACACTGTCCTTCACCAGTCTAAGAATATCATCAAACCTTGGCTCGATACCCTCCTCCTCTATACGAGAGCTTATTTTTACCCACTTCCTTTGCAGCCGAGTAGGTAGGCGTCTCGCAATTACCTCTAGGACTGAGCTGGAGTTGAGGTCACTCATGCAATTCATAGAAATCAAGGTATTCTTATAAGTCATAAGATTATCTAAAAACTCAGTAAGTGCCTTGGAGTCATCTCGAAGTTGACTGCCATTACCTTTGACAGCTTCGTATACGTTCCTTACAATCATCGAAGGTCTTCCAAACCTTTGACGTAATATGCTCATAGCCTCGTAGTAGCCCTCTTTTGGCTTCATAAACTTACAGCACTGTATAGCTCTTGAAGCATCTCCAGTGCAATACCTCATCAAATACATTAACTTCAATTCATCACTTAATAGAAAACTACTCAGCATGATCTCAAACTCCTTTACAAACTGTAAATAATCGGCCGGGTTTCCATCGAAACACCGTGGTTCAAATTTAGGGAGTTTGATGTTCCTATTATCCCTGAACGGCGAAACAGTAACATCAACCATGTCATGCTTAACATCAGACACATCGTTACAATTAACAGACAAGTCACCATGACTTACTTTCCTGTTTACATCCAAGACACTCTGTCCCTTCTTTGACCCAGGCATTGTTGAACTTGACCCAATTCCAAAAACGTTCCAGATATTGCTTGTTCAAAGAGGACTTGACCGGCACCAGGAAAGATGAACGGTGACTATCCAAACTTTCACCAACTGTTTGAATCCGCCAGGATCTGTTTCTACCATCAGAAACTGTCAGTCATGTCTCATAAACCGTTAATGCCCAGCTCTCGCTACGCTCGGGCCCACGCTGTTCTTCGAAGATTTCAGAAACGCTTAGTTATAACGGACGCAAAAACCAAAACACCGATCTGCCGCTTGATATTTGTTTATTGTTACACCAACATATAAAAAATAAGCGAACTAAGGTCTGAAAACAAATATTACAATAATAAATCATTGTATTACTTCTGACGATGTTTCACTCTTCTTTCTGAACAGCGACCGATGAGACGATGACTGTCGTATTGATGCCTCCGCGAAAATTGGGAAGTTGATTTTGAGCAAACAACCGTGAATTGATCGTTCAATCTTCAACTCCATTGACAGGATATATGCATATATGTGGATATGTTTACGTATCACTCCCTGAAGACTCATCGTGCCTCTCTGTGTCTTGCTGTATCCTTCCTGCTTTCTCACCATTTTAGCATCTACTTGATTTTCTCGAGGATGTTGAAGAATGTAAATATTCCCTGACTTACAGCAACAATCAAACAAATTTTAACAGCTTACCAGCTCAAATCAGATAAACACTTCACACAAAAGCAGAACTGCATACTTAGTGACAGCTGTAGAATATATTACCTTAAAACCAGTGGTCAAGCCACAATCACCATCAACACACAGCCAACATATCTGGAAATTTTAGAGATAATGAAAATACGCTGATGGTTGCACCTCAGATCTTACTGACGCAAAATGGCGGTGATTTTCAGTCCATGTATCCCTCATTTGTCATTGGACACGGATTAGTTCACCATCATTCTGGTTCCTTATTGGCGATTCACAGAGCATTTACTAGAATCACCAGAGATATGTTCACCTACTTATATACATCTCTGGTGAGTTCGAGACTGGAGAACTGTATCCAGACAGGCAGTCCTTGTCTTGAAGGGGACTGATATATTCTAGAAAGGGTCCGAAGGAAGGCAACACGTAGGATTCCTGGTATGGTCAATTTAACATACTAGGAAAGACTAGAAAGTTTAAATCTCTTGTCCCCATCATACCTTAGGCAGAGAAGAGATTTAACCACAATGTTTAAAATGTTAAATAATGACTGAGGACCTAACCTATTCTCTATTTTCCTTCCCACCAGGTTGAAACACCTTAGAGGACATAACAGGAGAGTTCAAATGCCAGGGAGGAATAATATTACTGTGGAGTACCGGTTCTCACACCGAGTAATAAAGTCTTGTAACCGATTGAGTCCCAAAAGAAGTGGTGTCTGCAACCTCAACTGACTCATTCAAAAAGAGTTTTGACGAGCACATAAATTTACTAAAAAGGGATTAACATAAGCTCCAAGCCTTCTATCCTCAAACCAATAAATCTGAATCTGAATGACGGTTGCCAGTTTACAGACACCATCCATAAGCCACAGAGTACACGAATGAAGTAAACACATATACTACTATTGAAATATATACGATCAAATAATCTAGATAACCTTAGGTCGGTAGAAGCAATGCATACAGTAAATGACAGGAATCGTTATTAACTATACTTACCGGCGCCATTTTCAAAGTTAGTGTTAGTTTTAGGCATGGTTTTCGTTTTTTATTGTTTTTTTCATTTTCTGTGTATCTAGGTGATTTTTAATATTACTTTCTACTATTATAAATAGTAATAGTTTCTGTTAATTACATTGACCTCTCTAGCCATTGGATATCATCCTAACTATTTCTCCTGTTTCAAGTCACTGCCTTAATTTAGGCATTACCAGATTGAGTATCTGACATTTCAGGTCTTCACATTTCAATTTTTTTACGTGACATGGCATCCAGTAATCTAATATTCTTTATATACACTCAGTCAGACAGCTCCTTAGAAACTTTACGCAAAATGCCAATTATAATTGGCAATCGGACAAAAACGGGGAACACTGTGTTAAAAAGGAGGATAAAAGAGGGAAACTCCATTGAGAGAAAGGGGGAAGTAAATGGGAGGATGCTGAGAACTTCCCCCTTTTCCCAGACTCCTCACAATGTCCCCTTTTACGTCACACATTCCCCGTCCCCTATTCTGAGTCGTAATTTCCCCTTAATAAACATAATTTCCGCCTATTACTCGCATCGCTTCTCCCTTATTCGCTTTACGTCAACCAAATAAAGACTCGCCATTAAAATAAAGGTGTGTTGTGGAAAGAAATATATTTCGGTTGTTTATTGGATGAAAGATAAAATTTAACAACAATTCGGCGAATCAATTCTCTAGGATTAATGAACACTTGGAATTACAAATAATACACACAAGTAGAATGATTGTCTTATAATATTAGGTGTGGATTTTGCATTACACTTGCCCGTCATCATGTAGTAGATCCATTGAACTATCCTGAGAAGGAAACAAATTATTAATGGGCAAGGTAGTAATCAAAAGTCACACTTATACCGATATTTAACACAATAATAATGATATATTATGAGTGGTTATTCAGCTTTAAAAAGTTACTTAGTTACTGAATACAAATCAAATTATTTGTTTACAAATAAATCGTCACACTTAAGGTCTATTTTTAAACGTTGAATTTTCCCCTAAACATACAATAACAATTGAGTCATTACAGACAAACCATTAACTGTTGAACCAACTGTCTACATAAACACGTAGTTCATATAATTAACATCACTTGTTATCATAGCGTTGACAGTTACACGCTACTGGCAGCTGCATTATAGATTTTCACAGCATTCATTTAATTAAATTGTCTCGTACAGCAGCGATCCTCTGGTTACTCTTCGTATTGTCTACAGCAACCTGTGAAAAATAAAACATCATTTCCTTGACGGACATATGTACTAATGAAACGGTTTGTAGTATTGTAACCTTAAGTAACCTAAAAATGTTTACTTACTGATCGCTGGCTCCCCCTTTTTGCCACACGATCACGTACGTCGTGGAAGTCTGTCTGTTTTCGACATAGAACTTCGCACATGCGTGCGGCAGCTAAAGTCGCCACACTCCCTCCTTGTAGCACACAAACCAAGAGAAGAAAGTAGAAGAAATGCCTAATAGAGACAGTAAACAGAGGTGTGAGACAAAGAAATAGTAGTAACGAAGAACAATATAGTTTTATTGGAAATCATAAGTCATAGGGAGTGGATGCATCTGCGCCATTGAGAACGATGACTTTGAGCCAAAACACCAATTGTTTCCAACCATTGGTTTTTACCGTCCCGAGGACCCCAACCAGGAAGCCAGTTCACACCTTCCTATGTGGCTGAGACTAACTGTTGTAGATTTCATTGACTGGTGAATCCATGTTTTGGTTTGACCGCCGCTAGCTCTTTTCCAACCTGACCCTATGTCAGCTAAAGTTGCCCGTTGATGACTAGGCATCCGTAACACATGTCCTAACCATCTCAGTCGATGTAGCTTCACAACCTCGTCGATTGATTTCCCCTCCCACTTAACTAGCACTTGGCCAATGCTTTACCTCAATATTGCTCACCTTATTGTACCACCTCACACGGGAGATAGAACGCAGGCACCTATGATCAAAGACAACTGGCCAGCCTTTTCATGTCTTCCACTCTCAATGACCAGGTCTCACAGCCAGCCATAAAGGAGGACGGAGCGGACTGATAGGCAGTACACCCGCCCTTTGGTCGATAGTCGAATATCTCGTCTACGTCAGAGTCGGCGTAAACTGGCAAATGCGAAACGAGCCTCCTGTATTCGTGCTGAGATTTCGTCAGAGATCAACCCGTTGGCGCTGGCTGATGGTACTTCCCAAATAAGTGAAGCGGTCAACTTGCTCCACTAACCACTTCACTTCCTATTTTTATACTAGGCGTCGATGTAGTCCAGTCCTGTAACATCATCTTGCATTTGGAGGGAGCGAATCGCATGCCAAACATTCGTAGATTGCAGCTCGAGGTGTTTAGAAGACTCTGCATTTCGTCAGCGTCTTCGCCTAGAAGGACTATATCGTCTGCATATTCCAAGTCAACGAGATTATTCCCCGGTAGCAAGTCAATCCCTGAGTCGCTGAAGTCACTTAGGGTTAAGTCCATTAACACATCTATGATGAAGTTGAATAGAAAAGGAGATAATGGGCATCCTTGACGGACACCACTGGTCGTCATCAGTTCAGATGACAGCTCGCCGTAAGCCCTCACCTGGCTGTATGAGTACGAGTAGAGTGCCTTAATCAGTGCAATATATTTTCTCGGAATTCCCTTTACAGCCAAGCATCTCCAGAGGACTTCTCGATCGACAGAGTCGAATGGTGCCTTTAGGTCAAGAAATACAACGACTGTTGGATGCCGGCAACAGTCTGGGTGATCATAGCAAAAATAATAACAAGAATAAATTCATTCGTGTTTATATAATCTAGGTAGATAGTGGTGAGTATATAGTTAGAATGTGCAGGCATGAAGAGGTAGAAGGGTAACTAACTACTTTCACGTAGCGATATAATAATGGTAAAAAGAAATTGTGAAACCGGGATTAACATGTATAACTACAGTACAGCGTGATACTGATAATACAGTTAGCATTACAAATAAAATAAGATGATATTTACAGGAATCCGGTATCATTAGGAGAGATAACTATTCTGGTTGGGCGTGAAGGCCAAGGGTGGGGCTGGTATTGAATAAACTCTTTCTGAACATAAAGAATGGGTGGAAAAATCATTAAGACAACTGCCTCAGCTATCTGTGTTTAGCGATCAAAGACGTACCAACCTAGGGAGTTGAAGTAACACGTTGTATCGAATTGTAAAAGCGGGATTTTTATCAATCTTGTGCTAAATATACACTGGGTGTTGAACTGTGGAGCGTCTGATTGATTAACTTAACAACTATACCTAGCCAAGTTGGATAATCCTGCATAAAGCGAAGGTGGGTTTTTCCAAGTCGTTCCAACTATATCATTGTCTCCACATGGATTTCCGAACATCACCCTGCATCGTTGGTTAAGCAAAAGGCAAACAAAATCTATTCGTAGCGCCATTCTATCTCATCTTGTGGATACAGAACACAATACTGATGTTAACCAGGCTTTCGGAATCATTTCCCGCATACCAACAAATCTTAATTTCGCCTTAAGAGTTCAATTACTAAATATTGCTAAGGCTATTGGAATTCACAGTAAGAAGCCTAATTTGTGCGTCCGAAAGAAGTTTAGTTCAGACATTATCCTTACCTTGGCTATCTAGGTTTGAATGATCCTGAACTTTTGTGGAATTTTCCTAATTTTTGTTGATATTCTATTTCCTATTATATTTATTGCTATTATAGTTTAAGCATCTTTAATGAACTGTAATTCCATTGATCTTACTTTAAAAATCGATATTATTTAAAAAGACACTAATATTGTTATTGACTACTATATATAAGCTTACAAATAAAAATTCAAATATAAACCAATCATGGTGTTTTGTCTATAGGATGATACGATGGTGAATATAAATGGTGCAATTAGTCATAATAGTAGTAATGATAATAATAATAATAATAATAATAATAATAATAATAATAATAATAATGGTCTTATCAATAATAAGGATGAAAAAGTGAGGCAATCTGTGATAACACGAATAATGAGAAAACAGCATGATTAGACAAACAATTGTTCAGGTGGAAGTTGTCGATAAAGGCTGACTAGTCAAAACAAGTGAACCGATTACGTAATGTTAGATTGTAAGGGAAGGAAATGAAACAGGTTCATTATGGAGATAAGATTAAGGGATGATTAGAAAGGGGTTGAAAATATAAACAAGGGGTGGTGTGGAAGTCATTAGTTGGTTATGTCTTAATAGGCCAACAAGGGTGGGATAATGGTTGTACGAACTTCTTTTGAATGCATAGTTTAGGTTTAATAGTTCTAATGCCTATCGCCTCAGCTGTGTGCAGTAGACGAATACGAAGTCTATTAGAAAGATTCGGTGGGATACGATGAATTACTTTAAAGGCTCTCGTTTTCTCCACTACATGACCACTATCAATTAAGTGTGACAGAATTGAGCTACGGATTATTTTTGTCTGTCGTTTGCCAAACCACGATGTGAGATGTTCACTAACACGTTGGCTAAGCTGTCTAGTAGTACACCCAACATAACTGTCACCGCAGGTGCAGTTGAATTAATAAATACACATAAATGTGGCAAAACTATCAAGCCTATCCTCCGTTTGCGGCCCAATCATTCGTCGCCTAGAGAATGACAAACATAGGTGTGCTGCGTAAAATGTTCTACGTATACTCTTTGAAAGTATTTGGAATAGAATCTCACTTGATTAGTCACCATTAAATCCCACCGAATCTTTCTAATAGAGACTTCGTATTCGTCTACTGCACACAGCTGAGGCGATAGGCATTAGAACTATTAAACCTAAACTATGCATTCAAAAGAAGTTCGTACAACCATTATCCCACCCTTGTTGGCCTATTAAGACATAACCAACTAATGACTTCCACACCACCCCTTGTTTATATTTTCAACCCCTTTCTAATCATCCCTTAATCTTATCTCCATAATGAACCTGTTTCATTTCCTTCCCTTACAATCTAACATTACGTAATCGGTTCATTTGTTTTGACTAGTCAGCCTTTATCGACAACTTCCACCTGAACAATTGTTTGTCTAATCATGCTGTTTTCTCATTATTCGTGTTATCACAGATTGCCTCACTTTTTCATCCTTATTATTGATAAGACCATTATTATTATTATTATTATTATTATTATCATTACTACTATTATGACTAATTGCACCATTTATATTCACCATCGTATCATCCTATAGCCATTTTTTTCGAGATTGTCTCACTGATGAGACAATCTCGGAAAAAATGGCACTATAGTTAGCTCCCAGGATAGACGACTGGATCGTTTGGAAGAGCATTATGAGGAGCAGTTTAATTGACCCACAGCCACGCTCAACCTCCCGAATATACAACACCTCCCTGAATGGGATATAGACACAGGTCCTCCATCCTAACTGAGGTTACTAAAGCTGTCACCAATCTGAAACTAGGCAAAGCAGCGGGACCTGATGGAATGACTCCAGAGGTATTTAAGTACGGTGGAGACAGCTTACTGTCTGGATTAACTGAGGTACTAGGCAGCGTCTGGGAATCAGAGGAAGTCCCGTCGGGTTGGTGTAAGTCACTGATTATCCCCACATACGAGAAGGGAGACAAGTCTTCCTGTGATAATCACAGAGGGATTAGCTTGACTAATATAGTATCTAAAGTCTTAGGCTCAATAATCATGCGTAGACTGAGTGGTGCTCGGGAGGAACAAACACGAGAGAGCCAAGCAGGCTTTAGACCAGGAAGAGGATGTATTGATCATATCTTCACCCTCCGACAGATTCTAGAACATAGGCATTCCTACCGGCGTCCGACAGTCAGTATATTTCTTGACCTAAAGGCACCATTCGACTCTGTCGATCGAGAAGTCCTCTGGAGATGCTTGGCTGTAAAGGGAATTCCGAGAAAATATATTGCACTGATTAAGGCACTCTACTCGTACTCATACAGCCAGGTGAGGGCTTACGGCGAGCTGTCATCTGAACTGATGACGACCAGTGGTGTCCGTCAAGGATGCCCATTATCCCCTTTTCTATTCAACTTCATCATAGATGTGTTAATGGACTTAACCCTAGGTGACTTCAGTGACTCAGGGATTGACTTGCTACCGGGGAATAATCTCGTTGACTTGGAATATGCAGACGATATAGTCCTTCTAGGCGAAGACGCTGACGAAATGCAGAGTCTTCTAAACACCTCGAGCTGCAATCTACGAATGTTTGGCATGCGATTCGCTCCCGCCAAATGCAAGATGATGTTACAGGACTGGACTACATCGACGCCTAGTATAAAAATAGGAAGTGAAGTGGTAGAGCACGTTGACCGCTTCACTTATTTGGGAAGTACCATCAGCCAGCGCCAACGGGTTGATCTCTGACGAAATCTCAGCACGAATACAGGAGGCTCGTTTCGCATTTGCCAGTTTACGCCGACTCTGACGTAGACGAGATGTTCGACTATCGACCACAGGGCGGGTGTACTGCCTATCAGTCCGCTCCGTCCTCCTTTATGGCTGGCTGTGAGACCTGGTCATTGAGAGTGGAAGACATGAAAAGGCTGGCCAGTTGTCTTTGATCATAGGTGCCTGCGTTCTATCTCCCGTGTGAGGTGGTACAATAAGGTGAGCAATATTGAGGTAAAGCATTGGCCAAGTGCTAGTTAAGTGGGAGGGGAAATCAATCGACGAGGTTGTGAAGCTACATCGACTGAGATGGTTAGGACATGTGTTACGGATGCCTAGTCATCAACGGGCAACTTTAGCTGACATAGGGTCAGGTTGGAAAAGAGCTGGCGGCGGTCAAACCAAAACATGGATTCACCAGTCAATGAAATCTACAACAGTTAGTCTCAGCCACATAGGAAGGTGTGAACTGGCTTCCTGGTTGGGGTCCTCGGGACGGTAAAAACCAATGGTTCGAAACAATTGGTGACATGGCTCAAAATCGTTCTCAGTGGCGCAGATGCATCCACTCATTGTGACTTATGATCTCCAATGAAACTGTTTTGTTTTTCTTTATTACTCCTTTGTCTCACACCTCTACTCACTGTTTTTATTATGCTTTTCTTGTACTTTCTTCTCTTGCTTCGCGTGCTACACGGAGTGTGGCGACTTGAACTTCCGCACATTTGTGCAAAGTTCTATGTCGAAAACAGACAGACAGATAGACAAAACACCATGATTGGTTTATATTTGAATTTTTATTTGTAAGCTTATATATATTAGAGTTAAGCCTGATGAGATCTAGTTGAAAACAAGAATATTGTTCGCTTAAATGTGTTGTTCTAAATTTTACTATGGGAATATTGAATATATTGACTACTATTCCAGAATATTCCATGTATATAAGCACATATATGTTTAATTATAGAGCCAGAAGAGGAAATTATCTCAAAGGATATTCTTCTTTGCTCAATTATTTTGTGTTTTATACGTAATACTTTGATGTGGTTGTGTTCTCTGATCTGGATGGTTGATTCGCGAGGCTTTCATCGCCCCACTAAGTGTGATATCTTCAGCGCAAACTTCAATTCGTTGAAGTGAACTTTAAGATTTCTCCACGAGTTTATTAATCATCTCTACTGGTGACCTTTGAACGTTGGGGACAACCAGCGTTCAAATATTAGACAGAGGAAACAACAAGAATGCTAAAGAATTTTCAGAAGCCAGCCTGGTATTCCAGTAAATCATCAATCCATAGACACAGAAATAGACAAAAATTTATCAACCGATAAGAAAGAAACTTCACACACACGAGGGTCAGATTTCAAGCCAAAGAAATAATCAGTTCCAATATAAGTAACCTAGAAGGCGTGAAAACACACAAAAACAACCAGTCACGTCCAAGGTGGTCACCAGGAGAGATAATTAATAAACTCGTGGAGAAATCTAGAAGTTGACTTCAATCCAAATTGAAGTATGCGCTGAAGATGTCACCTAGTAGGGTGATGAAAGCTTCGCAAATCAACCATCCAGGTAGCTCAGAGAACACAACCACATCAAAATCATCTACCTGAGCTTCAAATCTTTTCTGTCATACGTAATACTTTGTCTACTTGCCTTATTTCATCGTTTAGATTCCCTATTGTACAGATTTTTCTAGCTGATGACGCCAAGACACATACTATGATAAGATTTCGTTTGTATGGAAGAGAAACTAACGACTTGAAAGGGGTTTATTTATTAACTTTACACTAAAACAAACAGTGACCATATCATGTTCGAAGATAGAATCAAAAGTTTCATACATTTGGTTCCTTTGATAAATTCCGATAGAGAGAGAAAGACCAGATATGCAGAATAAAATGATGCCGTCATTCTATTTCACAGGTTCTCATCAACTAACTGCAAACCACTACCTGAAATTACACTGGTTATCAATAATAACATTTCATACTTCATTGTTTGAAAGGTAATAAAGAAAACATTATAAGGTGAACGCATCATCAATTTATATACTATCAAACTATGAAAAAAGAAAAAAACGGAGGGGTGAGAGAAGACAGAAAACAGAAAAAATCAAATAATTAGTGTCAACATGGCAACTCAAGAAGGTTAAAGTTCATCAATTTGAAAACTTGCTTGGTGAGTTGAGCCCACTAGTGTGTATGACTAATCAGTATAATGAAAGTGATATGGTTACCAAGAGAGTGACAGATTAACTACACTCTCTTTCTATATGCATAAGTTTGGTCTGAGACGTTTGATTGCAATTGTTTCAGCAGTAATTCGTAGTAGATTCGCTGTCCTTTGTATGTTTAATATTTTGAAGGATTTGAAAATCTTGACAAAATGATCCGCATCCACAAGGTATCAGGTAATTGCACTTTGTAAATATCTGCTTCCTTTTAAGCATAAGTTTCTCGGAATATGCTCTGAAAACCTGATAGAAGCCCTTATTTCTATCCTTCCAATGTACTTGCTGCCGCAGGTACACGTAAATTTATAAATGCAGTTAGAGGTAACCTTAGCAGGGTACCTATCCAGTCTCGATTGCCTTATAGAGCATGTAGTACTGTATAGGGTGACCAGAATGAAAAGTGATGTAATTGTATCGATTTCTTTATGTATTTAGAAGAAAAATAATAATAAGTCGACTGTTATGAAAAAGTCCAACAAGGAGAAGACAAGAAAGAACACGAAAAGGCATAATCAGATTTATTTTGTGACCTTATTGAATTCACTTTTATAACATCCATCCATCCATACATACAAGAAAAGCGAATTTTGCTTTAAAGAATCTTTTTTATGAGCAGTATCTCAACTGTAATTTAATCAATTTCTTCTATAATGTGATGAAAGGCAGATTCACAAAGGAACAGTTAATCCTATAAGGAATTGTCATTATTATTATTATTATTATTATTAGATTAATACAATCTAATTTTTTCCAGCTTTTATCTTCTTGTATTTGAGCAGCTGTTTTATATAGAACAACAAAGATATTGAGTATTTTGGTCCACTCACTGTAAGTCAATCAGTCAATATAGGAGATATGAAATTAACTTAAAAGAAATTACAATTACAATGCTTGTGCTGCACAAGAGATGGTCCTGGTGGTGGTGGTGGTGGTGGTGACCCAAGCAGCCTAATAGGATAACTTCTTGATGTCGGAGATTATGGTTGGGTGGTTTCACAAGTTTCAGTGAGGAGCATCATCAATCTGGGGATGTAGATGAATGTAGGCTGACGTGCCCCGAAATAGGATGAAATGCGCGTCCAACCACCATCAACTGAGTGATATTATTATTATTATTCACTGCACTTCAGAGCGGGAAATAGGCTCTCAAGGGCATAGTTTACTCACATACGTCTAAGTATAAAAATTCCACTGTACCATATTTCGCTGCACGTACTTTTATGTGATGAAAGTAGTGTCAGGCATGAACTAACTAACCTTCTTCACACTGCTAAATTAACCATTTCTTCCACCCTTACAGTACCAAACTTTATTGTTATTGTATTTCTTATACTTAAAGTCCTCTCAATTTTTTGTTTATTTATTTATTTTTCATAATTGTGAACATCGTTTAAGCTGTGCTCCCGCTGTTAATCTTGTATTTCCCCTCACTATACTACATCAACAGAACATGCTAAAATTTTCAAACTGAACTGACAATACTGTTTGAAACAAACACACTGTTATTATTATTATTATGAACATTAATATTTATTGATTTCAATTCGTGCTTAGAATATTTTTGACTTTATATCTTAAAAGTGGACAAATTCCTTTGGTTACTTTTGTTTTAATTTTATTTATATTTTAAGTAAATCAGGTGGAATATTCTGACAAATGCTGAGAATTCCATTCTGTATTATAAGTACTGTTTTTGGAATAAAGTAAATTATCATTATTATTCCGGTCGGTTCTCTGTCATCAATCAGCTTCATCGGGGTGCGTAAACGTCCACAAGGTAGTTTCATTTCCTCACCAATTTGTAGTAGTGAGTAGTAAATTGTCCTCTTAATGTCATCCAGTTATTAATACAGTATGAAATTATATGCCATCCCAGTGCAGAAATTCTTTTCTATGACTGGCAAAATTCACTCGGCACATCTAGTGAATGACCAGTAAAATACTGGTTACTGGCCAATGATCAGTCAAGTGTGTCCATCATAGTGATACCGGAGATCGCCTGTACACTGAATAGCTTACTGGCATCATCCCTTACTGAATTACTGTGTCTGTGATATGAGTTTAAATTCATTGAAGTCATCAGTTCCTCCGAGGTTGCAGATACTGTTTGCTGTGAGGAGTTCCAGTCAGAAAAGGGCTACCTGTTGAGTTTCATCAGCTGTCTAACATGACTTGAAGGCGTTTTTGTTTGACATGTAAACAGAAAGAATAAGTTAAGATTTAACAGTCACGGTGAGTAATAATCGATCAAGCATTCTAAAAATAATTAATTCAGAATACTAGTTGATCATTATATGAATACTAGAGAGAAATAAACCAAGAAATGAGGTAAGTGGACGTGAGTTCAAGGGTGACTGTCTATCTGTCTGTCTGTTTTCGACATGGAACTTTGCACATGCGTGCGGCAGCTAAAGTCGCCACACTCCCTCCTTGTAGCACACAAACCAAGAGAAGAAAGTAGAAGAAATGCATAATAGAGACAGTAAACAGAGGTGTGAGACAAAGAAATAGTAGTAACGAAGAACAATATAGTTTTATTGGAAATCATAAGTCATAGGGAGTGGATGCATCTGCGCCATTGAGAACGATGACTTTGAGCCAAAACACCAATTGTTTCCAACCATTGGTTTTTACCGTCCCGAGGACCCCAACCAGGAAGCCAGTTCACACCTTCCTATGTGGCTGAGACTAACTGTTGTAGATTTCATTGACTGGTGAATCCATGTTTTGGTTTGACCGCCGCTAGCTCTTTTCCAACCTGACCCTATGTCAGCTAAAGTTGCCCGTTGATGACTAGGCATCCGTAACACATGTCCTAACCATCTCAGTCGATGTAGCTTCACAACCTCGTCGATTGATTTCCCCTCCCACTTAACTAGCACTTGGCCAATGCTTTACCTGAATATTGCTCACCTTATTGTACCACTTCACACGGGAAATAGAGCGCAGGCACCTATGATCAAAGACAACTGGCCAGCCTTTTCATGTCTTCCACTGTGAGTGGCCAGGTCTCACAGCCAGCCATAAAGGAGGACGGAGCGGACTGATGAACAGTACACCCGCCCTTTGGTCGATAGTCGAACATCTCGTCTACGCCAGAGTCGGCGTAAACTGGCAAATGCGAAACGAGCCTCCTGTATTCGTGCTGAGATTTCGTCAGAGATCAACCCGTTGGCGCTGGCTGATGGTACTTCCCAAATAAGTGAAGCGGTCAACGTGCTCCACTAACCAGTTCACTCCCTATTTCTAAACTAGGAGTCAGTGTAGTGCTGTCCTGTAACATCTTGCATTTGGCGGGAGCGAATCGCATGCCAAACATTCGTAGATTGCGGCTCAAGGTGTTTAGAAGACTGCATTTCGTCAGCGTCTTCACCTAGAAGGACTATATCGTCTGCATAATCTAAGTCAATAAGATTATTCCGTGGTAGCATGTCTATCCCTGAGGGTGACTAATAACAATAGTAATAATAATGATTGTGAAATAATAACGATGATATGGTATAAACTTAAAGTGCTGTTGGTGAACGATTATCAAATATCAGATAATAATGATGAATTTAGTTCAATGAAATGAACAGGATTCTGCGCACATAGTAATAACAAGTTAGAAAAGCATTACTTAAACCAAAGGTAATAGAAATGATGAGAAAGGTCAGGAAGTCGTAAAAGGTAGAAAAAGAAATAAATGTTTGTTAATGAAACAATGGAAAAGAAGAATTGTGATAGATAGAAAATTAAAATGCCACTGTTTATGCCGGATTTATTGACCTTATTATAACCCAAGGTAAACAAAGAGGTGGAAAACACTTCTTTTGTAGACAAAGACTCGGTCTTCTGGTATTGATTACTCCCGCTTCAGTTACTGATAAAAGACATAGTCGAGCTTCCCTAAATAGATTGCCGGGAAGCTGGTAGATAACAGATAACACCTGCTCTCGTTTTATTGATTGTCCAGTATCTACCAAGTGGGCCAAGACTGCATTATTCACGCATTTGATTATCCCTTTACTCGACCATACAGCCACATGTCAAAGGGATTGCATGGATAAGGCCTTATCCAAGCTTAAAACAATTCTAAACTTATTCAAACCTATGCATCGGTAATGCCCTTTCATAGTAAATGAATATTTTATTTACCCACTATGTTCTGAAATAACGCTGGTCGTGCTTAAAAAGAGAGCTGGATACTTCGTTAATGCGGCAAAATCTTAAAAATAAGATCAGCATCTAAAATAATGCCTTTAGTGCTGAAAATAAGCACTGCATGCCTAACCGCTGCGGTTAATACTGAAAAATAGCACTCTCTCTGGACATAGTATACTGAGACCAATCAATCCGCAAAGAGTAAGTTTCACACAGAGTATGTAGTGTGACGGCTGCAGACTTGTCTGCGAATTACATATAATGTGATTGGTCTATTTGACCAGAGGTGTGATAGTAAATAGGAATACATACTGCGAAAACATAATTGAACAGAGGGGTAGGGAATGTGAATTGGTCACATAAGAAGATTGCAATGAATAGTATATTTCATTAGTAATCAGTTGGTGGATGGTGATGTTCCCACCGAGGTTCGAACCCAGTGCCCATAGTTTCAAACGCCAACGCGTTATCCACTAGAAATGCAGGTGCATCCAGATGACGAGTCCCAAATACGTTGAAATGCGCATCCTAGATCCCACTGCTAGTCACCATCCACCAATTGAATACTAATTAAATGCCTAGACACCGTCCAAACATCTACTCAAGAAGCCTACATGTCAACCTGAGACCGAGCACTTCGGTCCAATCAATCGACGGGAAAATCTAAAATAATATATTTCGTATGTGGAACGTCCCTGAATTCGATTACAGTTCAGTTGAAACGAGGTCACAAATGAAAAATAAATTATGAGCCAGGTAGGTTGTGTCTAATATCTATTCTACCAGCCATGGGGAAAAATGTTTTGTCAGTGCTGCGTTTCGAAGTTTGGTAACAGCTCAGTAAAAATGAGGTCAAAAAATGGAACAATTTTGAGAGAACATACTGGGCCACATTTAATGCACTTTAAACAGTCTAGCGAATACAGTTGTCGTGATTTATGTGACAGGCCCAGTATTGAAAAGTCCAGACGCGTCTGAGCACGACCAATGTAACCAGCTCTCTATGATCAGTTGAATTCATAGATACACACTGATGAGGTCATGTTTGGTGATTTATCCTTCACTAGTTGTGTGATTACTGAGTTAGTTGAGAAACTAAGTACTAGTTCCTCAGTAAGAAAGGTCCTCTCTGCTGCTCTATTATTATTATTGTTCCCTTGGGTTCCTAGTGGAACATACGGCTTCAACTGCACGTCTCCACTTGCTTCTGTCTTCCTTCTGCTGTACTTTTCACCTGCATCCATGTTAGTCCATACTCTTTCAACTCCTCTTCACACGACCCCCTCCATGTCACCCTTGCACTGACGTCCCACTCGCCGCTTCCTTTTCGGCCTGATTCCACTTGAGCAATGGCCTGACGCGCGCGATGTCACCCAGCGGCCTCCTTAGCGAGTGTCCAATCCATTTCCACTTTCTCATGCATATTTGTTAGGCGATTGGTTGTTTCTTGTTTTAGTAGACAGAGGACAAGTAGTTCAGCGAAGAGTCTCTTTTCGGCGAATTCATTTCTTGTTTTGTTTGCTCCCATAGTTTCTTGTTGGTGCATCTGATCTTCAGTTTAGAGTGAAGACAGTTGTTAATAAAGGTCAGCAACCTTTTGGAAATACTCTTTGTGACTCGACCGCCAAGTTTCTGATCCGTATAAAAGAACTGACTGACTTGACGTTGTTTGTATTGAAAATCCGACTGAATTTTGTTGTTGATGCTGAGTGACGAAGATTTCCAGATTGGTTTCAGGTTGATAAATGTGTTTGTCGCCCACCACCGATTCTTGCTCGATTTGACATCCTCGTCCGTTCCGACTGTGTGTAGTTGAGACAATGCTCCCTAGATAAGTGAGTGAATGAAGTAACCTCTTTCAAATCCCTCCCGTTGATGGTGATTGACGCTGGATGTTGCTGTTGTTGGTTGGTTATTTTCATAACCTCCGTCTTGTCTATGTTCACATGGAGTCCTGTCTTCGCCGGCTGTTTCTTCGACCAGTTTGTCGGTTTTCGCTTGTAAGTCTTCGATTTTGTGTGACATCAAACATAAATCATCCACGCGCGAAATCCAGGTCTTCTAGGTTCTTCACGTCGGTCGGTCCAGGATATCCCTGTCTTCTCGTTTCCCACTGTCTGACGCATAATCCACCACAATTAGGAATATCATTGGTGATAATAAGCAAGCACCCTTGTCTGACTCCTGTGTTTACTCCAAACGCCTCGCTGAGTTTTCCGTTGTGGATCACTTGACATGTGTCGTTGTCGTACAGCTGTTGAATAAGGTTGATGAATATTTGGGGTACGCCGTAGTACTCGAGTAATTTCCAAATTACTTCACGGTCAACGCTGTCGAAGGCCTTCTCAAAGTCTATAAAGTTGAGGTAGAGGTTTGATTGCCATTCCATGCTTTGTTCGATGATGATGCGTAGAGTTGCAATTTGGTCAGTACATGATTTGCCTTTCCTGAATCCAGCTTGTTCTGGTCGGAGTTCTGTCTCCAGTGCGTCCTTTAATCTCTCCAGGATGATGCGACTCAGGATTTTACTTGGCGTCGACAGGAGCATGATTCCTCGCCAGTTCTTGCAGAGTCCTAAGTCGCCCTTCTTTGGTAGTTTCACGAGGTAACCTTTCCTCCAGTCAGTAGGCACCTTTCCCTCCTTCCAGACCTTTTGCAATAATGGAGTCAGCATGTCTGCTGTAGTCTCTGGGTCCGCTTTCAGTGCTTCAGGGGGTATTCCATCTGGTCCGGCTGCTTTTCCAGCTTTCAGAAGCTTGATTGCATTCAAGACTTCAGCTTTCGTTGGAGGATTGGTGTCAACTTGCAGTTGTGTGCGCGCTGTTGTTGGTATTTCTGGACGGGTTGCAGGTGGTGGTCGGTTCAAGAGTCCTTTGAAGTGATCCGCCCATTGTTTAATCTGTTTTTCTTCCTTGGTAATTGGGTTCCCTTGGCTGTCTTTTATAGGTTTCGCTTGTGTTGGTCTCTTCCCGGATAGAGATTTGGTTATCTGATATAGTGTCCTCAGGTCCCTTTTGCCTGCTGCCTTCTCAGCTTCAGTGGCCAGATTGTCGTAGAATCGTCTTTTGTCCTTCCTAGCACTCTTCTTCACTTCTTTGTCCAGTGCTGTGTAAGTTGAGCTCAGCGTCTCCTTCTCCTGTCCGTCCTTGCATTGAATCATTTTCTCTTTCACCATTCTCCTCTCTTCTATTAATTTCCAAGTGTCCGTTGAGAGCCATTCCTTGTCTTGTCTCTTCTTTCTTCCTAGAACCGTTGAACACGTTTCGTTGAGAATCGCCTTCAGAGACTTCCAATGTTCTTCCACGCATGATTCTTCAGTGATGTCGCGTAGTGTTTCCTGCTTTGCTCTGACAGTTGCAGTGAAAGTGTCTTTTGTGGTTGTGTCCTTCAGTTTTGAGTGTTGAACTTGCATTGTGGCCTATCCCCAGCTATCCTCGAGGCTTTTAGTTTCACCTTGAAAGTCCCTTCTACTAGATAGTGGTCTGAACCCACATCTGCTCCTCTCCTTGACCTTGTGTCCAGTAGGCTCCGTCTCCACTTTCTTGAAATTGAGATGAAGTCTATTTGGTTTTTGGTGTTTCCATCTGGTGAAATCCATGTCGTCTTGTGTATATCCTTGTGTTTGAACACACTACCACCAATCACCAAATCATTGAAGGCGCAGAAGTCTGAGAAGAGTTCACCATTGTCGTTCATTTCACCGAGGGCCTCACGACCCATGGTGAGTTCTCTTCCTGTGTTGTCTCCTCCCAGCTTCGCATTCATGTCGCCCATCAGGATTTTGATATCGCCATTTGGGACGTTGTCCATTATTGCTTGTAGTTGTCTGTAGAACGCCTCCTTCTTCTCTTGTTCTGAGACGTTTGTAGGCGCATAACATTGAATGACTGTAACTTTCCTTCCTTTTGAGTTGAACCTGGCTGTCATTATCCTGGAGGAGATTGGTTCCCACTGCATGAGAGCTTTGGTTGCTGTTGGTGACATCATGATGGCCACTCCCTCGGTGTGCTCGTGGTTGTCCTCTGGGTGGCCGGAATAGATTACTGTCTCTCCAGTAGGTAGTTGGCACCTTCCAGTTCCGTTCCATCTGCTTTCGCAGATTCCCAACACTTCTATTCTGTACCTTCTCATTTCAGCGGCTATCTGGGCAGCCTTTCCAGTTTCGTACATTGTACGAACATTCCAGGTACCCATCCTTACTTTTGCTTTCATCGAAAGAAGGCACATCGGCTGACTGGCTTCCCGAAGGCTTTCACCAGCCTGCGTCATTTCACTTCCCCGATTCCAGCAAAAAATAAGGTTATTGTTTATATTTTTAGAATTTCTAATAAATTTGCGCGTTGAAGTTTCTGTAGCAGTTTGGTTGTTTTAAGGGTGGGGTTGCTAGCACCACGCCCCAACCCTCCCTCTTTATCCGGGCTTGGGACCGGCTAGAAAACTAGCGAGCTAGTAATCTAGGCGAGATCTGCTGTTCTATTAAGTCGATATTTCTGAATGTCAAATGCATTCTTTCCTTTGTAAATCAATACATAGGTTTATTATCTACAGTAACGATCGTCACTCTATCTCTAGGTATCGACTGGTTAATGTGTGCTAAAAGAAATTAATGAATTCATAATTGTAGAGTCTGAAGAAGAAGAATCTCTTGGAAACAATTATTCGCTCTAACTATTTTTGTTCTGAATAAATTACTCAGTTTATTATAAAACAAAAGTACATACTAATAACCACTTGCATTATAGTAGGTCAGGTGGTCCATAGTAGGCAGAAGTTGAAGTCAAATGTTTTCTGTTCACACACACAGTTTGGGTTGTGTGTGATTAACCCCCACCCCCCATCCCAACGTGCTTCCGTAACCTTTAATGATAACTTTGATTTAAGGTTGTGTGAAATATTAATAATAATAATAATAATCGTGAAACAGTCATTAATATTCATTTTTGTGACCTGCCATTAATTAATGCTTTTCAGTAGTTGATCATGATGATAAATTTCAATTGAGATTAAGTACATTTGGATTGTCCTTATGACTTTTTAATCATTTATGAACATAAAACATTAGAACATTTTATTTCTTCTACCTCTATATATGTATGTATCCCCTCAGTTGTAGGTGAAAATGTAGATACAACAGTGTGAAGTAGACTCTGTGGAGTCTCTTCCTTTAATCATTAGGATAAAGGATCAAAGCAATTGTAAATAAATTACAAAATGGTACCATTTCACAATATTTGTCTGTTTAATGTCTTTTTTGAAGAAAAATCCCTTCCATACTTATTATTCGAGTTCGAAAACTAGTAAATTTTATTGTGGATGAAATCTTTAATGTCTTTGAAACTACTGGTATGCCGAATAAATACACATAAGAAATAGATGGTGAGACTATCTCAGATATTCTTGGATTAACAGACTACTACTGCATGTAAAGTGTGATGATGGAAGTGTGGATGAAAATCTGAATGAAGCATTAGAAGTGGCGTCAGTGGCTTAGCGGTAGAATATTCACCAACGACTCATATAGTCCGGGGTTCGACCCCTGGCCGACTCACTCCTTTACGTTGCTAAGCCAGTAGTGAATCTGGTAAAGAGGAAACGTTAGGCGTGAGGCTAGCAACCTCATCCCGTAAAGATTAAACACAACTGCTACCGAAACTTCGAACCTGTAGCTTGAAGCCCTATATTCCACTGGGAATGTATAGGAATATAGAAAATCATTAGAACTGAAAATGGCCTTTTGTTGCTGATTAGTCTGGCTACCTGGTAGGTAGACTGGTACAGCACTGAGTATACTACAATAAACGGTCGTCACTTTAGTTCAGCACTAGCTAGTAACTAATGTCATGTGTCCAGTACTTTGTTTAGTGAAGACTGAATTCTATCAGTCACATTTGCAGTGTGGTCATCATACTGCGTGGCTCGCCATCAAACTGGACTCTGAATTGTTGTTATAAGATGGTTGGAGGTAATCGATGGGAAGCCTTGACTAGACATAGGTTTCGTGTGTCTTGGCCCTTATCAGCAAAGTTTATTCGCAACCTTGAAGCAACTCTTGTTCTTTGTGAGATTCGACCGCATGTCACCCATTGCTGCAGTCAGAGTCGTTATAGCTTATACTGAGAAAGGTCATCCGAAGGATACAAATGCATAAGTACTTCTAGCGAAATTCGTTATCATCTAAAAACAGATTTAAACGAATTTCTCTTTCACGAATCTTCTTAAAGAAATAAACGTTTGGAGTCACATAAAATTGTGTATATTACCACTTTGCACTTTTCGTGAAGAAGACATTACGATTTTTATTCCTTTGTTCTTATGTAACAGTTTGGCAGCTGGTTAAATCCTCTCAGAAGATAAGCAGGAAAAAGATGAGGCAGTAACTCATCGAAGAAGACATTGCGAAGTGGTTGCGCTATATCGTGAATTGGCAGAAGTTAGAATTCAAGGACCGTTGGATCGGGTCCCAGTGACTCAATGGTCTACGAGCTCGCCTTGTAACCAGAAGGTCCTGGGTTCGAATCCCAGTGGGTGCGTACTGCTGAAAAGCCCCAAACTAGGACGAAACAGCTGTCCAGTACTCCCAGCAGGTTTTTCAGTGCTTCTCTAACTGATGTCAGCTCATGATGAAATCATCCATGCAATTAAAAAAGAAATTGCCAATTACTGAGTCATTTTTGAAACAGACACACTAAGTCGGAAATTACAAGATTTCGCCGTCCAAAATGACAATTCAACACAGATTCCATTAAAATGTCAAAATATTCAGATGCCAACGTGTTCATTATGAAGTAGAAGAGAATAAAAAGCAAGCACGATGGTGTATACTACTGCTGTATGCTATGAGTAGTTGGATACCACAAATGTCAACCAGTAGTGCTTAACTAAGTCCAGTTGGGCGCACCACTAATGACCTCAGTACTTTGCCAGCGAAATAACCACCAAAATATTTAGATTACTTTGATCCGGCTATTAAGCATTAGCGAATCGCTTACACAATAGACATTTTGAGAGATGGAGCACCTTAGCATAAATCAGTCATCTTTATGTAACAAGCTGCTTTGAATTTCAAACCATTTGATACACTTTTTACAGTGAGTCTCTTTAAATTTTGTATTTACTGATAATTTGAGACAATGTTGTAAAATTAAATTATTGGATTTTTTTGTGTAACAATATCTTAAAGGTAATTTTACATATTTTGAATTAATAAATATTGCCATTGTTGAAATTAAAACAAGACATTTAAGCCAAAAATCTTGTTCTCAGTCAAGTGTTCTTCAGGCTTTACTCTGATATACATAACTTTGAATATATACATGCACAGACATCTTTTATTTCTACGATTTGAGTTGAACTCACAAGATTGTTATGTAACTTATTGGTTACCTGTCATCTTATTCGTTTCTTGTCTTCATTGCGTCACACCTCTTTCTCTATTGTATCAAAACATTCAAATTACTTTTGTGTTATGTTTTGTTTAAACTTGAACCTTGTTTGCATAAATAAGTTTATGTAAGCGAAACTTGTGAACACTGTTTATTGATTTCGAAGTCAACCAGGTAAACGATGGTAATATTTGATTCCGCAACAAGCGTTGGTATTGCTTACTTTATTTGAAGATAGTAGATTCACATAAACATTTCAGTCACTAAATTAGGTCGAAATGTAACAAGATTATGAATTTAGATAAAGCAATAAGAAGACGTAATTTGTCTGAATCGTGTGTGTAATGTATTTGCGCGATCAACACATTTCGAACAATCTGATCCATCACACACGGACTTGTCATAGAAATATATATGAAATTAATAAAGAGGTAAGAGGTGAGAAAAATAGACTACTCAGGTCAAGTTAAAAGGACATATTCATGGTCAAAATAACAATGAAGACCACTAAACCAAATAGCAGAGGTAATAGTACATCTGCCCTGACTGGTATCAAAACGAAGTTTACCAAGAAAGGTGGTTTAGTGTGATGACGAATTGTTTTTGAATGCATAAGGTGGCTTAAACTTTCTAATTGCTAGGGCTTCCACAAACTTTAGGATACGCCTTCCCCCAAACACATTTTATAGATAGGTTTAAAAGATGTTTTAACGCAAGTTATGTGCTGATAAATTTGCAACTCGACGCATTATCATTGAACAGAGCATAGAATGGCAGTCACATCTCTCTTTTTACCTCGATTTCATCCTGTTTTGAAAAGGCTTTCGACAGCATTGACCAAATACTAATTTGGGGACTACTTCATTACTACTGACTGCTGTGCCAAAAAACTTTATCAACTTCATTCAAACGTTGACTGGATGCATGACAAAGCCATATGTCAAGTGATCCACAACAGAAGTCTCAGCGAAGTCTTCGTAGTGAAGACAGAAGTAAGACAAGACTGTCTCATATTATCGATGGCATTCCTAATTGTGGTGGGGACTAGATTATGCGGAAGACCATGTGTAAGGAGCGAGATGACAGGAATATGTCAGACAGATAAGGGGGCTCTAGAAGATCTGGATTTCGCAAATGCCAATGTTTTACATCTGATGTCGCACAAAAACGACAGAGGACAAGGACCATATATCTGCTAATTGTATTTGCACACGTTAAGTCTGCTGTGATTGGTTGTGAGTTCCTCAAGGTTAAGCTTTGTTGTTGTTTTTTGCCATGACCCCGATGCGAGACGTGATTTTGATGTAAACTGTTGTCTACAATTTCAGCTTGCAGACAATTGTCACCACAACATAAGAACACCAGCAAATTAGCTGAGGAAGCAGCGAAGATTGGACAACAGGTTAACATAGAGAAGACGGAGGTGATGAAGATACTCGCCAACTAAGAGCAACAACAATCAATACCATCCGCTATCGGTGGAAGAAATTTGAAAGACCTGAACTCCTTCACCTATCTAGGAAGGAACGTTTCAAATACAGGCGGAGTTAAATATAAGGATATCAAAACCAGAATTGGAAAGGCAGGACAGATCATCGGTCTGGAACCAGTGTGAAAATCTGAACTCAGTATGAATAACGAAATTCAGATATCCAATAACAAAGTTAAATTAATTCTTCGATAAGGGTCAGAGACTTGGCGGACTTTATTAACACCGCCTTCGCTGTCTTCATAATGAAGATCTAATGACAGGTGAGAAAGAATTGGCAACAAGAAACTCTGGGGACGAACGAACCATGAACCTATTGTTCAACAAATATTGGGGTAACGCTAAAGGGACTTCTGAGTGACATCGTGCTCCAGGCGCCGAATGGGAGGTGAGAGAAGGACGAGGGGGGGACTGACATGAAGGAGTTCGGTTGAGGACGGTCGTGGAACCAGCCAAATGGTACTGCATGGGACAGGATAAAATGGAGATGGGCTGTTAATGCTCTACATCCCAGCAGGAACTCGAGGGAATAATAATGGTATTAATAGTAATAACGAGAGTTCAGTCGTAAATCAACTACTTAATAATTCCAAAAGTAGTATAGAGTTATTCACTCACGAAAGTTTCATTTATTTTTCTACATTTTGGGATAAAATCAAACTGGTAGAGATGGAAAATTTATGGAAAGTGAAATTTATTCGTGTCTCTTACTTCATTTCATCAGTTCACTAGTAATAAGTTAAGCAACAAGGGAACTCTAGCCTACAGACAGCCAACCCGCCAACGATCTATTGCACAGTCAATAAATATGCATAAGAAAATAGAGTTGTATTGGAAATAATATTTTGAGGAAGCATTCAAACGACTTTAGATGCTTGTCCTTCAAGTGCAATCTGAACAGGAAGAGACTAGTTTGAGATCCGAGGGACACTTTGAGAAAGTCATATGTCAGGCAGACATGAACACTTGTAGATAGTTAGTATACTGGTGTGAAGTGATGACACAGAACCACGTGTAACGGAATAACTACTGGGGGAAATCCCTTCTAAACGATCTGATTACAATATTTGTACTTCCTTGGGTATTTCGACCAACGTTGTAGTTTTTATCCGTTTTGCTCCTAGACTGCATATCATTAGTCTGACATTTGCATATCATATGTTGCCTTCGTCCCCGCTTAGTCTCTAATTTTAAAGCTTCTCTTTATGGTTGTGTGATGATGTTGATAGTTTGTTGTTTTTCGGTGTGATTTCTTTTGAGTGAATCGGGGTCATTCTGACTTTGATCTGTCTTCTGGAATTGTTGGCATTTGATATCTGTGTAGGTAATTTTCGATCCGAACGCTGGAAAGAACACTATGAGGAACAGTTTAATTGGCCCACAGACACACTCAACCTGCCGAACATCCAACACCTCCCTGAATGGAATATAGACACAGGTCCTCCGTCCATAACTGAGGTTTCTAAAGCTGTCACTAGTCTGAAACAAGGCAAAGCAGTGGGACCTGATGGAATGAGTTCAGAGGTATTTAAGTACGGTGGAGACAGCTTACTGTCTGGATTAACTGAGGTACTAGGCAGCGTCTGGGAATCAGAGGAAGTCCCGTCGGATTGGTATCAGTCACTGATTATCCCCACATACTAGAAGGGAGACAAGTCTTCCTGTGATAATCACAGAGGGATTAGCTTGACTAATATAGTATCTAAAGTCTTAAGCCCAATAATCATGCGTAGACTAAGTGGTGCTCGGGAGGCACAAACATGAGAGAACCAGGCAGACAGGCTTTAGGCCAGGAAGAGGGTGTATTGATCATATCTTCACCCTCCGACAGATTCTAGAACATAGGCATTCCTACCGGCGTCCAACAATCACTATATTTCATGACCTTAAGGCGGGATTCGATTCTATCGATCAAGAGGTACTCTGGGGATGCTTGGCTGTAAAGGGAATCCCGAGAAAATACGTTGCACCGACTAAGGCACTCGCTCCCCTTGTCAAATGTAAGATGATGTTACAGGACTAGATCACACTGACTCCTAGATTAGAAATAGGAAGTGGAGTGGTAGAGCACGTTGACCGCTTCACTTACTTTGGAAGTACCGTCAGCAAGTGTCAACGGGTTAATCTCTGACGAAATCTCAGTACGGATACAGAGGGCTAGTTTCGCATTTGCCAGTTTACGTCGTCTCTGGCGTAGACGTAATATCCGGCTGACTGTCATCCAAAGGGCGGGTGTACTGCCCATCAGTCCGCTCCGTCCTTTTTTATGGCTGTGAGCGAGACATGGCCATTGAGAGTGGAAGAAATGAAAAGATTGGCTGTCTTTGATCATATGTGCCTGCGCTCTATCTCCTGTGTGAAGTGGTATAATAAGGTGAGCAATATTGGGATGAGGCATTGGTCGAGTTTTAGGTGAGAGGGGGAAATCAATCAATGAGGTTGTGAAGCTACATCGACTGAGGTGGTTAGGACATGTGTTTCGTATGCCTAGTCATCGTCTTCCTCGATAATGGGAAATGTTAGCTGACATAGGATCAGGTTGGAAAAGAGCTAGCGGCGGTCAAACCAAAACATGGATTCACCAGTCAATGAAATCTACAACAGTTAGTCTCAGCCACATAGGAAGGTGTGAACTGGCTTCCTGGTTGGGGTCCTCGGGACGGTAAAAACCAATGGTTCGAAACAATTGGTGTTTTGGCTCAAAGTCATCGTTCTCAATGGCGCAGATGCATCCACTCCCTATGACTTATAATTTCCAATGAAACTGTTTTGTTCTTCGTTATAATTATTCCTCTGTCTCACACCTGTTTTTGCTGTCCCTATTATGCATTTCTTCTCTTGCTTTGTGTGCTACAAGGAGGGAGTGTGGCGACTTGAACTACCGTGCATATGTGCAAAGTACTTATACTTAGAAAGTAACCTTGTCTTTACAGCTACCTAACGGTAATGTTGAGATAATTTTGATGTTATTATCGTCGAAAAGAACTACAGATTCCAGCTATAAATAATCGTCTTTTTGATATTTTCGCAGGGTTTTGTGACTGTGAGTGTTTGAAGGAAGTTTTGTCAGCCATATGCTAGGATGCATAGATCGATTTCCTGCGTTTAGACTCGAACGAATCTTTTTTAATCGTAACAGCAAATGCTGTTAGGGCCATATGTTCCAGTCTGTAGGCAAGGAATAACTAATAATGGTAAAAGTCAAGCAAATTATTCGTCTACTTTTTTGAAATTTGTCTTCCTTGTTGCAATTAACACCTTCGAGAAATTTTTAACAAATGCTTCGTATCTTTATCTCCCCCCCGCCCCCCACGCAGCACTAATCGATATTAACACCAATTATGTCACTTACTTTTTTGACCTAAATCTGACACAAAAACAGAATGTTTATCCAACATTCGTATATGTTTACACAAAATACAAACACACACAGATTGGAAATTCCACATGCATTTTATACTTGCTTTGACATTTTTTTTACTCTAAGTTATCGTATACGATCAATGTTCTAGAAATCTGTGTTCAATGTGTTCAATGATTGATGATATGAGCAAATGTTTTTTGGTTTTGTTATCTGTGAAGTAGGTTATGCCACGCCTTATTATGTATGACATAAGTTAACACCGTTGAAATTCTAAAATGAAAGCAGAAACGGGCAAAATTTGGGAAATAGTAAAATTATTCATAAGATCGTTTAAGATAATCTCTCGATTAAGAGGTTGGTATGAATACAGTGGCCGGTGATGGTAAGGGATTTTGAATGAATGGATTGGTGTTATGAACAACATCAATGTTGCTGTTTAAATAACATCGAATCAATAATATTGATAGATTACAGCTCAATAGCATCAACACAACAATACACGGAATGTCAGAAAAATTAGGAAAGATAATACTACAAATTCATGAATTTATAGTCTCTACTGAAGGCCAACCAGGGCAGTAGTAGTGGCTGGCTGAACTTGCTTCCATTGCACGCAAAGCGCTGGTTGTTTCACGCGAATCGCAAAAGACTCTGTTGTTTGAAGCATACGGTACCTCGATGTTTTTGGCAATTTATTTGGCAACCGGCATATTATAGAGAAGGATTCTTCCACGCTGGCTTTGTAGCTGGTTCGCACCTGATGGTCCAATATCGAACTGTTAATGGTTTTAACTACACCTTTACTTAGCCATAGTCTGAGATGTTCTCGAGAGCATGAAAAATCAAGTTCCTAGAGGGACGGCCGACATAACTTGCTCTACTGCAAGCTCAGTTGAATTAGTAGATATAATTGGAAGTGGCTAGCTAGTCTAGGTACATCATCTTTTAACCAAGGAATCCCCATCAGTCATGTGGAAACTAAGACTTGTAATTCAGCAGCATTAAAAGTTCTTTGAAGTGATTTTCTTAATTTCTTCGTAATTGTCTCACTTGGTATATCGCCCTTGAATTGCAGTCGTATATAAAGTGGCTTCTTGTTTACAGATAGTGAGTAGTCCTTTTCCACCGCTTTCTTTGTCATGTTTTTCTTGATAAATTTTTCGGGATAGCTATTTCCGATTAAAGTATCATATACACTGCTTAATTCATATTAATTTACTCCTTCTGCGAATGTAGCTCTAACTCTGTGGCTGAGGGTCTTCACTGAATTTCTTTTGTACTTGATAGGGACGAAGCTGTGAAAATGCGTATGTTGTCCTGTTCAAGTACTTTTTCTATCAAATTTCTTTTTATGCTACCATCTGGTTTTCTTGTAAGCAGGACATCCAGGAAGGCAATGCTGCCTTGGTATTCCTCTTCGCAAGTGAATTTCACAGCCGAATGTAGTTCATTGAATTCAGTGATTATTGTACTCCTATCTGAATCATTATCACAAAGAATGAAGGGTGCCTAATAAATTGCCAAAATCATCGAAGCACCTCATGCTCCAAACAGCAGAGGCTATTGCGATTCGCCTCAAGCAACCAGCGCTCTGTGTTCAAAAGAAGCAAGTCCAACCAGCCACTACTACTGCCCTGGCTGGCCTTCAGTAGAGACTATAAATTCATGAATTTGTAGTATTATCTTTCCTAATTTTTCTGACATTCCGTGTATTGTTGTGTTGATGCTACTGAGCTGTAATCCGGTGATATTATTATTGATTCGATGTTATTTAAACAGCAACATTAATGTTGTTCATAACACTAATTCATTCATTCATTCACTATAATGTGTATATAACTGTAAAGCCTGATGATGAAGGGGTTATCGAAAAGAGTACTCTTTGTTCAGTATTCATTCTTTTGAAAATTTTAATGGGCATTTTTATTCAATTAAGATTTTGAATGAATTTCGTGTTCTAGTTGTGTGCCGACTGAATTACGCGAACCAACGGTTAACTAGGCACTGATACTACAACTGTCATTTAAGTGAGTTGCATGCAGGTGTCTCTTCATTCAATCATATAGCCAAGTCAGAAGAATGTTGAGATAATAATCACCAACGTGGATATGATGTGATGAATCTCTCGGTGGTCGGTCTTTAAAATGTTTGATCTGTTACGTAATGCATTTAGGGCTTTGAAATTGGTTGAGTTCAAAATACTTTTTTGTTTCCGACTTGAATTACAGGACAGATGTGTGGCGGAACTTAGACTCTGTTAACTTAATATACCAAATTCGAATAGAAATAAAAATACCAAACCAGTTAAGTTTATTATTATTATTGCTCCCTTGGCTTCCTAGTGGAACACAGGGCTTCAACTGCACATCACTTGCTTCTGTCTTCTACTGTACTTTTCACCTGCATCCATCTTAGTCCATTCTCTTTCAACTCCTCTTCACACGATCTCCTCCATGTCTCCCTTGCACTGACGTCCCACTCGCCTCTTCCCTTTCGGCCTGGCTCCACTCGAGCAATGGCCTGATGCGCGCTGTCACCCAGCGGTCTCCTCATCGAGTGTCCAATCCATCCATCTCCACTTTCTCCTGCGAATTTGTTGGGCGAGAGACTAATTCTTGTTTTGTTTGTTCCCGTAGTTTCCAATAATTGGTGATTCTTTCCGGCCCGGCCATTTGATCTTCAGTATAGAGCCAGCGAAGACAGTTGTTGGTTGATAAAGGTCTGCAACAGGCTGTTGGAAATACTCTTTGTGACTCGACCGCCAAGTTTCTGATCCGTATAAAAGAACTGACTGACTTGACGTTTGTATTGAAAATCCGACTGAATTTTGTTGTTGATGTTGAGTGACTAAGATTTCCAGTTTGGTTTCAGGCTGATGAATGTGTTTCTCGCTCACCTTCCCGATTCTCGCTCGATTTGACATCCTCGTCCGTTCCGACTTCCTGTAGTTGAGACAATGCTCCTTAGATAAGTAAGTGAATGAAGTAACCTCTTCCAAATCCCTCCCGCTGATGGTGATTGACGCTGGATGTTGCTGCTGTTGTTGTTGGTTTGTTATTTTCATAACCTCCATCTTGTCTATGTTCACTTGGAGTCCTGTCTCCGCCGGCTGTTTCTTCGACCAGTTTGTCGGTCGGTTTTTGCTTGTAAGTCTTCGATTGTGTGTGACATCAAACATAAATCATCCACGCGCAAAATCCAGGTCTTCTAGGTTCTTCACGTCGGTCGGTCTGGGATATCGCTTTCTTCTCGTTTCCCACTGTCTGACGCATAATTCAGTCAGTCCACCACAATTAGGAATATCATCGTGGTTGATAATAAGCATCCTTGTCTGACTCCTGCGTTTACTCCAAAAGCCTCGCTGAGTTTTCCGTTGTGGATCACTTGATATGTGTCGTTGTCGTATAACTGTTGAATAAGGTTGATGAATATTTAAGTTAGTGGAGGAATATATTAAAAATTGTTACTTGGGTTATTACAAGGTCCAAATCCACAATTAACTTAGTAGACTCCAGAAGTATTGTGAGAAGACTGCTCCATTCTTAATTCTCCAATATTAGTATTGACAGAGGTCAAGCAAGGTAACGTAGGGAGAAAATACGGCGTCCCTGCGAAATTTTGAAGTAGAAGGTAGGTGATTAGAATTGACCGATGGCAGTTGCGATGGTGGAGAAGACGGAGAGTTGTAGGCAGAACTATATTTTCCATTCAAACAACGAGGTTAAGTTCAAAGTACAGAGATTCTGGTTAAAACAAAGTAATGTACAATATGTTCATTTCTCACATAGTAGTAAAAGTTGGATAAGTTTATTTTTGAGGTCTCCACACGGCTCCCCATCTTAGAGGTCCGGGGTACCATCAGTACTGCTTCATATTTGCTGTCGATGTACGCTGGTTTAAGACGGTCAATAGAAACAGTTTCCTGTTTACCACTTCTGTTCAGTGTGAAGTATTTATCAGTGAGTTTGAGTACTGGAAAAGGACCTTCATATGGATGTTGTAAGCCTTTTCTAGTGACATCGACGCGAACGAATACAAATTCGTAAGTGAGTAGATTGTTGTTAACATGGGCTTTTTGAAATGATTGGCGAGGGGTTACTGGTCGAAGTTGAAGCATTTTCTGAGTAAGACGGTTGGTAAAATCGGAGATATTTACATCAGTTGAATCATTAGAAGGAACTAACCTCACAGATGTGCTACATCAACAGATTTATCTTCCAACCAGGTTAGGTTATGTGTCGATGTAGGAAGTAGGAGAAGGAGAAGTTGATCATACAAATTTTCAAATTGGGAATCAATAGCTAAGTCTGAGATATTGTTTAATTGGATGGAAAAATTGAAACCAAGTGATATCGCCTCCGTCTAATGTACTGAAAATTCAACGGATGACAGGTTTGTCATATACTTATCACGATTTAATGTAGATGAACTTAGCTGATAGTCACTAGTACAAGATTTAATATCTTTTTTTCGTTTTAATACCTCTAGGGCTAAAAAGTTGATGAATTTGATTTGGCGAGTAATGGAAACATCAGACAATATTTCTGAAGATAATAATTGGAGTTCATTTAATCCACTTAACTTTTCATTGGAATTGTCAATGTGAGACTTCGTAAGGCGAATAGGATTTGAAAAACTTGGTTGCAGTTTAGAAGATTGAAGAGATTTGTATAATGCCTTCGAGTACCATTTGCTAACTTATTTAATTGCTCGCATAATAACTTACTCAATCACTCACCTAATTACTTTTTCAGAGTTTACCAACTCACTCACCTAGTTATTTAACCACGACCTGACTGCTTACTGACACATTTATGTAATTTTTTACTTACCTAATTACTTGCCTGCTTAGTCACTTATTTTTATTAGATTTTCAGTCACTTAGTTTTCTACCTATTTACATAAAGACTTACTCATTCAACTAAGTACTTTTTTACTCACTTACATCCTCACTTAATTACTTACTTGCCTGCCTATTTGATTACTTACTCAATTACTTAGTTTCTAATTGCTTACTCACTTAATTGTTTCTTTCACTAACTTAAGTACTTACTTAATCATTTGTTAACAATTTCGCTTACCTAATAACTTACGAAATTGTGTAATGATATACTTACTCACCTGTTTAATTAATCAATTACCCAGTTAATTTTTTTACTTATTATTATTATATCCTTTAATTCCTAGAGGAACATAGGGCTTAACCTGTGCGTCTCAATTGCCTTCAGTTTTATGCCAAATTTTTCACCCCGCTCCAAGTCTGTCCACATGCTTTCATCTCCTCTTCACATCACCTCCTTCAAGTCACCCTTCCACTGACAACCAACTCGCCGCTTCCCTTTCGGCTGGGTTCCACTCGAGCAATGGCTTGTCTAGTGATATCACTCACTTGGTGGTTTGTTTCTTCAGAGTATGACCAGCCAATCCATCTCCATTTCTTCCTGCCTATTTGTTCCCAGAGATCCCTGCTTCCAATCTTTTCTGAGCGGCCATATGATCTTGAGTATTGAGCGAAGACAGCTATCTGTTGATGAAGGTCTGTAGTTTGTTTGAGGTGCTCTTCACGACACTTCAAGTCTTTGATCCGTATAGTAAGTAGCACTGACTTCACATTGGAGTTGAAAATCCAGATCTTATTTTTGATACTGAGTTCTGTTGACCTCCATACAGACATAAGAGTAATGAAAGCTTGTCTTGCTTTCCCGATCCTTGCTGCTTTGATGTCTTCATCAGTTCCGTCCACTTGTAGTTGAAACTATGCTTTCTAGGTAGGTAGGTGAAGGAGGTTGTTTCTTTCAGGTTCCTTCCATTTATGCTGGCTGATTGTTGTCTGTTGTTGTTGTTGATGCTGTTGGTTTTGCCCAGGAATCTTCACCATCACCTCTGTTTTCTCTATGTTCACCTGACATGAAGTCCTATCTTCTCTAGGTGCTTCTTCTGCCAGCTTGTTGCTTTTTATTACTTGCATATCTTCCAGTTCGTGAGAAATCAGACATATATACCGCTTCGGCGAAGTCCAGATATTCCAGGTATTTTGTATTGGTCCATTTTATGCTTGTTTCCCCATTGCCCGACTCTGTCTGTCGCATTATCCAATCTACTGCAATCAGGAAGATCATTGGCGATAGTAGACAGCCAACCTTTTCTTACTCCCGTCCTCACTTCGAAGGATTCTGTAAGTTTCCCGATGTGGATTCCTTGACATGCAACATTGTCGTATAACTGTTGGATGAGATGTATAATTGTCGATGGGACCCTGTAGTAGCGAAGTAGTTGCCAAATGACCTCTCGATCGACGCTGCGCTATCGAAGGCCTTTTCAAAGTCGATGAAGTTGAGTGAGGTGGAGAGGTGACTGCCATTCCAAGCTTTGTTCAATGATGATCCGTAGAGTGGCGATTTGATCAATACATAACTTGTTTCTCCTGAATTCAGTTTTCTTACTAACCGCTTAATTATTTGCTCACTTATCAACTTACTTTTTAACTTAATCACCTGCCGATGTTTATTTTTAGTTAAATGTTTATTTGGTTCATTATTTATTTAAACGCATAAAAACTTGGTACAATATGGCACCAAGAAGGATGCGCTACACAATCATAATAAAACAACATAGATCAAAAGAAAACAAAGAGAGAAAAGAAAATATATATATATATATATATATAAGTAAGGAACGGATAAAGAACTTCATCTGGAAGGAAAACAGTCATGCTCAGCAAGTTCAAACAGTATTTCGTTAACTATCATCGGGAAGGGAAGAAAGAAGGAAATCGCAACACGTGTAATAGCACGCGAGAAGTTTCACTGATTGTTTCTTGCTTCATTCAGTTCATTGTGTGAGGGCTGAGATACTGCCCGGACGCCTAGACCGAAGCAGATGATTTTATTTGTAAGGGAGCAATTCCTGAGCCTTTGACTTGGAGTCTAATCCACAAGGAGCAGCGGATCAGCGTCAGGAGCTGCATTCCCATGGTTCCCGGTGACCCATATAGGTTCATACGCTATTTGATCCGATTGGATACTGGAGCCCATGTACCCCATGGCATGGTAACTGCTTTTAGTTTAACCGCTATCCAAACAACCTTCCTGACATGGTAGGACGTGCAGGGACAGAGTCCCAGTCAGTTTAGCATGTTGGGTCACTGGGGTATTCAAGTCCGACCACCACGAGAAGGTAGCAGTTATCGACCGGGCTGAGTTGCATTTTAGTTACTTATACTGTTTTACTCCCTTACTTATTTACTTTTTCCTCCACTCATTGGCTCACTCACCCCGCTCACTTACACAATTTTCTTCTTACTTACTTACTTTAAGGAATGATAGTTTAAGAATATGCATGTATATCTACTTAGTTTATTCTTTGCATAATATCTCATTAATTTCAATCCTCTATATAAATTTTAATGGGCAGATATAAGACGCTGATATATGCTGATTTTTTACCACAGATTTGTTTGTTTCAGATTATCTCATTGCGTGTTCACTTTGTCTTCACACACACGCGTGTAAGTGCGTAGGTAGGTATAGATGATTCCTTTTTAAAGTAAATGCGCTGGAAAAAGCCTACGCATATTTGAAAATGAGGAATAATTTAAATAAATATCTTACTTTAATTCATCCAGCGGATTATAAGTAAAGAGGAAAAAACTGTGATTTTTTATGCAAAAGAATTAGCCGTTATCCATGCGTGTTTGTGTGTGTGTGTGTGTGTGTGTAAAACCTTGTCTAAGATAAGATGGTATATACTGCTGGTTGTTATGGGTAATTGGAAAACACACCCACATCAGATAGTAAGTAGCCCTTACTAGTCACATCAAGGTAGTTTGAATACCAGCTGGTAGTTTCATTCTCTCAGGACTGAGCTCATCAGCTGTGCATCCGATTTGACTGAGCTCAGGGAAACAAACCATGTGAAAACGCTGAATACGAGATAAACTTTAATATTTATTGAATCTTAAAAGTCTCGTTGGTTCTTCTAGTTAGACTACAGTGATTTTCCTCCATTGAAATATTGGCCATATACATAACACTGGAGCTTCCAAAACTATCTCTAATGAATTACAGTATTGATGTGAACGATTTTACTTCCTGAGATAAAGGTGTATTCAAGCTATGAATCTAAAATAGGATGAAATATACTACTTGCAATTACGAGTCAATTATTATTATTATTATGCCTCAGTGTACTTATGTTGGATACCTGAAAATGTCATCTGATAATATTGGTTAACAGTGGAATTCAGGATGCGCATTTCGTTTTCCTCAGGACTCGCCATCTGTACTCGTCTACATATCCAATAACCAGTGATGTTCCACCTGAGACATCGCACCGATCATTTCAAACGCCAAAGCGTTATCCTTTAGTCATTCTCAACTAAATGGCATCATTCTAATCTTTTATTACCTCTAAAATATCTGGACTATGAGTTGGCATGGTAACGAAGACTCAGAATGTCAGTACAGTATCAGCCAACCAACGGGAAATATAGAAGATCAATTAATTTAGGCAAACAAAAAGTTCTTCATCTTACTACTTGACAAGTTAATTTATCCATGTTTCTATATGTGTAAAACCTGCACACTGTGGTAGTAAAAAATTCCATATTAGTCTGTTTATTAGATGTATCACACAGTGAGTGAAACAGTATCATTTACTGGATGACAAAGTTTTGGACACAATTTATTGCTGTTCATAATCACATCATCAATTACAATCACACGATTTTGAGCCACCTGAGTTTTATAGTTTTCTTTGTCCTCTTCTATTTGTCGTCGTTGGGGTAGTAGAATTTTCCAGATATCAGGAACAGGTGATGAATCATTCATAATACACGCGTTTGCAGTTGATTCGATAAACAAAGCTTCAGTCAGTTATCAATCTCTCCCTCCACCCTGTTATATCAGTTAGATTTTAAAACTGTCATCTTATTCCATAAGGCCTATTGTATGGTTGTGTTTAACTGCATGTAGTCAGTGCTATAGCTGGACTATTCTCTAGATTTCTTATCTTATACGGGTCAACCAATCTAGATTTTACTAGGTTTTTATGTTCAGCTAAAAGTGTCATTCAAACCCACAAACTCAATTAGAAATAAGCTTTGTCGGTTAAAGGATCCTGCCAGTGGAGCCTTTAAAACAAAAAAATCAGTTTATGTAATACCCTGCCTGCAATGATTGTCAGGTCAAATACACAGGTCAAGCTAGTAGAACAGGGGCAGTGAGTCACACTAGCTGAACATAAAAACTTAGCAAAATCTAGATTGGTTGACCCGAATAAGATAAGAAATCTAGAGAATAGTTTAGCTATAGCAATACACCACGTGCAATTACACACAACCATACTATAGGCCTTATGGGATTGGATGATATCTATGGTCGGCCTGCAAAATTTAGGCTACCGATATCCATGCTAAAAATTCCATACTTGTACCAAAAATACAGTGTGGAATCAAGCTGTAAATTAAAAATTAAATTAAAATTAAAATCTAATGTCACAAGGTGGCGGGAGAGATTGATAACAGAAGCTTTATTTATCGAATCAACTCGAAATATCTGTAATAGGAATGATGTCCCTGATATCTGGAAAATTCTACTATCCCTACGAAGACGAATAGGAGAGAACAAAGAAAACTATAAAACTCAAGTTTCAAAGTCGTGTGATTACAATCGATGTGATTATGAACAATAAATTTTGTTCGAAACTGTAACATCCAGTAAATAATACTGTTTCACTCACTGTGTGTGATACGTCTAATAAACAAACTAATATGGAATTACTCATTGAAACGGTTTATCCTGAGTCGGAGATTCAGGTTCGTTTTTCCCCAGCAATTTCATTACAGCCATACAAAGCTGTACAGCCACCATTATACACAATTCTGTTTAATAAATTTATCCAATAGGTTGTTTTCTATCTAAAGAACGTGGTCGCTAGGACAACACACATGAAGCTTTCTCATAGTCAATCAAAAATATGACGCAATAAAAGGTGAACAATTATAAACAGAGAATTGCGTAATAAGGTGAGATGCATAATAATAATAGTAATAACATACATCATAATTATTTTGTTTTGTTACGCAACTACAGAATTTATAATTATTCCCCAGGGAAACTGCTCATATGTGATAAATGAGTCTGTCACCTGATTCACGTGATTATTTTTTCAGTGTAACTTAGTTGAATCATCATTTAAAGAATAAACCGTAATGTCACATAGTCTATATGAAATGAAATAACTTGAATATATCTCGTAGTTTATTGAGATAAAGAATAATTAAAGTAGACAATTGTCGTCTCATTAATTCATTCATCTTCATTCTGTACAGTTATTAACCAATGGGATATTGGGCGGATGTTTCGTCAAGTAGGTAATCAACCCTTTCTTCAAGAAGATGTTTTGTCAGTCCAGTTGGGGACTCAGAGACAGTACGCACCCACCAAACAGATGATAACCCACTACCTTTCAGTTACAAGTCAAACTCGTAGACGATTCAGCCACTGCGACCCAAATCCTGAATTTTCCGCCCATGAAGTCTACGGGCTTGTTTTTTAACCAGAAGGTCTTGCGTTCGGTTTCCGCAATTTGTTTTCATACTGTTACTGAGTTTAAGACTCCAAGTTTTCCGAAGGTTCTCTAGCTGATGTCAGCTTATGATCAAATCCTGAGGCCGAATCCATTTATTTCAGCATACAGTAAAGCGCCAGTAAATAAAAATTGGAATTATATCAAAAGGCGTACAACAGATACAAGTACAAAGCAGAATAGAACTAATTTTCAATGAGATTCGATTGCCACTTATTATTATTATATCTTTAATTCCTAGAGGAACATAGGGCTTAACCTGTGCGTCTCACTTGCCTTCAGTTTTCTGCCAACTTTTTCACCCCGCTCCAAGTCTGTCCACATGCTTTCATCTCCTCTTCACATCACCTCCTTCAAGTCACCCTTCCACTGATGACCGGCTCGCCACTTCCCTTTCGGCTGGGTTTCACTCGAGCAATGGCTTGTCTAGTGATGTCACTCACTTGATGGTTTGTTTCCTCGGAGTATGACCAGCCAATCCATCTCCATTTCTTCCTGCCTATTTGTTTCACAGTCGGTTCCTACCGGGTTGGTTAGCTCATTTCCACAGATCCTTCCTGTTGCTGATCTTTCCTTACCGGCCATCTGATCTTGAGTAGTATTGAGCGAAGACAACTGTTAATGAAGGTCTGAAGTTTGTTTGAGATGTTCTTTATGACGCGCAGTGCAAGTCTCTGATCCATATAGTAGCACTAACTGACTTCATATTGGAGCTGAAAATCCGGATGTTATTTTTGATGATGAATGCTGTTGACCTCCACACGAACTTAAATTCATATAAAATGCGTAGTCAATATGAATAAGATTAAATAATTCAATGATGCGCCTGTTTATATATGCATTGAATAACAGAGTATAACTTTATGAATATAAATTGAACACTACACAGATCACTTTATGGACAGTGAACATCAAAACAATACCAGAGTAGGTGTTCGCATCTGATTGTTGTGTTCCTGACAATCTCTCTAAAGGAGTTCGACTACGTCTTTTATCATTAGCTGAAGCTGTAGCAGTCAATATCAGAAGAGCTAGTCTCGAGCATACAGAAGAAGCATATCCAAATCCTTTGTTACCTTGGCCAACAATAAGGTCAACTAGTCTCTCCATAAACACTGGCATTTCAAATCCTGTCTCAATTTTTTCCTCTCTTCTTTTTACCTCTTGTTTTACTTGAAAAAAACTTTATTTAGGACTTATTACGACTTTATAGATTTTTTAATTATATCTCTAGCCCTAGATTAACATAATGAATGCTTTTCAAATTGATTGTTGCACTTAGACAATCCTATTCATTTGACTTCATTAAATCCTTTATTACCTGATAATCGTTCACGAATAGTACTTTTAAGTCTACGCAACACTATCGTTCCAAATTAAGACGAAAGTTCTCTCCAGTGACCCCTATTTTTTTTATCGATTTGTAACCAATCATGAAAAAATCTACGTTGAAGCTAAATATTATTAGAATTACTGTCCGACAGCATGTGAAGAAACTCCGATTGTAGTCCATGTAGGGATGTGTTATATTTTCCAGCTTAATCTATTTCTTTTGTTAAATAATAGCACAGAACAAAGGCAGCTTTAAATATGATGTCACATAGTTGAAGGGAATCATCTGGAAGCCCCAGACCTAAATTTTTGCTTGCTGGCATTTGTTAGCAAGGCGTATTTGAAGGAACTTATGTTCCTCGTGATATTCGAATCGTTTCGCCCAATAGCACGATCAGGGATGTTAATACTGGAATTTCGGGCTTGTGACTGACTTCCTGTCGGACTTCAATGGTCGCCAGGGTGTATATAATTTCATGAGTTAGGGTCAGAGTGTTGTTGGAGACTGCGTTCTATCAGAGAAGTCTACAATGTAGTCACCAAGCTAGCCACTAGCAACTGTCTAATATTTAATTCAGAATGACAAGTCACCTAGTTTGGTGATTACGCTGCATACCTCACTTGGTAGGATTATGTCAGAACTAACTAACACCAGGAACAAGAGGCATGGCAATGAGAACTCCCTAGTGACCAATCAATGTATTTTTTCTTATTTTTATATGCCATGAGAAGAAATTTAGCATGAAGAAGTCTTTCTTAGTGTATCAGGAAAATTTAAACTGACACGATGACAATTAATTGAAATTTATGCAAAAATAATGAATTAAACGCATTGAAAATTGACAACTAATTAAAGAATAATTTGTTTACTTAATTTGTCACTGGAAAGTTGAAGTATTATTGATCAAATGAGTTTTTGCATAACCATCTAATGTAAATAAATTCAACAAGGAAAGACATTGGATTGTTATCAAGTTCTTTATTGATTCTCTTCGGACGTGATGTTTTGGTAGTCGTCTATAAGATAGATTGTAAGTGCAGTATCGCTTGAAATTAAGTCAAGCGTAGATAAAGTCTATCCCGGTCCAGAACAAACAAGAAGCCGGACACTGCTTCCACGGTACCATTAATAAACAAATCAATAATTATATATACAACAAACCTTAACGGTTTCAAGAGTACAAAGAACAACGCTTAACAGAAAGCAAGCTACCGCTATCAGAGCGGAATAACGTTAAAACCAAAATTGCGAACTAGCCAGAATCAGACATGACCGTTCAGGTAAGCAATTAGTAGAAGAATGAACCGAAGTAAGGCAGGGCATAGAACAGAGAACGGCTAAGACATAGACCGAGCATAGGCACAAAGATAGAATTTAATTGGCTACTTAACCAGGTAGGCTGATACAGATGAAGATCAATAAATAAGATAAACTCGACAGAATAGTACAAAGTAAGACATGGGTCAGTAAAAATAACAGTTCACAAAATACTCTGATTGGGTCATGAGTTCAACTGTCTGACTAAACGGGTCGATGTAAAAACACACACACACACACAGTTAATTAAACAAGGGGGGATAGACACGTTAGCATGGATAATTGGGTTGCAACAACGCTAGGCTGATCCGGGACAGGTTGACTTGATTCAAGGATGGGAAATGAGTTGATCTTACATAGATGCTTTAGTTGTGATGCTTTAATTGTCTTCCCAAGGCAACGTTTTTATTTATGAAGTCATGATAAAAGGGCCATTGACAGTGTTGACTGTAAATGTGTTTGGAAACTACTTAAACACTGTGCAGTGACCGAAATCTTTATCAGCTCATTCAACAGTTGGCTATATGACAGTGAAATATGTCAGGTGATTCATAACGGAAAACTCAGCGAGGGGTTCGAAGTGAATATAGAAGCCTACTGGCATCATTGATTTTCTTATCATGGTGGACAGGTTTATGCGAAAGACTGTGCATGGGGTGTGAGAAAAGAGAAATATGTTGGACTGATAAGAGCACTCTAGAGGATTTTGATTTTGTGGATGATTTATCTCTAATGTTGCGAAAAAGTCAACACTTACAGTCGAAAGCAGCAAATTAGCTGAAGAAGCAGTGAGGACAGAACTTCAGATTTACATACAAAAACGGAGGTGGTCATGACAACCAAACAACCAACAACAGCAAGCACCCATCTCTGTCAACGGAATAAATTTGAAGGAGGTCACTTCCTTCATTTATCTGGAAGCATCGTTTCAAATGCAGGTGGAGACATGGATAAGGATGTTAGAACCAGAATCTGACCAACAAGATCGTTATTGTTGCTATAATCAAAATCATCATTATTACTGACATACATATATATGCGTATATATAAAGCTGCATATATTAAAGTCTGAAGGTTTAACTGGCTACAATACTGTTCACTTATATGTACTACTGTAATTTCAACAACGGGAATACTTTTTAATGACATAATGCATCCACTTCAGTTAAGAAAGAACAATATAAACACCAAGAGTCTGAGCAAAAAAGCATACACAGTAACACACGCGTCTAACGTCATTTGTGAAGGTACTTATAAATGAATTTCGCTTTGCTTATATTTTTTATATAACTCAATAAGCACTAACTAATTTCTTGTACTAGTAAAAGTGGAGACAAACTATTTTACTTTCTTTCTTAAGTGGGTGACTATCATTATTAGTTTTCTAGTTCAACATTGAGTAGAGTGATTTCCGAGGAGGACAGTGATGCAAAGGAAATAAAGTTATTCTCACGATAAGATTATGAAATGCTTATAAAAGATGAATGATATTCATTAGATGAAGTCGACTAAGACGTAGGCAGATACAGTAATGCTGACCACGATGAGGCTTTATTATTATTGTCTCTTTAGTTCCCAGAGGAAAATAGGGCTTCAGCCGCACTTATCCACTGCGTTCGGTTCTCCGCCAACGTTTTTATCTGGCTGCAGTTCTCCTAACATGCTTTCATCTCCTCTTCTTATGAGCTCCTTCATATCACTCCCGCATTGACGACCATCTCGATGCTTGACATTCGGGTTCCACTCGAGCAATGGCCTGTCGTGTGATGTCACTCACTTGATGGTTTTCTCAGAGTGTGACCAGTCTGCCTACACTTCTTCCTGCATGTTTCTTGCACAACTGGTTCCCGTTGGGTTAGTTTGTCGTTCCCAGAGATCTCTGTTGCTGATCGTCTCTGTCCGGCCATGTGATCTTGAGTAGTGTTGAGCGAAGACGAGTATTGATGAAAGTCTTTATTCTGTTCGAATTACTTTATTTCTAGTGAATACAGTGACTAATCACTTCAGAGTAATTATGTTCGTGCTGTGTAGTACGTGGTGTTGCTGGATGAATAATAATAGACATGTAACATAAATCCAAAGTTTTCAGGAAGTTGTCGGCTGTCCTGTAGCATCAATTTAAAGTTTAACACACTGGATGGTTTTCTCCTGGAACAGTATTTAGTTTTATTGCAATAAATTTCAGATTATGCGTGCCGACATGTTTAAACAACCAGGATACATCATTTTTTTCTCAGTCGAAATACAGCGTTTTTACTCCGTTTCATACTACTTTAAGCATAACTTTATGTCTATGAATCACAACTTATACTCACGCAGATTTATAAATTGGTATCTACCTATCGCAAAGAATGTTTCTAAAGGAGGTAGAGAGACAACTTCGGGAAGTATTGCAGTGTACTCCCGATGGAACGACTTAACTCGAGATGATATACTGTTGATTATTATATGTTACATGAAGATCCATCACAATGTGCAAAGGAGAGAGGTGAAAATTATTTGTGTATAAACAAAGTTATTACTATCATTCTAGACCACATAGCAAAACTCAAAGACTACAAAACATAAACAGTGATGTTTAATTGGTGGATGCTGATTAACAGTGGAATCCAGGATGCGCATTTCGCCCTATTTGGGACTCGTCAGCTGGATGTACCTGCATTTTTCAGTGAGTGATGATATTAATGAGGATATAAACGAAATAGCATGGAGACAAGTGTGCAAAATAGATAAATTATGTAGTAGGTAGAAACAGAATATAGAGAGTTAATTAAGACAAAAAGATATTACTAAAAAATGCACTTTATAGTATTAGCAACAAAATAGTTGGACTTGGGATTTTTCGCAAAGGGGAGAAGGAGGGAATGAAGAATTTTCTTCTATTTAAATGAATCAAGGTTTTCCATCCGAATCTCTAAGTTCTCGTCAACGCAAAATATGTGGAAGGTTACCGCTTTCGTGAGGCATCTTTTGACTCTAATTGGTGGATGGTGACTAGCAGTGGAATCCGGGACAAAGTGCATTTCGTCCTATTTGGGACTCGTCACTGGATGTACTTGCATTTCTCAGTGAGTGATGATGTTCCCACCGAGGCTCGAACCCAGTCACCATAGTTTCAAACGCCAAAGCGTTATCTACTAGACCACTTGGGCCACGAGATCCACCTCTTGTGCAACGAGTCATATTGATTATTTAATTTTAGATTTTCGCATCTAGTCGCCATCCACAAATAAAATACTAATTAAATTTCCTGACATCGTCAAAGCATCTGCACAGGAAGCCGACATATCAACCTGAGACCGAGCACCTCGGTTCAATCTATCGACGGGAAAATCCAAAATTCAATTAAATAAACAATGATGACTTTCATATTGATTAGGGGTGGCTTGCTGAAAACTGGAGCTGTCAGAAGCTGCCGTCATTTTATTGCATTTAATTTATCCTGTTTACTTTGTTTTCATGGATTAAAGTATGACGTCTAATGGTATGATTTACTGTCGCGAGTATTGTAAATATTTACAATCTGATGATTCGTATGTTTCTACTAAACTCGAGAAGCAGCATAATCATGGGTGGCAGTCTATCCTAATACATGGCATAACTGGTCCTGAGTTATGTTCTTGGGTCAAACAATGTACTCTTGAACTTTTTACAGTTGTCTTCCAACGAAATGTCATGTGTTTCTCCATGGAGACAAAGAAGAAGATATGTCATAAGGATGGATTGGTTTACGCTTCAAGTCAGATGTCATTGTGTCAAGTAATCTACTACCAATTCACATTTTATTTGAAGATCTTGAATGAGGAGAAAATTTCGAGAAATAAACTTTGCCAAAAATTCTGTACATTATATAAAAACAATCATCATTGAACAAAGCTTGGAATGGCAGTCACCTCTCCACCTCACTCAATTTCATCGACTTTGAAAAGGCCTTCGATAGCGCAGCGTCGATCGAGAGGTCATTTGGCAACTACTTCGCTACTACGGCGTCCTATAGACAATTATACATCTCATCCAACAGTTATACGACGATGTTGCATGTCAAGGAATCCACATCGGGAAACTTGCGGAATCCTTCGAAGTGAGGATGGGAGTAAGAAAAGGTTGGCTGTCTACTATCGCCAATGATCTTCCTGATTGCAGTAGATTGGATAATGCGACAGACAGCGGCAGGCAATGAGGAAACAGGCATAAAATGGACTCACACAAAAGACTTGGAGTATCTGGACTTCGCCGAAGCGGTATATATGTCTGATATCCCACAAACTGGAAGATATGCAAGTGAAAAGCAACAAGCTGGCAGAAGAAGCACCTAGAGAAGATAGGACTTCATGTCAGGTGAACATAGAGAAAACAGAGGTGATGGTGAAGATTCCTGGGCAAAACCAACAGCATCAACAACAACAACAGACAACAATCAGCCAGCATAAATGGAAGGAACCTGAAAGAAACAACCTCCTTCACCTACCTACCTAGAAAGCATAGTTTCAACTACAGACGGACGGAACTGATGAGGATATCAAAGCCAGAATCGGAAAGGCAAGACAAGCTTTCATTACTCTTAAGTCTGTGTGGAGGTCAACAGCACTCAACATCAAAAATAACATCCGGATTTCCAACTCCAATGTGAAGTCAGTGCTATTTACTATACGGATCACAGACTTGGCGTGTCATGAAGAGCATCTCACACAAACTACAGACCTTCATCAACAGATAGCTGTCTTCGCTCAATACTACTCAAGATCAGATGGCCGGTCAGAAAAGATCAGCAACAGGAAGAGATCTGTGAAAATGAGCTAACCAACCCGGTAGGAACCGATTGTTCAACAAATAGGCAGGAAGAAATGGAGATGGATAGGCTTGTCATACTCTGAGGAAACAAACCATCAGGTGAGTGGCATCACTAGACAAGCCATTGTTCGAGTGGAACCCACCCTAAAGGGAAGTGGCGAGTTGGTTGTCAGTGGAAGGGTGACTTGAAGGAGGTGATGTGAAGAGGAGATGAAAGCATGTGGGCAGACTTGGAGCGGGGTGAAAAAGTTGGCATGAAACTGAAGGCAATGGAGACGCGCAGCTGAAGCCCTGTGTTCTTCTAGGAATTAAAGGATATAATAATAATAATAATAATCCAGAACACAGCTGCTATTATTATTATTATTTTTATTATTATTAGCAGTGATAGTAATATTATTAAAACACTCAAATATTGTGTATTAATAATTCTAACCGACTTATCATCACAATTTCACAGTACAAATAATTATAAATTGTCTTTTAGCGTGTTCTCCTCTTCCCATTTTATGCATACTGCGAAAAGTTGTCAAAAGTATGAAGTAATCTTCAATACAAATTTTATTTTTTCTTTATCTCTATACTACTGAATATCAACACAGAAGTGATCTGTAGTTTTTGAACATCTTCCCATCGTGTAAAGATAATCCACACAAGCAGAATGCTGTGTAATGAATATTATTCCTGACAATTCTTGAAACAATAGTCAGCATGAAATGTAAGTTTATCTTAACAAGTAAGTAAGTAAGTAAGGTAATCAAATAAAGGCATATCAATGAAAGAGGGAAAAAAAGCGATAAAAATGCGTTGAAAAACACACAACCAATGGCAATAGAAGAAAAGTGGTAATTCGAATTACAATTGTATCTCACTTGTTATAAAACCCCGTATTATGGCATCATCAGAAATTGGATAGTGTGAAGCTGTATGTAGATGGATAGAAGACCTAACTGGTTTGGAAAAATCATTCATCTATGAAATTATTCATAAATATAATTGAAGCATTCATCTGTAAAATATGTCATCTATAAATAAAAATAATAGCCATTAGAAGAAATGTCAATGTTTTTAATGAATGCGCTTTAAATTTATATAATAAGCAATAGATATATATTGGACATTGAACCTTATTTATTATTTACGCTTATTGAATAATGGTGATAAATAGCCTTTGTGACTTAATGATGATTTAAGGGGAAGTCAAGTTGACAAAAGAATAATCGTGTTTTATACACACATAAACTTATCTATTTTCCCCTATGATCTTAAAATATCAGCATTTTGAAGTTATCATATAGTCATAATGCTTTTTATACTTCCACACTCCTTCTGAAAGCTGAACTCTCACTGGTTGATAGCTCATTGAAATTTGTCAGTAAATTTACTGTGTATTATGACCATTTAGAACTTGACTTTTGAGTATTTTGAATGTTGTTTGAGGCACTGAAAACTCTCCTCATAGTCTTTAACCTCCAGCTGTACTGCCAGAGTTGTGGTTGACGTGGTGATTAGTGTGACTAGGGATTGTGATTTCAATAAGTTCGTATTAGAAGCAGTTCAATAAGTCCTACTACTGGTTATATCACAGTGAATCACTTCGACTAACATAGAATGTCATTCGTCCGATTCATATAATGAAAATTTATCGGATTCGTCATAATAATAAAACGAATGTTTGAATAATAATTTCGGCATTATCAATAAACTGTTAATGTGATACTTTAAGAATGAATTAAGGTCTATTCATAGCAAAGATATGTGTCAATGCCTTGAAGTTTCTGCAGCAGGTAGATTTTCTGGGGTTGAGTCACCAGGCACACACCCAGCCTTCCTTCTTTTTCTCTGCTTTGGACTGTCTAGTAAACTGGGGGAACAGAAAAGCCTACATTACTCTCAAGTCAGTGTGAAGATCTAATACATAAAACAGAGGGAACTAGATGCCGATTTTCAGCAAAAATGTGAAGTTAGTCAGCGCTTCTATACAGTTGAAATACTTGGCGCATCATGAAAAGCACTTCCGAAAGACTTCAGAATTTCATCAAGCGTTGCTCACATTCGGTAGCTAATATCAGATGACTTTTCTGGAAGGACTAGCAACAAGGACTTTGAAAATGAACCAACTAAAAACTTATCACTCGAAATGGAGGTGAGTAGGACACACGACAAGGAGATCGTCGAGCGACGCCACACGCCGAGCGGAACCCGAATGTTAAACGACGTGTTGGACGTGCGAAAATGACATGAAGGACTAAACGAAAGCTGGCAGGCAGTCGTGCAGCCAGTTAAATAAAACTGCAGAGAACACAGAGAAACGGCAATGAGTTAGTAAAGCCTAATGCTCCACTTAGGAGTGATTATAATATTCATAACTGAGGGAACAAAAACACCGTTAACATAATAACAGACATCTACGGAAACTGAGTGAAACAAATAATCACTTGGGTCCATTCAAAGACTAAACGGTAGATAGTATTTCATACCATATCATTCATAATGTATAATTATTTTTAAAAATATTAGATTAACTAGTTCCTGAATTTGAGATTCATAAGAGCCCAGTTCAACAACTTGTATGAGTCATTTCTGACTAAATATGCGCATTATTCTTACGACAGAAGTTAACAGGGGAATTTACGAGTCGTGTATTGGCCTATTCGAGATCCCTTAGCTGAAAACACTCAATGCCAGTATTTGTTTCTAAGACTAGGGCCCAGAAGCCTTCGTTTCAGACACTAAAGTCTTTCAGTGTATCTGACAAGCACCTACTGCGAACTTATTTGTTGCCATGGTAAATACTTTATATTTCTGAGATGTAAATTGTAGTTTCACAATGTGCACATATATTAAGAGAGAAAGAGACATCTGAAGTGTTTGAAAACATATCATATAGGGTAGAAGTGTAATATTCTTTCTAGATGATACATTTCTAAATTGCTAAGTGCATTCATACATTCATCATGTGACTTATAAATAACACTAATTAGGGCTAAAAAGGAATTTTCCTCTTAAGTGATGTGGCGTCGTAAAGTGACAGCAGAAATTATAGTCATAATTGGGATAGCCTACGATTGATACAATCAGCGGGTAACTGAGGGTGAGATAAAAGTTTACATCACAGTAGGATTTCAAAACAACAGTCTCCGGATGACTAGGCCAAAATGGGAAGTAATTACCACCAACAAATAAAAAGGCTTCAATCAAGTGAGGGTATAAAGTTAACTTTAAATGAAGTTTTATTTTAATTCATCCACCTATCCAAATGCCTACCTCACAAAAAAAGAAAATTAATGTATTAACTTACTAAACTACTAATAACATAGAGATTTCAGTAGTACGTAAAAGATGTTACTCCACACTGCTGAAAAAAATTACTAAACTGAACTGAACAACCATCTTTGTACGATAGACAGAGTTGGTGATCGTTTGCATGATGTTGTTGGTTGTGGTGTCCAATGACCAATATGACAGGCAATATATTTTGGCCCATCTAAGTAGTATTCTTTAGGACAAGAGAATATCATAACTGTGCCTTGTTGTAAAACAGTTGTAGGACTGCTGAAATCCATTAGTTTTCCATCCACTGACATATTTGCTTTTAATGGTTCTTCTATGTCAATATGCGGACAATGCACTGAAATTAATGTAAACAAGAAATGAGATATACAGAATGCCAGTTATTAAATAGAATCATATTAGATAATGAACTGACATCATACATTTATTCACACTTATGGATCTGAATACGGCATGTAGAACAGTTTGTACAGAATAAGACAGTAAGTTGATTTATTTTGTTGAAGCATGCAATCGATGAAACAGCTTATTGTCAATGTGTCGCGACACATTTGTAGTGTGCAACAATGAAAGTCATGCTTCCTACTTTCTAGGATTATTCAACGATACATATCGAATTTACTACGGAACAGGAAGATGACGGAAAGTCCCATTTCTTTGACACTGCAATCCAATTCCCGGAAGATGATTGGATAGGTCACCAACCAGGACCTATCCTGTAGCTCAGCTGGTTACCGCTCACTGGTGCAATCGAAACTAGACAAATACCCTCCTCATGTTAAATCTAACTGTGTATACAGATTTACATGTATCTGTGGGAGCAGTTAGATTGAAAAAAGAAAGAATGGGATGCCTCTGATTTTCTGAAAATGTACCAAAAAGCGCAGGTATCAAGGGAACAAAAGCTTTCAGTAGTGCCACTGTCAGACATCTTCTTCACACGAGTCATGAGGTGAACATAGTTAGATCTTTCAAAATTATCATTAGACAAAGGTGACCTCAATTCTCCTCAGGTTACCCAAAGCAGTCTCTATCAAACGTTCAAAACCCGATTTTCGTGTTCAGAAAGAAGCAGCTATCAGTTTTCCTTTGCCCTGGCAACTGACTGGATGTCTCTGTTCTCTAGTGAAAATTCCATTCTGCATGACTGTTACTGTTTGGAATAAAGTGATATTTAGTATTATTATTACCATTTTATACGTACACTGATTTCTGTTTTGACTGGGCGTCAACTAATATCATGTCTCTAGTCCTTTTCTTCACTGCAGACTGAATTCTATCAATCAAGTTTGCAATGTGGCCACCATGTTATGTGAGTCGCCATCACGGTACACTCAGGATTGCTGCTATTAGATGGTTGGAGGCAACCAAATCGACCAACAGTGTACACCATTTTACTTCATGCATAAATATGCCAAATAGAGCGAGTATCAGGCGGTTACCAATGCGATTTCAAGAGATATGTTTGTCATCGGTATGTATGATGAGCCGATTGATAAGAAAGTTGGTGTTTGAGACATGTGCAGAAAAGTCAACAGAATCCTCGTGCACAAGTTGAATCTATTTTCCTAATCCTTGTATACTTTTAGGAAGTTATTGTCATTTAAATTAACCCACCGATCTGCCTAATTCACCTTTAGATAATCTTTTAGGTCATCAATTTCAATAAATTGATCAATCATTTATCCCTCTTTTTTGAATCATGCAGTGTATGACCACTTATTTAATTTTTATGAATATTATTATAGTATAATTTGAGTTTGTTTGTAGGGATTTGGTGCTTACTGGTGACTGACTGCCGGGTGAAGTTGTTTGGAGTTTAAGGAAGTAGTCATGACCAGTTGGTTTCACCCGGTTGGGTGTGAGGAGAAATACTCGTCGATAACGTAGGCCGCTGGTCGCTTCAAAATCACTAATTGGTTGAAGTTAGAATTCATGGGCTTAGTGATTCCCGATATCTGAGTGGTCTGACAGCTTATCCTGTAATCGGAGGGTCCTGGGCTTGAATCCCAGTGGGTGCATACCGCGTTTGAGTCGCGGAGTAGTACTGAACAGCTGTCCAGTACTACCGGCCGGTTTGGAATGTTTCTCGAATTTATATCGATGTCTGATTAAATTTGATGCCGTTAAACTGTGGAACTGTTTTCTTCGGTTAATTATTGTCCCTTCCCATTTGACATGTTCGTATTGATCAATTGTTGTTAACAAACTTATCGCGTCTGGATTGTTAAAATTTGTGTATTATATTAAAATCAATACTTATATTAAAATAGACCTACAGACAAGGATCTGTCTGTCTGTCTGGATTCAACATAGAACTTGGCACCGAAGTGCAGCCGTTCGAGTTGCCCCATTCCAAATAGCACACAAAGGTAGACAAGAAGATGATGAGTGAGGAGAATCAGTAGAGTTTGACAAGTATAAGAGTGAAACAGAAAATGGGTAATGGTAGAAAGAAATATGAAAGATTACAGAGACTGAATACATATGCGCTGGCCATTGACAACGATTTTGAGCCATGTCACACCTGTTGTCTCCACAGCGTAGAGTTCGTAGAGTTCCGAGGGCCCCAACCCGGAAGTCTGCATCTCCACCTGAATCTGCACCTGAGTCAGTTTAACTGTCAAGGATTTCATGGATTGATGTCATGTTTTTGTTTGGCCACCACTTACTCTTTTCCAACCTGCACCTATATCAGCTAGTAATGCCCGACGGCGGGGGAGGCGATGGTTGGGCATGCACAGCACGTGACCTAGCCATCTCAATCTATGCAACTTTATAGCCTCGTTGATTGAGTTTTCCTGTTTGCCCAATACTCTTTGCCCCGTCTCCATGGATTCCTACAGACAAGAATCTAATTGAGAAGTAACTACTTCTCTGCGCAGTTTGTTATTTTTGACTCCCCATTAGTGAACTACACAGCAATAAGAGAAAGAAAGGAACTTTAGTACAGGAGATTTTTGGAATCATTTTCTTCAACTTACTTGGTTCAAATTTCAACGGCGCGCCAACCCATTCACCATATAAACAACGTAAAATACCACTTTGTGCATCATTCATCTTTGTGTGTCCAATCGGCTGGATGTCATTGTAGTCATTTCGCATCACATAGCCAGGAAATGCTTCATATCGTGCAATAGAATTATGCTGTAGACTGTAAAATCTTGCTCGTGCACCTGGATATACAGGCGGTTGCCTTCTACATGGAGCTTTCAAGAGAAAAAGTAAACATTATTCATTTTGACATGAAACATAAAATATAAATTGTATTTAAACTATGTAGTTGAGTGGCCAGTTTGTTCAACTAACAACCAAAAAGTCCTGGATTCGACTCTTGATGGTTTGGTAGTTAAGTATTGCCCAGTACCTCAAGGTTTCCAATAATTCTCTAGATGCTTTCAGTTCCTAACGAAATCCACATCCACACCAATGACGTCCCTGGTGATTCTTGAAAACTACACCCTCTATCCTTTAATCAGTTAACAGGGCCTCCTCAAAGAAATGTAGATGGTTATCTCAGAATTCGCAGTGAAAAATTTATTTGATCTAGACAATCTTTTCACCACTTTCAATGCAGTCCAACTTCCAATAAAATTCACCCTAGAACTTAAATCTAACACGTCTTCACAATTCCTGGATGTCCTACTTACTAGAAGACAAAACTGTTCAATGGAACGATCAATACATCGAAAGACAAAATAGATTGAGCAGTTTATTAGCTTCCAGTGATTTATTCCACTTGGCCAAAAGCAAGTCCCAGTACGTATCTTATGCTCAAGGACTCAAAAAAGTCTGTTGACATGGAAAGAAGATGGAGACTGGATTAAAATATCTGCGTGACATCGTACTGAAAAAAGTTATCCACCCAGATTTATCGACTGAAACATGAGAGGAAAGTCCTCATCTTCGGAAACTGAAACTTTTCCTAAGAAAACTTTCTGCACGAACCTAGAATTCATAAGTGGAATTGGGGTGGAAATTCGTAGAAACCGCCCTTCTAAATGTCTTAATAAGATACAGTGGTTAAGACTCTCGCCGACCATGCAAATAGTCTGGGGTTCGATCCCCTTCCAACTCACACCTTATATCTGTGGTCGGCCTGTAAAATTTGGGCTACCGATATCCATGCTGAAAATTCTATACCTGCACCGAAAAATACGGTGTGGAATCAAGCTGTAATCAAAAGTCAAATAAAAATTTCAGATATTCATCTTACGAACTAAATTCTCTAACAGACAATCAATCCAGTCAAACGTTAATTATAAGGTAACCCTTTTGATCGCCTTAATATGTATTTATCAGTTTACTTGTTCCTGTGGAGCGAAATATATCGGCTGTACGTATGTTATGGTGCGTTGGTGGCACAGCAGTTAGGACGCTCGCCGACTGTGCACATGGTTCGGGGTCTGATGCCCGGCCGACGCACTCCTTTACCTCGCTAAGCTAGAAATAATGCTGGTAAAGATGATAGGTTGGGGCGTGAGGCTAGCAACCCTATCCTGTAAAATAAACACTGCTACAGAAACTTCAAGCCACTAGCTTAAAGCCTTATGTACCACTGGGAACGTGAAGGAAAAAAACATATGTTATGACAAATGTTACCATCATGGTACCAACCGCATTGACTTCTACTGACTTGATGTTTCTGTGCTTGTTTTTCTTCTTTTTTCTAACTCCCTATAAAATTTGTAATTTTTAGAACACTTACATGATTCCATATTTCCCTTTATTTTTATGTGCATCCTAGTCACAACTCACTCATTAGACTATCCATCTTATTACGTAACTGTATTACGCTTTATTCAGTTTCGTTTACGTGTTGATAAACATTAATAACTATGATTTCATCATGAGCTGACATTAGTTAGAGAACAATTGGAAAACCTGGGAGTACTGGACAGCTGTTTCCTCCTAGTTTGGGACTCTTCAATGGTACGCACCCACTGGGGATCGAACCCAGGACCTTCTGGTTACAAGGCAAGTTCCTGGGTTTGAGTCCCGGTGGGCGCGTACTGATGAAGAGTCCCAAACTAGGATGAAACAGCTGTCCAGTACTCTCAGGTTTTCCTATAGTTCTCTAACTAATGTCAGCTCATGATGAAATCCTCCATGCAATCAAACAAAGTCCCTACAAACCAACACTTGAATATTAATAACTATGTTTTGTGACAACGCATCACCACTACCCTCCTACTAGTCCTCACCACCATCCCGTTACAATTGGATTAGTCATCACATTTTTGAAATATCTTGACATCTATAACCATAACTATTCTTATCGGAAGAACCTAATCTACACACACACACACAATAAGAATATATAATTATGATTATATAGCTAGACAAGTGAATGGATTCGCAACTGGAAAGAGACTGTTCACTGAACTATGTGTTTTGTTTTTATTAATGCCTGGATGAGGATTATTCATGAATTCTTCATTCATTTGAAAAACTAAATATTAAGAGTGAAATAAGAAAACCCCTTTTATGGACTTAATTTCCATCTCACTTGGCGATCACTAGTGTTTCCCCTTTGCTGATATACAAATCTGTCTCCCATCAAGGGTTGACCTAGGTGGCTTTAGTCTTCAATTGCTAGAGTTCAGAAACATTGTTAATGTTAATGTAGCTTCCATCAAGTAATTTTGTGACATATCAAGTAACGATGATATCGAGTAGACTTTCTGTAGATTGTATAAGAAGTTATTCCGTTGAGTTCCAGGTGGAACATAATGCTTCAACGTGATATCTCCACTTTGTTTTGTCCTATGCAGTCCTATTTGGCCTATCTCACAATTGCCCATAATCTGTCATCTCCTCTTCACACGATCTCCTCCATGTCATCCTCGGACACACATCCAGCTGGTCGTGTCCCATTCAGATTTCACCAGAGCGACAATCTAGCGAGGGATTCCATGTGATGGTCTCCTGTGTGTGTCCTACCTATCCAACTCTATTTTCTTGAATATATTTGCCAAGCCACAAGTTCTTGATTGTTTCATTCCTAGAGATTTTTGTTGTTAATTCTTTCTGGTTAGCCATCTGATCTTCATTATGGAGCCAGTCGTCAATGAAGGTCTCCAGTAGGCTGTTAGAAATGGTTTCCTGTGAATCGTGAGCCAAGTTTCTGACCCATTTAGAAGCACTAACTGACTTTACACTGGTGTTGAAAATGGTCAAACTAAACATTTCTGGCTTTTCATTACTTACCTGGTGCACATTTACTGCGTACACTCCAGACACCATTTTGACATACAGTGAGTGGTTGATTCGGTTTAATTAAGCATAGCCAACTTGACAGGTGACATTCAATTCTGACCCATGTCTAACTTTTCCACCAGGTAGAATAATTCTATCCGACATTTCATTGACCAATCGTCTATGCTCACCATCATCACCAACATCATCATCCTCTTCGTTACCGAATTCTGCAGTAGTTATCTGTATAAACTGTTTATCCCCCTTAGATCTACGATGAATTAGAAAGACATCACCATGTTCAACTGTAAATAGATAACAATGTCGATAACATTGTGGAAATGGTTGAGGATTCCATACAGTGACTGTACCATTCACTCCGCAGATAATCTCATCAGTTTCTGTTGATAGGGTCGTATCGTCTTCACATCTGATTTGTACGGGAAATAAAATGCAAACATTATTTGTTGTTAATTGAGATAAAAGTCAACTTTCAACATATGGGTAGCTTTTAACCTCATTGTCAATATACAAAGCAAACATTCTATGTTAAATACTTCAAGGCACATACAAGACATACTCAACCAAGCTAAGTGTTACAATTTCGATGCGTGCCTTTTAGGACACACAGGAATACGAGATATCATAAGTAGGATTAAAGAATACTGAAGAATTGCAGAATGTTCACATCAGATAACAGGAAACATTAAAAAGAGGATTGTAGTAAGGAGAATTTTCTTTCGCATGAAGTTGTCAACTAGGCTGGATATTCGTGTGTACGTATAGTAAATGAGTTAGGAGGTTTCAGAATTATTTCCGATCAAAGGCTAAATTTGCAAGACTACAAACAGGGAGAAAAACGTAGCAATGACAAAAAACAAACAGGAAGTTTGGATAAGAAACGTAGGAGGATAATAGAAATTGACAGAATTGACTGTTTATGATGCATAGCCATGGTAAAGGCAAAGATTGGACGTAGTTCTTTTAATACATACCGTTAGCTTGGACGTTTGAACCACCAGTGCATTAGCCGAGCCCAGATACCCTGATCTCACTCCTTTTGAGAGGTTTGATCGGATCTTGTATATGTCTTTGGAAAACGTTTCAAATGGAGCTGAATGTCCTGAATTCACCAGGTGTTCTGTTAACAAGCTAAATACACACGTACATTCTCCTTTTGCTACCATGCCTAAGTAATATTCCCGAAACCATTATACAAGTGGACTCATGGCACTGCCAATGTATGCAGTTCTACAAGAGTAAGAGAGCTGGTATATGCATGTCGAATTGGCCCAAAGCAACAGCTTGTCTTTCAACCACTGGTTGAATAGTTTCTTGTAAGGCGATGTAACTCGCAAGCTGGAGGCGAAATATATATTTTTTTTATTACAGCTTGATTCCACACCGTACTTTTGGTACAAGTATGGAATTTTCAGCGTGGATATCGGTAGCCCAAATTTCGCAGGCCGACCATAGATATCAGGTGTGCGTCGGCGTGGGCTCGAACCCCGGACCATATGCATGGTCGGCGAGAGTCCTAGCCCTGTGCCACCGACGCACACAACTGAGAGAATTTGATATCGGTTAAAGGAGGATTTCTGCTTCGCTTTCACTTTTAAATTCGAGACTAAGCAGCAAGATCATTCTGGAACTGTTCAGAAGCTTTCTTTGGTTTTAGGTTCTTGTCTTTGAATAGTGATTACCGGTAATCCTTGATGACTGTTTCATTTAAGTGTAAAGGTCTTCAACGACTCAAAGTTTCAGTTCATAAGGATTTCGACTGATTGGAGTGTAGACTTTGTCAAGAGCTGATGTAAATTAAGCGATCAATAAGACCTTAAGAACTGGGTAGTTGTTTCGTCCTAATTTAGACTCTCTAACAGTGGTTGCCAATGACCGAACCATGGGACTAACTGAGGTTATTCAGGTTACGAGCTGAACACATTTACCAACCAGCCACATTGTTTGGGTTCAAAAGCACATGAATTCTGACTTTTGTTTACTCGCCACATGATGCAGTGTCTATCAGATGCCATAGTTAAGTATCTGTCATTCCCTGGTGGAGCATATTAACCACAATGTCTCTAACGATTGAAATAAGTATAACTCCATTATGGATAAGAGTTTATTTTGATAAATCACACAGTGTTGTACAGTTATAAAACTGATGACCACGTTTCGCGCACAAACTATTGCCACTCATAATCATATCAAGTTATTCACACAACTTTGTTCTTTCATTTATATACATGTGTGGAATCGATTAGATATTGGATTAAAAATCAATGTGAGATAATGTACATTCAGAAATAACCGTACGAGTGTTGTTGATCAATTGCAGTTAGGTGGGAAAAAGGACGAGTGTTTTTTATAGTCATAATAAGCTACTTGTTAGAATGTTGTGTTTGAATGTGTTTGAATTGAATTAGAATTTTAAGATTATTTGTTATCCTTTTCTTATTTGACTGGCGGTAATAATATCTTCCATATTTCTGGTGTTTGCATTAAGTCATTTCTTTTGCATGTGTTGGGTGTAGACTCGATAAATAAGGATTCCGTAATCAACCTCTCTCTCCACCTACCTAGATTACCTTTTAGAATTTTAACCCTCTCCCACCCACTCTATTGTGTGGTTGTTTGTTAATGCATGTATTGCAATTGCTGTATTTTTTTAAATTACTTATCTTTTCAGGGTCAACCATTCTTACCTTAGCTAAATTCTTATGTTCTGACAATCTGACTACCCCTGGCCTACTAGTTTGACCTATGTAGTTGACCTCATTCACAGTCATTGCAGGGTATTTTGTAAATTATATTATTTTGTTTAATTGGATACACTGGGTGTTTTAGCATACAGAGTTTATCTCTGAGCGAGTTTGTAGGTTTGAATGCCACCCTAATTCCTACTTTATTCAGAATCCTATGTAGTGTCTCAGATGTCCCCTCTTTATATGGTATAACTGTGGATGACTTATATTCTCTCTTATTTATGTTATTATTACTAATTTCATAATTATTTTTATTTTGTTTTTGGCCTTTAATGATCTTCCTAATGAATTTTATAGGATAGTTATTCAACACCAACGCTTCTATCTGTTTTAATTCATCATTTATGTCTTTTTTTGTGCTACTTAGTGCCACTGCTCAGTTTGTTAAACACTTAACTAAGCCTACCTTAACAGTTAACCGATGAGACGAATTAAAGTCTAAATATCTATTAGAATGCGTTGGTTTTCTATAAACACTAGTGTGTAGTTTACCTTCTTCTATTCTTTTTATCTTACAGTCTAACATAGGTAATTCTCCTTGTTCATTTTCTGATTCAAATGTGAATTTTATTCCCTCAACTTGTGAGTTTATATGTGTCAAGAAGCTAGAGATGTGTTCTGTTTTTAACATCGTGAAAGTGTCATCCAACTAAGGTATGTTGCAATACGAGGCGAGAGATGTATCAGTGAATCCGGTATCCCGATGATTTCCAGCTTCCCCTTTCTCGCCCCCGCCCCCCAGCAGTCCAAACTGAGCAATCAACATTCATAAGCGTTTATTGATGACCTATCAAGTGAATCATAGTCTTTCGAGGACATTATGAAGTCAATCGTGCGCGAAGATTTTTTTTTAAAATTTAATTCCTTTTTTTTCTCTAATGAGGTCAAAGGTGAACGGAACATGAATTATGCCTTTTTTCTTCTAAATATTCTTTCTACTGCATAATGAATAAAATTATTTTCAAATTTCTCAATAGACTTAGGCAACCGAGGAAACTTTTGCTTCTCCGCCCCCCAAATTTTTCATCCTTAAAATTTACTGTTATTCCTTGTTAAATAAGTTGAAAATGTCGATAAAGTGATTCATTCCTCATCGTATTTGTTATTATTATTATTTTTATGATTTGTCCCTTGGGTTCCATTCAGAGGATAAAGTTTCAGTAGGATATCTCCACTTTACTTTATCCTCTGCAGTCCTTTTCCATACTGGTTTCATCACACTTACGCACAACGTTTCCTTCCCTGTTCATGCAAGGAGGAAATATTCATTTTGGTATCAGTTTTCAGGTTAAAAGTGTTCACTGTTACATTTATATCAGGCAAGTGGTTTTTCAAGTTGACAATTTAAATATTTCTTAAATAAATTTAATTCAACCAAGGATAGGAATAGTTTGATCAAATTTCAACGATTATTTTGAAAGGATGTGACGAGAAATATGGCTTATCTAGTATTAAAATGGCAGAAAAGATGACAGCATGGTATGCACTACTGACTGGCACAAATAGTTAGAAATTTATAAGTTACGAATTTGATTCTGTGTTATCACCAGTTCAGCTAATTAACTAGCTAGAAATGAAATAGTTCCGAGTGATTTGACCATCTCAGTTGAGTCTTTTCAAGTGCAGTGGTGACGAGCACCACAATAGAGGAGTGCAATAGGGGTCCTGTGTTAAAACCACTTTGATTTGGCCGGCGATCGTGTGACTGCTGCCTTCAGTTACTCCCGTTTTTGATATCAAACAGGTCACTTATTTTCATATGAAAAGTTCCAGTTCCAAAATGAAACCATAATGAATTTTCCACTTCTAATGTGTCATTTGCAAGTGACGAATTCAACTGACAAGATATTGTAGATGAAATTATTTATGCTTTTCATCTTAGTTGAGAAGTGAGAAATTGTGAAGTTCTGAGTCTACTAGGCCTCATCGATAGATTGTTAGACTTAGAAAAATCCGCTACAAAGTCAAACAGTAGTGCCATTTAGTATTAGATAATTAATCGGACATGCATTAAACTGACCAAAAGACCCTATCAGATTCGGATTTCGCAGATGACTTGTGTCTCATTTTATACAAAAGAGAAGCGACTTCGGGGGTCATAAAGAAAGTAGAATTGACAGAGACACCCGAACACTAGCAACAGACACCACTTAGCGTCAGTGGCAGAAATTTAAGGGAAACTGTCCCTTTCAGTTAAATGGGCAGCCTCATTCCAGTTACAGGCAGCTCAGATAAGGAAATCAATGTCAGCTAGGATTAGAAGATTAAGACATGCGTTCATTAGTTTGAAATCAGTCTGGCGATTCCCAGTACTTCTCACACTGAACGACATCAAAATTTTCATGCCTAATAACAAGTCGAATCTCTTACATGGTTCACTGAAATTATTTCCAACAGACTACTAAATTCCATCCACAGAAACCTTCTCTTGATATTAAAGATCAGATAGCCGATCAGGGAAGGTAAACGCCTAGGAACTCTGCGGTGGACCAGCCAACACCCTATCACTGGAAAAATGTTCAGGAGGAAATGATGCTGGATTGAGCATACTCTGAAGAGGTCTTACAGTGAAATTTTATGCAAAGTCCTTAAGTAGAACCTTAATGAGAAGTTACGGGATAGACAAAGTTTGTATTCAGTCGTAGAGTTATCTGAGAATGGCAGCTGAGGACACAGAATGACAGGGATATGCCGTGTGTTCCAGTCGAAACTCAAGGGAAAAATAAAAATAATCATGGGAGTTACATTTGCTTGACTAATTAGATGTTACACTTAGCTTAACCGGATTTTGTAAAAGAGCAGATTAAAATTTATTATTTCCTTTAGTTCCTGTAGGAAAATAAGGCTTCAGCTGCCAGCGTTTTCACCTGCCTCTACGTCTCCCCACATGCTTTCATCTATTCTTTGCATGACCTTCTCCATGTCACCCTCGCACTTTCGACCGACTCGACGCTTGCCATTTGGGTGCCATTCGAGAGAGAGAGAGTCTGGCGTGTAATATCAATCACTTGATGGATCTCTCAGAGTATGGTTGGTCAACCTCCGTTGTTTTCACTGACATTTCGCTACTTAACGCTGCTAACAACTCTTTGAAAGTATAAAAATTACCCGTATTTTACAAAATCTTGTTTCAATTTTCTAAATACACTGTGACGATTCAGTTTGAATTGGTGCTCAAATGAATCCAGTAAATTCGTTAGATAAATGACCTCAATACTTATAACATTCTATTTCACTCTCTATCTCTGTGTTCTTATTGAGAATTAATATCTCTATTGATTAAACAGAACTCACATAATCTTTCCTTTACTGCCATATGTTGTTGCTATGTAAGATACTTCACCATTTTGTATTTGAGGTGGTGGACCACAGTCTCGTTCTTTAATAAGAAAAGAAGTAAAATTAAAATTATTAAGTATCTAAATGCATTTAAACAATGAATCTTGCTAACAAATATACTGTAACTCAACACTGAAAATTTTCCGAACTTCTCCATCACAGAAGATTTAGCATTCTTGAAGTTGTCGAAACTGTCTGAGTTAGTCCTGGATTGTAAGACTGTCTTCGCATGTGTACTGTGTGGTGATTGAAGGCAGAACAAAAATTGAAACCACAGGAGCATTTGGACCAGAGGCCTCTGAACTACCAATCCGACAATCAACAGCCAGTCGAGACCTGACTGCTAACTATGTATTGTAATAATTTCCCCAAAGAAGTTATTTGGAAGCATGTTATCGCTCTAGGCTAATGTGTTGCTCCATCTTTAACAGCTGTGTTTATGAAACTAAGGTAAATCAATCACCCTAACAGATTCATATTTCTATACAAGAAAACGACTTCTTACAACTTCTGTCACTTTAGCGTACGTATTTCAAAGTTTATGAAGCGCTTCGCATGACTTGTAAATTAAATGCTTATGAAGACATACTCAGAATTAGAGAACCATTGTGGTGTGAGCTGTCTGCTAGCCAAAATTGGTAAACGGCAATTTACGTCAATGCTTACTTCTCAAATCTTGGTCATGAGAAAAACAAGAATAAAGACTTTGCGTGGACGGATACGATTAGCAGATATATGGTCTGACCTTCGAAGAAACGGCCACAAAGAGATGACAGATTGACTTTCTGCGAGAAAACAACCAATCGGAAGACGCTGTTTTTCTGCTAATAATAACGAATAATAATGTACATAAAAATCTATAAATATCTCTTGATTTCCTCAATAAACGATCTGTTGCCTAGCCTTTGTCTTCTGTCGTTACGCCACTTTATTCACTATCCTGCATAGATTGTTAGTGAAACATCACAGTCATACTCATAAACTGTCATAATCGACTCAAATTAATAATCAGTTGATTCTTGAAGGAAAAAGTGGAGAAGTGTCGTCTTAGCATTAGTTCAGAGAATAATACTATCATATACTGTTAATTTGACAGGATACACAGCGAAATATTAATATTTACACTAGAAAATGTTCTTCTGTAGAACTTTTTGTTCACACTTATACTGATTTCATTTGATTGTCATAGGATGTATCAGTTGTCGTCTTGTTTTATTCTCTTGTTGGGATATGCCTACTGATTCCCGTAGACTGTTGTAGTATGTTATCTTATACACATACGTGTGTATTTATTTATTTTTTGATTTTTGATTACAGCTTGATTCCACACCGTATTTTTGGTACAAGTATGAAATTTTCAGCATGAATATCGGTAGCCCAAATTTTACAGGCCGACCATAGATATCAGGTGTGTCTCGGCAGGGGGTCGAACCTCGCACCATGTGCATGATCGGCGAGAGTCCTAACCACTGTGCCACCAGTGTACAGTGTAAGATAAGTTTATTGGATAAAACACGCAGTGAGCAGTATAGTTTTAATCACTGGATGACATTTTGGACACAATTTATTGCCAACAATCACTCCTGTATATTCACACGACTTTCTGACTTACTTCTTACAGTCTTAATCCATAATGCTTCTTTATTGGAATTCACCATATATCGTGGATAGATGTTGCATTATTTCAACTGCTGGCGTTTGGTGTTGATTTGACGAACACGGATTCGGTGATTAGTCTCTCTCTCCTTCTCTATCTGTTCACCTAACTGTATCACTTTTTAATATTTTACCCTTACCCATCCTATTGTATGACTGCATGTAAATGAATGCATTGCAATGGCTGAGTTTTTTCTAGATTACTTAATGGGGTCACAGTCATTGGATGGTATTTGGTAAATTCAATTATTCTCCATAACTGGATCTGTTGGGTTCATAAACCAACAAAGTTTGCCTCTGAGATAAATCGGTTGATTTAAATATCACCTTAATTCCAGCCTTTAAAGGAACTCTAATTAAGACCTCTGATGTTGTTTCTTTACATTAAAGTACTGTCGATGTTTTGAATCCTTTATTTTTCATATTATTGTCACTATTCATATTACTAATCATGAACTGCATATGAGTCTTCGTGGATTTTGGAATCAACTCTAAACGGTGGTCCTTCAGCTGAAATATATCTCGATTATTTGTTTGATTTCACTATTAACAATTTCTGACTCATTCATCAAACTCTTCGGTAGATTATGCAAACATTTACTCATTGTATCCTTAATGATTATTTCCTTTAGGTAGACACCAGCTTGTGTCATGTGTCTAATCCTCTATTTGGTGCAGACTATAACCTCTCAGTCATGTTTGCAATATGGACACTATACTTAGTAGCTTACCATCACAGTGCACTCAGAATTGCTGTTATGAGAAGGTTGAAGGCAATGCTGCTTATTGTCATTCGCCAGTAGTCAGAAAGCCACACATGCAACCTTGGAGGACTCATGTCCCTTCTGAGGTTCGAACCGGTATCACTCAGTGCTGGAGCCATAGATGTTACTAATCAGCTATTATATTCTTTACAGTATTAGCTGTAACCAGAGATTGTTCCACCGAGGGAGAGGGCTCTCGAGTGGCTGCACCACAGGATGATCATGCATGCCGGTATTGTCTCGAAAGAGGCAGGGCTGGGTGTGCTTGGTTCTCCTGAAAACCAGTACCCAGTTAATGGGTGTATTACTGTGTGAAAATGTGGCGTGGTGACATACGCCTGTGATCTACGAGCCCTAATAGCTCAGTGGTAACGTCTGTGACTGCAGGCGGCACTGCGTGACGCGGGTTCGAATCTCAGAAGGGATACATGAGCTCTGTCATGGTTGCATATACGCTTTGCTGACTGATTGACCGGTGAGTGTCAACTAGTATCAAACGTAGGTCATGCAAGGCTTCTTGCTAATTGCATCGGTGGCATAGAGGTTAGGACATTCGCCGACCATGCACATGGTCCGGGGTTCGATCCCCGACCGACGCATTCCTTTACCTCGCTAAGCTAGAAATAATGCTGGTAAAGAGGAAAGGTTGGGCATGAGGCCAGCAACCTCATCCTGTAAAAATAAACACTGCTACAGAAAATTCAAGCCTCTAGCTTGAAGGTGCCCTATGTTCCACTGGGAATGTGAAGGAAAAAAAGAGATTATACAACATAGTGAATGCAGACATTTGTCTAAGGATACTTAATTGACTGTAAAAGTCATTAAGAGATGAAAGAGTCATCTGATTTTTTATAGAGTCAAGTCGTCATCATCATCATCACCATCTGACTTACTTTTACAATATGGTTCCTGTCCACTCCACTTCCCATTAGGCTGACAAACACGATGATGTGAACCGTGCAATTCATAGCCGTCATCACATTCAGAAATATCCGTTCCATTGACAGTCAATGAGCTAACTGCATGTTTCCCGTTTAAAATTGACTGAGGTTCTGGACATGTGATAACTATGTGAAGGGGAAAATTAGAAAATCAGTACGCCATTAGTAAAAGGAATAATAATAACAACAACAGTGATCTCAGTCGCTCGACTATTCATGTTGCTCACCCGACGATTCGAGCTATATACGGAGTGTTAGAATGCTTAGTAGTCTTCTGAAATTAGTATTTAATTGGTGGATAGTGACTAGCAGTGGAATGCGCATTTCGTCCTATTTGGCGTTTGAAACTATGGGTACTGGGTTCGAGCCTCGGTGGGAACATTATCAGTCACTGAGAAATGCAGGTACGTCCAGATGACGAGTCCCAAGTAGGACGAAATGCACATCCTGGATTCCGCTGCTAGTCATCATCCACCAAATAAATACTAATTAAAAATGCCCAGACATCGTCGAAGCATCTGCACAAGAAGCCAACATGTCAACCTGAGACTGAGCACTTCGGTCCAATCATCGATGGGAAAATCTCAAGTTCAATTAGGTCTTCTGAAATCTCATCTTTAAACGACCTTCATTTTGAATGTATGAAATAGTAAAAAAAGGCTGTAATTTTGAACAACCAGAATGAGCTACAATAAATAATTAGATTTTATGCCTTTAGAGTGGATGGCTGATATCGGGTGAAGGTCAAAAGAGTCTTTCAACAACTCGTGTTAAACGAAGAAGGAAGGTTAATGATGCTGAGATCAGACTTAGCAATCTGAAAGTTAAACGAACTGATAATCTGGTTGATAATGTGTGAATTATGCTGTTCAACCTAAGGTGTCACTTTCTTTTTCATGACAAACGTTAAATGAAAAATCTTCAGCTGCCTGTTTAAAACGGGCTATCGAAAGAAACCTCCGTCACTATACTGCATGTAATTTATCTCATTCAGTTTGCTTTAATTTATTAAAATATAACTTCTAATGGTGTTTTTTACCCTAGCCAATTTTTAAAATGTCTGCAACCTGCCGATTGAACAGGTTGAAAAAAGCAGAATCGTGAGTGGAAACGTATCCGATACAAGAGACAACTGTTCATAACGTATTTAGCACAAACTGCCACTACCTGGGTAGCACAAGTAACCACTTGCGATCTGCAGCTATTCATTAATGTGCTTGAGTTTCAAATTGTACTCCTTCCTCTTTTTTAAGTGGTGTTCAACCTAACATCTTGCATTTCTCGGAGATAAAGAAGAAGAAATATCATTAGGGGTTGGTTTGTGTTCCAGATCAGACAGCATTGGTTCATGTGATTTACTGTCGATTACTATTTTACTTGAAGATCCTGGACAAAGAAACTATTATGCCATGATTTCGACTGAGTATTCAGTACATTATGCAGTCGTTGTTCAGAACAAAGCCATTTTATGAATAAGACAGAGAGACATTAATCCCGAATAGTTGAATATTAATTTGATCCACATAGGGAGATGCAGACTGAATGACGTTAGTCATCATGCTGGTACAGGTTATGGATTAAAGAAATTCAAATATATATGATTATCAACCTGGGTCATATGTATTTGGCAGTCAACAAAGTCTTTATTTTCAACACATTCCCTTCCACTTCATTCAGCATTTGTATACATTTTCAAAGTGTAGTGACTTAAGATAATGGACAATTGTACAGAGTGGAAACTTGATTCACCATTCAGGTAATCGAATTTATAGGGATTTAATTAATTTAAAGATAAATTTCATTATGAGCTAGAATCATGTAAGCAACCACAGACTTTCGGTGAATAACTTTAATTTCTTTGTTTGTGTAAACTCCTAAACTTCTAATTGATCGAGTATAAGAACCTCAGATGATACTTTCAGTTCGTTATGTTTCCTACGCCATAGGCAGTGAGTCCGATGCATCACACCAGTTTTGTTGTTGAATTTTGTCAGTTTTTTCACGGGTTTTTCAATGTCGTAAATGTATGATACTGCCTGCTGTGAAAATGAATGTCTAGATTACCTAAGGTAACATTATTAACCAAACACCTTTACTCAGCCCTCATTATGGTTCAAGTGTCGAGGTATGGCTCGGGAAAAATTTCTTAGATGTAATTATTATGCAACAATTTATTGAAAAACTTCTGTCTTTAATTAAGTTTAGACTTTTTCCTGTCGACTGATTAGATCGAAGTCTTCAGACTCGGTTGACATGTCGGCTTCTAGTGCAGATCGTTTGACTTTGTGTGGTTGGTAACTAGCAGTGGAATCCAGGGTGGGCATTTCGTCCTGCACAAGAGGTGGCTCTCGTGTCTCAAGTGGTCTAGTGGATAAATGTTTTGGATTTGAAACTACAAGCACTAGGTTCAAGCCTCGGGGGGAATACCATCGCTCATTGGGGAATGTAGCTAAATCCAGCTGACGGAGGAGTCCAAAATAAGACGGATTCCTCCTTGTCCTGGTTTTCACTGCTACTAAACATCCACCAACGTAATATCTGTTTTTCTCTAAACACTTTCCTTAGTGAAAATTACTAATCAATAAAAGACAGTACTGGACAGTTAATATAAAACAAACCTTTACAGTAGACATCTTCAGCTGACCATGAACCATTTTCTAGGCAAACACGTTTACATCCTAAAAATAAACAATAATAAATATAGTAGTATTTTATAATGCTGTATACTATGATCAGTTGACATAAGTAGTTGGAAACATCTCACGTCAAACAATAATAACTGTTAACCAGAATGAAGTGATGTGCCTTCGGCCAGCCACATCATTAGTAGCGTAGCATGAAGGGTTTGTTCGGTGAGTGGAATCAGTTGAAAACTGTAAAATTCCAGCTGACTACTTGGGAACACTTGTAGTACATAGAATGATAAATGAAAAACTCGATTCAGTAATACTCTGCCCCTCTTTTAATCAACGATGTTAAAAAATAAAGGAAAGACGTTGACATGATCTTCAGATTGCTGTGTAATATCGTCTAAGAAATATAAATAATGATAATAATTAAATGAAATCAGGCTGGGGTTATACCTAGGCTCCTGGATACAAGCATTTCCAAGTTTAGAAAATAAATAAATAATTCTCATGTGTATGTCATCTTTTAATGTTAGCATGATAAAACAGCACTGTGAAACACATTGTAATTTTTGTAACGAGGGGTTGATTCACGAAGGTATATCAGCGAAACAAAACACATCGTGGACCTAAGAACTCTGGTTATCCGAATCTTTTGCACATAAGATTCACTAGTAGTTCTCCTCCTACAAACTTGAGATTGCATCGAATCGATCAGCTAATTAGTTAAGTTAAATTTCGATTTCCGAGCACATTTCTTCTGCTTCAGACTATGAGCCACACTTGTGGTGTGCCGGATAGTGATCATATCCAGTTTTCTTTGGCTGAGGAAGGTCAATTGGGATCCAAACTCTTGACTTTTCATTTGAAGGTTTGTACCGTATCTCCTGTACCTTAAATTTATGAGTCAGACATATCACCTTCTGTTGATATAACGTCTGCATATAATTTTGATCTATGTACCACATAGTTGGTATGTTTTAGAAATGGTATTGAATATTTATATACAGTGAGGTAAAGTGGTTCACTAAAATAATTACCACACCGATAAATGTTCAATAGCGATAAGTTTCTGTAACTAGTAATTGTGGTCTTTGAAATCTCTTAAGTTTTGGTTTGGTCTCTTCAGCTATACTCGAGATTACTTATTTATTGGTATCAAATTGTATCTACCGATTTGCAGATACGTGCCAAAGCGTATACATTGGAAGAACAGAGAGGAGGGACATTGTTCACATTTCTGTAGCCATAAGAATTCATCTGCAACTAAAGAGCTCACATACACTATACTGTATGGTAAGGTGCCATCTACTGGACTTTCCTCATATTTTCATCAGTCTAAAGGCGTTCAGTATAATCAACAAGCAGAAGAAACACAACCTGATAACTTTCAGCGGATTGATTACCAAATTTGTGTGTGCGTAGAAAGACGTTTGAATAGTACTTCTGTGGTTAAGTAGCTTATTTCACTAACATACTGTTTATAATTGAGCTTTGCTTCTACCCGAAGTTCTGAAACTTCTTTTCTTCTCAGGGATATTCATCTAGATATCCTATAAATACTGAACCCTTTCAATAGACAGGTGAACTGAGTCGCTTTAATGATATGATCGATCCAGTCAGAGAAAATAATGTAATTGTGCAAGAAATTTGCATGACTTTGAGGTAAGTTACATAGACCAAATTATTAGATCACAGTCAAGTGGATTATTGGATTACTGGAATTTACATAGATCTAGAATGATCGACCCTGGTAAGTTAAATAATGTCGAAGAAAAGCTGGGCCATTGCATTCCATTCACTTGTACGTAATCGCACCATGAAATGGAACAGGGTACAAATATTAAAAAAGTAAAATAATTAGGTGGGGAGAAGTTAATTACAGAATTTTCAAGTGTTAGTTTGTCGAAATGTGATTGATTTAAAGTTTACTCTTGGATGGATATCGATTAGAGAACCTTTGAACAGTAAGGGGTACTGGAAACCAGTTTCCTCGTGGTTTAGGATTCTTCAAAAGTATTCACATTCAGATCACCAGTAAGTTCGTTAACCATCCATCCACTTCTATTAATTTTGCAATTTTTAACGCTACTGTAAGCTAATTCCATCGCCGAGTACTTTATATATTACCTTCTAATTACTATCTTGGGTTTCATGATTACTCATTATCAGATCAATAATGCGAGATGAATAATTTTGCCCTTAAAAGTTAGCACTGATAATGCTGTCTAATAAGATAATCAATCAGAGCTTCAGAACACAGCAACACAAAGACATCTAATGGTAGGCATATGAAAATAATGAATCCACTTGGTAATCCATAAGAAACACAATGTACATGTTGAAATGCAATCATGGATTTAGATCACAATAACTGACCTGCTAGACACTGCGAATCGGGTCAAGAAAAAAAGAGTCCAGTGGAACACATGATGCATACTGTTCACTGATATCATTACTTTGAAAACAGCAACATCAATCAACACCAGGTACCAGCTAGAGAAAAATGATCTGAACATCAAGTAATCACATCACTGATTCATTTCGAGAGAAATGTTGATTTAATTAACTCTAAAGGACTTTCCAGCTGCCATGTAATGCTTTCATCGTCCCAGTCTACCTATCTGGTATTCTTCTGTTAATGTAGAGGACTTTACACTAACAAGATCAATCAATAGTATATGCCGCCAAGCTTGTATTTGTTTATCAAACAACTAGTTGTTTGAGACAATCGAAAGTGGACAAATACCCACCTCATGTTACCTCCAACTGTGTCTACCAATTAACATGTACGTGCCAAAGCACATACATTGGAAGAACTACTCTGGAAGCGTGCGGCAAATGACGAAGAATGTACTCATAAGCATTCTTTGAGTTTTCAGATAGCTGAGCTAATATATCTCCAGGCTAATAATTTAAAGGACACTTATTCAAGTCAGGAACCCATCAAGTTTTGCATTACATCTTTGATGTACTGGCCAATTACTGCTGTTATTATTAAAAGCATTAGGGATACATTCTAGCCAAGAACAAAGAGTAAAAAGTGAAAGCAAAGAAAGGCAGAAAATCTCACCTACACCATCTTCTGTAGACAACAGGAAGGCTGTATCACACATCACTTTATATCCTTCGGAACAGGTGATTGTTGCTTCAGACTGAAACTTTTGATCATACTTATAATGGATTCGCCCATTTGTTGGTTCGTGTATATAACCGCATGAAATACCTTTAAAATCACGTTAGATAAAATGAAACAAAATAACAGTAATAATAATTTTTTAAATATTACAAAACTTATTAGTTATATAATCATATCCATAGAGACGAATTACAGCTCATTTGGATTGTGTGTTCTCTGAGACGGAAAGTTTAATAGTGAACCGTTCACTGTCTACCTAGACAACATTTTCAGAGTTAATTTGCCAGCCTATTATTATTCCCTTGAGTTCCAAGTGGAACATAAGCCTTCAAAAACACATCTCCACTTCGTTTTATTTTCTGCCATCCTCTTCAACTGGTTGGTCCCGCGATCGTCCATAATCTCTCATCTCCTCTTCCTAGCTACACGTTCTCCTCCATATCACCCTCGCACAAACGACCACTCGGTGCTTCCCAGTGCGATTCCACCTGAACAATGGTCTAGCTAACGCACGATTTCGTTAGACATCCTCCTCAAAGTATTCCGATCTATCTCCATTTTCTCTCACACATTTGTCAAGTGATCGTCTTTCGGTTGGTTTGTTCTCAACCAGAGTTTCTTGTTACTAACTCTCACCAGCCGGCCATTTGACCTTCAGTATGGCGCTAGAGAAGATGGGGAGCTGTTGGAAGTTGTTGGAAATGCTTTCCGTGACTCACGTGCAGTGAAAGTTTCTGACCCGTATAGAAGGACTGACTAACTGGCTTAACATTCCCTTTGAAAATCCGAATCTAACTAGCTAGTTTTTTAGCCGGTCCCAAGCATGCATAAAGAGGGAGGGTTGGGCCTGAGCCTATGGACCCTACACCTCAAAAGCTATCAAACTGCTAGAGAAACTTCAACGCACAAAAATATAATTGAAATATAAACACTTCCAAATTAGCAACCTGCCTAAATCTAATTCTCTATACATCAAAATACGTCATGTTTAACCTGCTTTATTTTCTTCTCTCTAATAATCCATATATATTTTTGGATGGTAAGCTTTAATCAGCCCAATTTTTAAGTTGGTTTTAACCAATTTCTATGGGATTTTGGGGAAAATAAAAATATTTCTTTATTTTTTGATTAAAGCTTGATTCCACACTGTATTTTGGTACAGGTATGGAATTTTCAGCATGGATATCGGTAGCCCAAATTTTGCAGGCCGACCATAGATATCAGGTGTGCGTCAGTAGGGGATCGAACCTCGGACCACGTGCATGGTGGGCGACAGTTCTAACCAATGTGCCACAGTGTCTCTTCTTCTCATTAGACATTCATTAAACTGAAGTCAGTGTGGAAATCCACTGAAATCAGTACCAACAACAAAATTTGATTTTAAACCCCAGTGCTAAGTTGGTTTATTTACATAGGTTAAAAACTTGGCCAGTCACAGAAACCACTTCGAACAGGCGGTAGACCATTATCAGTAGCTTCCTTCGCCTGCTCCGTAACGCAGATGAGATGGCAGACCAAAAAGAATTAGCAACAAGGAGTTCTACGACCGTACCAGTCAAGAGCCCATAGCTGAAAAAATAATCAGAACAAATTGAAGATGTATTCAACAGATACTGAGGAAATCGTAGAGTAACATTACCCACCAGACTGTCGATTGAAACTCGAATGGAAAACGATGACTTGCATGCACTTAGGTCCTAGTGTGACATAAAGCAGATTGTGAGAGGAGGAGATGATAGCCTGTGTACAATCGAGGGGACAGCTTAAAAAAGAATGCAAATGTCCTGCTGAAGCCGTGTTTCCCACTAAAAACCCAAGGGAATGATGGTGATAATAATAACAGACGTTCGAATTCTGCTGCCACACAATTTTTTATTCCTTTCTCATATTAGTTGACTTATTCATGACCTTCTCACATAATCCTTCCATGAACAACACATAAATATTTAGATTCAACATACTTTTGGACTTTTATACGAAGGATACTAGAAAATAAAACATAATATTTTCAGTGTAACATCGAATTAATCTTAGATTATATTTTTACAGGCACACGCAAGCGAACTCACATAAATTCAAACGTACCGCATTAAAAAAAGTGAATGAGGCAGAGACAGAGGGAGAGAGAGAGACAGTAAATTTCTTAAGATTTTTAATCTTACCAAAACTACAAGAAAAAAACAAGAAAGTTTAGTTGACAATTTTTCACTGCATTTTGAAAAAAAACAAAACAAACACAAAACATAACAACCATATGTATATCATACACATTGAACGTTGAGCATTGAAACATTGAATAATGGTGGTTGTTTTAATGGAAGGGGGGGACACGAAGGCCTAACATCATCTCTGGGGAAATATGAATTCATTTTGTTTCGTGAATTAAACTCATCATCATCATCTAACTGATTTACAATCCAAAAAAAAGACAAGAAGATATATGTAATATGTAAATGCCGTATGAATGGGAGAGAGAGAGAAAAAGGCAAAGAGAATAACGAAAGATTCAACTTGATTCCTTCCTATTTTCGAATTTTCTTTTTTAGCATTTGAACAAGCTTTTGTATTGATTAGAATGTTAGATATAAGATGGATGCATTTCTATTTCAGTAAAAATAGACACAACTTAATACTGCAACAAGTGAACAAGTGAATGCTTGAGAGTTCACTCTGAGAGGTGATCACTTTATGTTTACAGAATAAATGAGTGAGTGAATGAGTGGATGAAAGAATATGTTAAGTGAGACACGAAAAACGGAATGAAACTTCAACCAAGACACGGAGAGAGAGACAGGAAAACGGAAATATGGGACAAAATGTTTATGGGAAATCAGATTTCTATTAAATTGTTTAAAAAACGTTAATAAAATGTTATGTTAGATTACATTTTTTCATATTTCAAAAGTTAAGCGTAAAATAGTGAACACCATGCGAATATCAGAGATAATGTGGCATGTGCTACTGATTCGACTTATAAGCATTATATTAACATTGATAAAATATGTATTTAGATAAAGCAATAAGAAAACGTAATTTGTCTGAATCGTTTAGTGTATTTGCACAACACATTTCGAACAATCTGATCACACACGGACTTGTCATAGAAATATATATGAAATTAATAAATTAATAATAAATCGAATGAATGAAGTTCAGAATAGCATATCACTTAAATCTGTAGAAGAGGAAGATAATTGTTTGTCTTTCCTAGACATATTGCTTAGTCGACGGCTTGATGGGTCAATAAAAAGATCTATTTATAGAAAATCTACCTGCACAGGACAGTACCTTAATTACCACAGTTTTTGCCCTGTTTGGTACAAACGAGCCTTAGTGAGCGAGGCGCCTCTTCAGTAGAATCCGGCGAATATGCACTGAAGACACGCTTGATGAAGAAGAAAGAATATTGACACAAACTCTGGTTGATAACAATTATCCAGACAAGTTCATCAGGAGATATAAAGTAGTCACTGGAACACCAAGACCCACTCTCCCATTCGCCCCTAAGAAAGACGTGTATATCAAGCTACCCTATATGGTGCATCAAAGCAGCTTGATAACTAGACAAAGATTGAACGCTGCTGTTAAAAGACTTTTTATGCAGCTAATATCATAATATTAGAGAATGTAAAATGACGTCACATCCCACTGTATTTACCGATTTGAATGTACGTGTGGACACACATACATAGAGAGGACTCATCGATCTCTGCAAGTAAGAGCTGGCTTCGTAGCATATTCCTAAATGGCTCCAGAGACAAATGGAATAATCAGAACCTATTAACGGTGAGAACAGGAGACCTAGCTCCTCTAGTGCGAAAAATATTATAGAGACAGGAAATAAAATTGATGTTAACAGATCTTTTAAACCTATCTATAAAATGTGTTTTGGGCGTATCCAAAAGTTTGCAGAAGCCCTAGCAATTAGAAAGTTGAAGCCACCTTTATGCGTTCAAAAACAATTCGTCATCACATTAAACCTTCCTTGGTAAATTTTGCTTTGATACCATAGCAGATGTACTATTACCTCTGCTATTTGGTTATTCATAGTTATTTTGACCTTGAATATATCCTTATAACTTGACCTAAGTAGTCTATTTTCTCACCTCTTACCTCTTTATTAATTTCATATACATTCCCATGACAAGTCCGTGTGTGATCAGGTTGTTCGAAATGTGTTGAGCAAATACACTAAACGATTCAGACAAATTACGTTTTCTTATTGCTTTATCTAAATTCATAAAGGGAACTAATTGTTTTAAAAATATGTATATCGGTTGCAGGAATATCAAATGTCCGAGAGATGGATGCAGTTCCAATTATAGGGAAACTTAATTTAATAAAGTCTCACAGGGTTATATCTTTATGAATATGTGGGAAAATATAGCTCTTAATGCATTTTATCCTACTCCGAAGATATGGTGGAGATATGGGGATGCCACGTTCACAGGGAACATACCTCCAGTTTCTTCACACATATAAGCTCAATAGTAAAGGGAATAAAATTCAAATTTGAGTCAGAAAATGAATGAGGAGAACTGGCTTTGATGGATTTTGAAATAAAATGAATAGAGGAAGACAGAGTGAACAGTAGCGTTTATAAAAATCCAACACATTCTAATAGATATTTAGACTGTAATTCATCTCATCCGTCATTATCTATCTGTGAAGGTTGGCTTAGTTAAGTGTCTGACAAACCGAGCAATAGCACTAGGCAGTACATCAAGAAACCTAAATGATGAAATGAAATACATGGAAAAGACCTTGGCATTCAATAACCACCCTATAAAATTCATTAGGAAGATCAGAAAAGGGTCCAAAGTAAAGTAAAAAATAATTGTGAAACTAATAATGATAACGTGAATAAGGGAGAATATAAGATGTCTACAATTTTACCGTATAGGGAGGGAACATCTGAAACCCTACGTAGGATTATTGATAAATCAGGAATTAGGGTGACATTTAATCCTACAAACCCACTCAGGGGCAAGCTCTACAGGTTCAAGGACCCCGTAGACCCAGAACCGGTAGATAGAGGGTAGTCAGACTTTCAGAACATAAGAATTTAGCTAAGGTTAGAATGACTGACCCCACAAAGATAATTAATTTAAAAAAATTGGCGATTGCACTATATGTATTAACACACAGTCACAACATAGGGTGGGATGGAGTTGAGATTCTAAAAATTGATATGAATGGAAAGGTAGATAGATAGGGAGAGAAGTTGATTACTGGGATAGGAGTGACTCGTCATTAAGGCCAGAGATATTGAAAACATTACTGTCAATCAAATCAAGAGATAACAAATAAGGGAACTGTAGAAACGAAAATGGAAAGTTGTGTGAGCAAAAAATTGCTTACTCGAAATGTCATCAGCTGATATTACCGCATAACACTTTGAGGCTTTATCATAATGGAATTACACTGTACCAAATTATTATTATATTATTATTAAATCCTTTAATTCCTAGAGGAACATAGGGCTTCAGCTGCACGTCTCCATTGCCTTCGGTTTTCTGACAACTTTTTCACCCCCTCCAAGTCTGCCCACATACTTTCATCTCCTCCTCACATCACCTCCTACAAGTCACCCTCACCATTGCACTGACGACCAACTCGCCGCTTCCCTTTCGACTGGGTTCCACTCGAGCAATGGCTTGTCTAGTGATGCCACTCACTTGATGATTTGTTTCCTCAGCGTATGATCAGCCAATCCATTTCCATTTCTTCCTGCCTATTTGTTTCACAATCGATTCCTGCTGTGTTGGTTCGCTCATTGCAGAGATCCCTGTTGCTGATCTTTTCTGGCCGGCCATATGAACCTGAGTATTGAGCGAAGACAGCTAGCTGTTGATGAAGGTCTTTTTTTTTTGAGGTGCTCTTCATGACGCACCATGTCTGTGATCTGTATAGTGAGTAGCACTGGCTTCACATAGGAGTTGGAAATCCGGATCTTATGTTTGATGCTGCCTAAGTCTTATTTTTGCATCAAGGAGAGACCGATGGATTTAACGGTAAAGGTTAGAAATGAACGACTCTTGTGAAACAATATGGAAAACATGAAATGGAGAGAAAGAAGCACAATATAAAATACAACATAGCACAGTATCGAATATATGTGCAAGTTGTTGTTCTAATGTATGCATAGTAGACGTATTTTACCCGAATCTGTCTGTCCAGTCGCCAATAAATAATTCAATTATAAAATTCTCTTGTCTTCTGTTGTTGTAACATGAACTGATGAAAATTATGTCAGCGAAATGCTTAGAGATTATATTAAAGCCTATATCGTTAAACATTTGTAGGCAAAGATGTAATGGTAGAATGCTCATCAATCACTCAAGTGATCAAGTGGGATCGTTTCTCAGCTGACTCAACCCGAAACCTCTTCTAGTTTACCATCCGTTAGGAATCTTTTGAATAGAGAGGAGTGTTACGCGTGTGGCAAGCAACTTTGCTCCATGAAAACAACACCACCAGTACAAAAATGCCAAAGGTAGGAGTATCATGTCACATGCTGGACTGAGTATGCAAGGGAATGATGAGGAAGAAGAGTGTATTCATAAATCGAAACATTCTCTCCAGAGAACTTCATATGTGTAAATCTTTGTATTTACTTTTGATCAATATGAATAGATGGATATATGGATGAGTGTGAACTGATAGGGACAAATATGACATTGACTGGCCAATATAAATACAGCATAAAGAATATCATGGCATAGGAAATCCACTTGGAACGGTTAGCTACAGTTGGGTGCCCATCTAAACAAAAAGAAATCCACATAATTTCTTTGCCACTTGAACCCGATGCATCTGCAGGTCTGACGCTCTGGAAGAGGAACTGGATCTTCTGAAAGAAACTTTCATCCGAAATGGACACCCACCAAGATTCATCAACAGGAACATCGGACCAAAAGTTCAGGGGAAAGAAAAACTACTTGTTACATGGAAGAAACTTTAAGTGAACCTGGATTTCAAGTGAGACTAAGACTTTACTGTCTTTAAGAGAAGAATTTCATACACTTGGTTGCCTTGATAAATTTCGATAAAGAAATGAAGACGAAATTTGCAGTGTAAAATGGTATCATTCTACTTCACAGGTTCTCATCAGTTGCTGCAGACTACCTGAAACTACAATGGTTATCTAGGTAATAATAACATACTTTAATGTTTGAGTGGTAGTAGAGAAGAGATCCTATGAAAATGACGCATCCAAAATGAAAGCATTAAAATTTTTTTTAGTTTAAGTTTTCATCATCAATTTATGCTGTTTTCTGTCTTACCCTTCCCCCTTCTTTTCAACTTTGAAAACGTATAAATTGATGATGAAAACTTAAACTAAAAGAATTGTAATGCTTTCATTTCGGATGCGTCAATTTTATAGTACCTCTTCTCTACAACCACTCAAACATTGAAGTAGGTTATTATCATCTATAAAACCATTGCAATTTCAGGCAGTCTGCAGGTGATGAGAACCTGTGAAATAGAATAATGGCATCATTTTATACTGCAAATTCCGTCTTCCTTTCTTTATCGAGAAGAATTTCAGTATCTTTGAGAAGAAATTTCTTCTCAACAACACTGAGAGCAATGTTCTCCGGTTGTGAATCAGTATGCAGAGGCGTTGAGGACAAGTTCTCTTATCTGACAATCTATGTGTATACATATCAGTTCACCTGTTGCTGTGGAGCCAGGTACATTGATTTTTCGACGCGTATTCTGTAAGAAAAGGGTTCAAGAACACTATCCTGCATGGCTGCAGAAAATTTGTAGTGATTCTGTACGGAGTGCGATAATTGAACACATTGAAAAACCTGGTCACTCCATCTCAGCAAACGCCTACTTCAATGTAATCTGCAAAGTGAAGAACAACCCGTCAAAGGCAGGCAATACTCTCCTTCGCACCGCCGAAGACTTAGGCATTCAGTCGGAGTAACCAGAGATAGGCATAAAAAAGAAAATCATTCATCCACTTCGACTATCATGGTGGCAACGATGTTAGCTTCTACTTTCTTCTTTTTTCTAACTCCTTATAAAATTTCTAGTGTTCAGAACACTTACATAATTCCATATTTTCCTTCGTTTCTAAGTGCATGCAAATTACAACCCAATCAATCATTAGATTATTCACCTAATTGCATAACTATGATAATAATAATCATAATTCAGCTTCTGTCATGCATTGACTAGCAATAACAACTGTGTTTTACTAATCTTCAACCCCCCCTAGTTGCAATTTGATTGTTTATCACATTTTTGAAATATTTTTATGACGTAAACAATAGCCCTGAGTGATGTTTCATGTTGTCTGATAAACCTAGTATGCAAATAAATGCCAAAATAATTAGAATATGTAATTGCGATTGTACAGCTAAGTGGATGTCTTAACCGAAAAGCGACTCTTCAATGAACTATGCGTTTTGCTTTCATTGATGTCTAGATGGTGATTATTTACAAAACAGTGCATAACTGCTTTATATACGCCTGATTTTACTCAATCATTAAGGCCGGCTGAAAACAGTCTGGAAAACTTTGAACCCTCAGGTCAATGAAGAATAGCAAGTATAATGCGGCTGGACAATCCTGAAGCTCAGATTTGTACGAAGATTTAAATGGCTATTTATTGGCTTCACTTTCTGAGTTGCGGAATGTTTATACATAACGGATTTCTGTTATTTCTGACATTCCGCTATAGAACCCTAGTTGGGGCATTACTCATAGTGTTGGACGTGTACACCCACATCGTGTTAAGCGACTTATTCAAACCCAGATGATATATGTCCGATTTCCCACAAACTGGAAGATATGCAAGTGAAAAGCAACAAGCTGGCAGAAGAAGCATCAAAGATAGGACCTCATGTCAGGTGAACATAGAGAAAACAGAGGTGATGGTGAAGATTCCTGGGCAAAACCAACAGCATCAACAACAACAACAGACAACAATCAGCTAGCATAAATGGAAGGAATCTGAAAGAAACAACCTCCTTTAACTACCTACCTACCTGGGAAGCATCGTTCCAACTACGGGCCGACGGAACTGACGAGGATATAAAAGCCAGAATCGGAAAAGCAAGACAAGCTTTCATTACTCTTAAGTCTGTGTGGAAGTCAACAGCACTCATTATCAAAAATAACATCCGGATTTTCAACTCCAATGTGGAGTCATTCAGTGCTAGTTACTATACGGATCAAAGACTTGGCCAGCGCGTCATAAAGAGCATCTCAAACAAACTTCAGACCTTCATTAGCAGTTGTCTTCGCTAAATACCACTCAAGATCAGATGGCCGGCCAGAAAAGATCAGCAACAGGGATCTCTGCAATGAGCGAACCAACACAGCAGGAATCGATTGTGAAACAAATAGGCAGGAAGAAATGGAAATGGATTGGCTGATCATACGCTCAGGAAACAAATCATCAAGTGAGTGGCATCACTAGACAAGCCATTGCTCGAGTGGAACCCAGTCGAAAGGGAAGCGGCGAGTTGGTCGTCAGTGCAATGGTGAGGGTGACTTGTAGGAGGTGATGTGAGGAGGAGATGAAAGTATGTGGGCAGACTTGGAGGGGGGTGAAAAAGTTGTCAGAAAACCGAAGGCAATGGAGACGTGCAGCTGAAGCCCTATGTTCCTCTAGGAATTAAAGGATATATTAATAATTTTATTGATACAAGAATAAAACCTGGGCACTGTGGTAGAGTTTAACTTCATTATGGATAAGATTTTATTTTGATAAATCACATAGTGTGTTATACAGTAATATTTACTGATGACAACGTTTCGAGCACGATCTGTTGCGCATAAACTGCATATATATAAAAAGCGGTTTATTCAGTGGAAAATATACCTTGGCTTCCATGTCTTGCCTTTTGATGTTACAATAGTATGAGTCCTTCATTTTCAACTGTAAATTCGGGATTCTCATATTATGAGTATTTACATATTTTCAAAATGAGTTTTCCCTTTTTCTATTGCTTTTATGTATAGAAAAAATATATCATCCACATATCTCTGAACTACTTTAGTATCCCACTGTTTGGGCTTACTGGAAACAGCTTAGAAAATAAGGACCTCAAATTACTGCTCAGTATCGCCGCTGACATTATTAATTGTGGCAGACTGGATTACGCGTCAGACTGTGCATGGGCAGTGAGAAGACAGGAATACGCTTCAATGACCGATGAGAAGACTCTGGAAGATCTGGATTTCGCACAAGGATGGCTGACGTTTAATGTCACACAAGCGCGAAGACTTACAGACAGGCGGAAACCGGCAGACTAGCTGAAGAAGCAGGCAGGCAGCGAAGACAGGACTCCAGGTGAAGATGAAGAAGACAAAAGTGATGAAAATAACCAACCAACCAACCAACAGCAATGGCATCGACAACCAGCATCAATCAATCACCATCAACAGGAGAGATTTGACAGAGGTTACTTCTTGCCTTCAATTATATGACTAGGAAGCATGGTTTCAACCACAGGCCGGTGGAACGGATGAAGACGTCAAAGCGAGTCAGTCAGCCAGAATCGGAAAGGCGACGTACGTCTTCATCAACTTGAAACTAGTTTGAAATCTTCTGAACTCAGCCAGCATAAACAATCAGATTCAGATTTTGAATACAAATGTGAAGTCAGTCAGTCATTCAGTTCTTCTATACGGGTCAGAAACTTGCACCGCGCAGGCGTCACGAAAGGGATTTCCAACAGGTTACTGCAGACTTTTATCAGCAGCTTTCACCTTCGTTGGTTTCATAGGGAGGATTAATTGCCCAGAATTAGCAACAAGAAACTCTTGGTTGGAATAAACCAACCAAGAGCCGATTGCTCAACAAATATGTAAGAGAAAATGGAGACTGGTTGGGCACACGACACTAAGGAATCCTGTTGAATGACATCACGCGTAATGCAGCCCATTGCTGGAGTGGAATTGCAACTGGAAGCGACGAGTGGATCGTCATTGCGAGAGTGATCTGGAGGAGATCGCCTGAGCTGGAGAGGGAGATGAGAGATTATGGACAATCCTGGACCCAGCTGAAGAGGTTGGCAGAGAAGATGTGTTGTCGGAGACCTGTGTTGCACTCGGAACTCAAAGCAGCCGCTGATATGTCAAAACAGAAACCGATCATTTCAGTTCAGTATGGGTCAATCAGCAACAAATAAAATGATAAATAATTGATATTGTTCATATAATTGTTAATTTACTACATTAATAAAGCATATCAAGGATAGGCGTATGCGTATTATCAACTTTTCACTTACGTTCACATTTTAATTCTGTATAATGCCAATCTGTTCCAACACACAGGGCATCTGTATACTGTTTATTATCAGAGTCTTTATAGCCAGGCAGGCATTCAATTCTCACTGTTTCACCTGATCGAAAATCATCACGAATTTTTGGCATTCCGCTTTCTATTTTATAAGCAATTCGAGTATTCAAGATTTCTGGTGCATTGAAACACGCTGAAATACAGGCAGAGAGACAGACAGAGAAAGGGAGATAACGAAATGAATGTTGGTTTAACGTTGTATTATTCAAACGAAACACTTTTTCAGTGACTGAGTTGAATTCTTACAAACGAATACTTAAAATCACCGAAAATACCCATTGAATCATGAAGAAAATAAAAGACAGATTCAGCGAAGAAAATTTTCTTTATCGACAGAAATCATCTTCAGAGGCTGACTGAACAGTCGTATTTGTACTTGAAAAATATGTATAGTGGTGTATTACTGAGTAATAGGGGGGTGACATAATTGGTGTAATTATTCATAAGTGGCTTTAGAAGTAGAAATTAAAAGTTGTAAATTACATGGTACTCAGTGGAACAAAGATAGAAGTTTGATAAGGTTAAAATTGCTCTTGAGTGAGAATAACGGTGGTATTTGAGTGTCAATTTAACAAGTGGGAAGAGCCGACAAATGATAAACGGATGTGTCAAGGATAAACTGCCGCTTTGGGCCACCTCAATGTGTGTTTATAAATTCACCTGCTCGTGTGGAGCTAGTTATATTGGCCGAACAAAGCGCACGCTTTCCAAACGCATCTCTGAACATTATCCGGTATAGTTAGCAAAGGGACAATGCAAGACAATTACTAGCTCAATTCTCGAGCATTTGGTGAACTCAGGCCACGTAGCTCCACCAGAGTCGTCTTTCAAGATCATCTACAAAGTGAAGCCATGTGGTACAAAAGGCGTCAGGTTTCGGCTTTTGTGTATGGCGGAAGCGCTGGCAATTCATCAATACAATCCTGAACTCTGTATACAGAAAACGTTTGTCCAGTCTCTTATTCTACCTTGGTCTTAACCTCCTCACTAATCGTTCCCCGTAAAATAAAATTCCGATTTTTTCTTTTCTTTTTTAATTTTTAATTTTACTTTTAGTTTGTTTTTGCTTTAACAATTAATTCACTATTATTACTCTCATATGCTCCTTTTGTATATTTTCACACCCTCTTCACACTTGTTAAATTGACACTCAAATACCACCGTTATTCTCACTCAAGAGAAATTTTAACCTTATCAAACTTCTATCTTTGTTCCACTGAGTACCATGTAATTTACAACTTTTAATTTCTACTTCTAAAGCCACTTATGAATAATTACACCAATTATGTCACCCCCCTATTACTCAGTAATACACCACTATACATTTTTCTAAGTACAAATACGACTGTTCAGTCAGCCTCTGAAGATGATTTCTGTCGATAAAGAAAATTTTCTTCGCTGAATCTGTCTTTTATTTTCTTCATGAATACTTAAAGCTTAATCATCTGCTAAACTGTTAACTGAATACGGCATGGATTTGTTGGGATTCTCATTGTGGTTGTCCTTCGACGACATTATGTAGTAATAGTACTAAAGTGTGAACCAACAGAAATTAAAATGGTCACTGAGGTGGCCTGGTAATATAGTACTAATTTGCTTTATTCCAAAGCAGTACTTATATGACACAACGCAAAATTCTCAGCATTTGCTACAATATTATTGCATCTAATTTGCTCGACAATAACGAAATAAAGAATAATATTACAGGATTAAGATTGGCAGTTTTTCTGGTAATAACAAAGACAATAAAGTTAAAAATACACAGATTGTTTAAAATAATGATAATAGTATTAATAAGTAACATTATAAGTTAATTGATGTAGTCTCATCATAGATTATAAATAGTAGAGAATAAAACCACCGATTACTTCTCTAATTACATAGTAAGTCGTAGGTTTCACGTTTAACACTACCTCTATCACATGGAACGCCAATCAAATATGGTATCGTTGAATTGGTTACAGGATTTCATCATTAGCTGACATTGGTTAGAGAAGGCTAACCGGAAGGTCCTGGGTTCGAACCCCAGTGGGTGCGCAATGCTGAAGAGTCCCAAACGAGGCTGACGAAACAGCTGTCCAGTACTCCCAGATTTTCCAATGGTTCTCTAACCAATATCAGCTTATGATGAAATCCTGTAGCCAATCAACCAAATCTCTACAAACCAATACTTGAATGGTATCGTTGAGTTTCATTACTTCGTTATACGAGCATGTTATCTTTTATAATGACTTCTAGTCCTGACTGATGAGATGCAAGGCGTGAAGAGTTGTAAAGAGGGAGTATTGAGAGTCAGACAATATGGATTTAGACCATTTCCCAAATTAGTTCAGGTGTCTGTCGACTGCAGTGCTAACAAGCTAAGTAGCAGATCTCTTACCTGCCCTACTGACAACCTTTAATACCCTTCGCAACACGGAACAGTCTGTTTTGAGTAATCCAGGAAAGACTATGGCAGAGCAGTAAAGTACAAAGTATAAGATGCAAGAATTAACGAGTTGTGTGAGTAGTGGCTGTCTGATTACATATTTTCTGAACTTCTTAATGTAGAATGTTAGTCAGAACATTTTCTTAGAAACCGACAAGATGTGGGATGAGTATAAGACGTCAGAGGACATAACTATTCCAAGGTATTCTGTGCTTGACTTGGTTATTGGGTTACTTCAATCTCTATCCAACAGAATCAGCCAAATCTATTTCTCTTTAATAATAGTAATAATAATAATAATAATAATAATAATAACAGCTTTATTCCAAACAGTATTTGTGGTACAGGTAAGGAATTTTCAGCGTGCAATACAGTATATTGCATCTAATTACCTCATAAATTATATAAGATTTTTCAAATCAAAGATAAATAAATAAAAATAAAATGAATAAGTAATAAATAAATAAATAAAATAAATAAAAATAGAAAAACAGCGTAGAGTATTACATTTCAAACAATGCACCACAGGATATGAAATATAAAGATTGATGTGTGATAGAAGATGAGAACAATGTTGTAATAGTAACGAGAAAAGGAAAACAAAAACTAATGGGACTATCTGTTAGAGTGTCGCAGTAAGTTTGTCGTGTCATACCTAACGGATTTCTCATCACATAACAGCTGTTCCAGATATGGTATTGTGGAGATTTTGTATTTGGTGGTCCTAGTGTAACAACAGAAGACAAGGGCCAGGCAACAGATCGTTTTATTATGAAAATCAACACGTATTTATACATATTTCAACTACATTATTATAGACAAGCGCAGTCATCTGATTGGTTGTTTAGGTAGACAAACGCAGGCTTCTGATTGGTTGTTTCGGGATTCCTTGACAAATAGAGTTCTCTCTGCGAATCATATTCTGCCACGTTAACTTTGCTGTGATTGGTTGTTGACTCAGGCTTGTTCATATTTTCTCACGGCCCATATTAGTGACCTAGACCTTAACGTAGATTAGTGCCAACCAATCGGCTAGCAGCCTGCTCTCACCACACTAGCATATAGCCGTCTATAGCTGCTTCTAGTTCTACCAGATGAAATGCAAGGAGACAGCTGCGTATAGAGAGGATGCTCGGGGTCCGACAATCTTATATTCGCTAGTTTCGTACATGATATAATATGTCTATCTACAATAGTGTTAACCAGTTGGTTTAACGATATCCCACGGCGGTTCAATCATCGGGTGGTGCGTATTTTTTAGGCAGCTTTCAACAAACTGTTGGACATTGTATCATGAAATGCAGGGAAAATATCTGATAAGTAATCGGGCTTTCTTTCAGATCAGAAAATATTACATCATATGGTATATTACTGACTACTATATTACTTGAAGATTTTCGTCCAAGATATATATTTTGCAATATAATATTCTGAGTATTCTGTTTAGGTTGAGGCGATTGTTAGTGAGTTCATCAGTGAGTAATTCTGAAGCGTCATCATCTAACATGAACACAATTGTTTAAACCTCCAGGTTTCTCAGTAGTTCTTTTATTAATCTTGGTTCATAATATGACTGGTAATACCAACTTGTATACTGCTGTTAATAGGTACTTAATGGGTATCCGGAGACTATTCAAACTACTAATCACCACAAGCGCAATCATAATACCACTGGAAAGCGAGCGAAAGAGAGAAGACAGACCAGTGATAAAGAAGACAGCTTTAATGATCGCAAATAACAGTCAAAATCTTTACCGCTATGCTGAACACAGAGGTGTAAATACCACCGGCGATCGCAAATCTAACTAAGTGAAGAAAGAGTTGACAATCGATGAAGTCTCGGTATTAACAAAGAGTTTATTTGCATGTTGGATTCCTTTGCGTTCCTAGCTGAATATCGAAATTCATGCTTTAGGCCTTAGAATTTCAGTAGCCGTAATTCTTTTTGACGAATTGAGGGTTACTGGACTCATGCCCAGCTTCACCTGTTTTTGAGACTTGTCACTACATAAGTGCCTTTAAGTGGTGCGTTGTTAGGGATTCTGCCGATGAATTTTTAACGTACAGTAACAAATAGGGGGAGATAGGAAAGCTCCTTGAAGGTGCATTAACTGCAAAAATAAATTTTTTTCCTTCACGTTCCCAAGGGGAACATAGGGCTTCAAGCTAGTGGCTTGAAGTTTCTGTAGCAGTGTTTATTTTACAGGATGGGGTTGCTAGCTTCATGCTAAACCTTTCCTCTTCGCCAGCATTATTTCTGGCTTGGTGAGGTAAAGGAGTGCGTCCACTGGCCGAGAATCGAACTCTGGATCATGTGCATGGTCGGCGAGCGTCGTAACCGCTATGCCACTGACGCACTTAAGAATATGGTTAGTTTAATGGTATAAACACAAACGTGAAGTCAGTCAGGCAGTTCTTCTATACTGCTCAGAAACTTACACTGCTCGTGAGTCACAGAAAGCATTTCCAACAAGTCACTGTATTCGTTTACCAACAGCTCTCCGCCTTCCCTAGTTCCACAGTGAAAATAGAATAGCCAGGTGGCCACCTAGAAAGAATTAGCAACAAGAAACTTGTCTGGGAACAAACCAACCAAGAGCCGATCGCTCAAAGAATTTTTAGAAAGAAATGGAGATGGATCGGGCACGCGACGGTGAGGAAACCGTCAAATGGCGTCGAGTGGATTCACAATGGGATGCAACGAGTAGGTGGCTGGTGCGAAGGTGACATATAAGAGATCGCATGGTGGAAAAAGATGAGAGATTATGGACAATCATGGGCACAGCTGAAGAGGACAGCAGAAAACAGAATGAAGTGGAGATGTGTTGTTGAAGCCCTACGTTCTACTCGGAAGCTAAATGAAAAATATCAATAATAATAATGTTATAACCAAAGGTAAAGACAAAATTAGGCGTATATAACAGTTCATGCAAAAATTTACCTTGAAACTGTTCTTATACTATTCACATTTTGCTTCTATTTTGTTGATTTTTACTGCAAAATGCATAGACTGTAACAATTTTGAATGTTTTTTGTTTATGCCGTCTAAGTCATTCTTCTATACACACACACACGCACACACGCACACACACACACACACAGGTACTCAGAGGGAAACACAAACTTACAGAAATCGTTTTCCCTTGACAATATGCAAAGTCAAATTATTCGTTTTATTCTAAATTCACTAACATATTCATACAAAATAAGCCATAGTAATCAGAAATGTTATGCATTTTTACTTTTTGATGACACATCAGCCTGTTTGTTTTTTTAAAAAAAATGAATCCATAAAATTGAAGAGATTTAGCATTTATGAAAGATGTCCCTCTAAGAAAAGAGATTCTAATATCTAAGCAATAACAACAACAATAACAGCGATAATATGGATGATTTCATACTTTTGCGTGATTGACTTTTGGTCAGTTTTGGTTAAATTTTGTGCAGAATTAAGAATGACATTTAAATGAAAAGTGAAAGCATTTTTCCAGCTTACAAGATTTACACAATATGTAGTTAGTCCATTGAGGATTTACCAGTAGAAGACTTCTTAGAAATACAGGACATCCGGGTTAGAAATTCTCAGAGGATGCACTCTCGAACTTCGCTTAACTGCTTTTAACTCCGTAAGTAAAGAAAGGTTCGGTGTGGAGCTAGCAACCCCTTACCATAAAAAAACGACATACTACAACAGTAGCAATGACAAAAAAATGCAATATATGTTCACTGTCGAAACAATATCTTACTTTCAGTTTGATTACTACACGTTGGTTGTGCTCCACTCCATTTCAATGTTGCAAGACAATGTCGTTTACGTTGTCCACGTACAGCGTAACCAGAATTACACGTGTATTCAACAATATCACCAACATCAGTATCGTTGAATACAGCTTGTCCATTGATTAGATCATCAGGTTTTGGACATTTTGCAGTTTCTAAATTGAAACGAAATATTCGAAAATTATTCACAAAATTTGATTCATTTATATTTTCTTAAGGTTTGTGAAGTGTAAGCAGGGTACTTGATGGCTAGTGGTAGGAAATATACCCCCAGAGAATGATGGTGCGTCGGTGCCACAGTGGTTAGGATTCTCGCCGACCATGCACATGGTCTGGGTTCGAGCCCACGCCGACGCACACCTGATATCTATGGTCGGCCTGCAAAATTTGGGCTACCGCTATCCACGCTGAAAATTCCACACTTGTACTAAAAAAAATACGGTGTGGAATCAAGCTGTAATCAAAAAATTAAAAAATTAAAAAAAATTAAAAAAATTAAATTAAAATTAAATGGTTTTTCCACTTGAATTCAGTACCTATCATGATGAACTCCATAGTGTTATCCGAAATGGCAGTGAATCGCAAAAGTCACCTCACAAAAACGACTAAATAAGGTGAATATGTGTTTTTTTATAAAGGTAGCACACAGTAGTATTAGATGGCACAATTGTTAATTGCACCAAATCACAAATAGTGATGGCAAAATACAGAAACTTTAAGTTAAAACTCCTATTTATACAAGAGTAACTTTAGTCGACTTCATTTACTGTCGCACAATTATCTTCATTTCTCCTATTCTCAGCTTAATCAGTCGCTCTGTTATTCAAAAGCTATTCAGACAGTTTCACAACATACTACTTACATGATGGCGTCAGTTGGCGTACACCTCAGTATCATTTGTTAGAGTAAATTCATTTGAAAACTTCATACACTTCTTCCCGATAATAAATTTGAATAAAGCAAGAACAACAAATGTATCAGGATAATCTAAGCTCATGTTTCATTTTCGTTATTGCATGGATTCTTCTCAACTGGTTACAACCTGAACAATACCAAAATCATAAATTAAATCAAAGATGTGAACATACTTTTTACAATGATAGTGAGTAATTGTTTGGAACTAAGAGTAACATTGGTCAGGAATGATGTAAGATGCTGAATAAGAGTGAAAAGGATTGACTATTTCTACAAGAATTGCATGACTAAGTTTTGAAACAAAAAGACAGAGTTCAACAGATGTTTTGTGGGTAGAAATAAAGTTTAGCTAGAAAGAGTATAAAAAGTAATTGGTTGCGTAACCACAGAAAAACGCATTGTCATAAAATAGACAAAAAGAGGGACAGGATGAGTCATGTTTAGACGAAAAACTAAAGTTTTCTAATCAGGACAGAAGATGACACAGTGTAATTTGTGAGCTTTGCTATCACCAAGGCAGTGCAATATCTACCACTGTCTCTTTCTCTGTATATAGACATGGTTGCAGCCGTTTGACGACGAAAGCATCAGCCAAACGAAACACGCTGGGTTTGTTTTATCTGTTGATTATTTTGAACGCCTTCAGATTGTCCACAGCATTGCGCTTTTGACTCTCTTAAACAACAAATCGTTTGATAAACAGATGGAAGTTTGGTAGCTGGATATAGGCTTTCAGGGCAGCATTCAGTTTACATCTTATTCTACTAGCAGTATTTTCACCTTTGAAGGCAAGATATAGAAAGATTGGCTTTTTCTCTACTTTTCTGTAATTCATCTTGTCAACACTACGTTTTCCCTGTTTGTCGATCAACTTCTGAGGGTTACCATTATGAGTCAGGCATTTTTCAATAGTGGCTAGTTTCTCCTTCACTTTTTCTTTGAACAAAGCTTCCTTACACGATGAAACAGAGTTCTCACTAATCCTTTTTTTGAAACATATCGGGGCAGAAGCTTTTTAACTTCAGGTAAATCGCTCCCCAGGTCTCCTTCCTATAGATGTACCTCATGATTTTACTGTCTTTAGCAAGTTCGACGCCAAATAATTTGATAAAATCACACAGTGACACAGTATCATTCATTTAATGAAGACATCTAGAGTCCGATTTATTGCTTTTATTCATATTAAGGCACTCACATAACTTTCAAACTTCTTTTATATAATTCCATTTATTTCTTATGTACTTTGATTTCGTAGGTAAAAATATTACTTAACAGTATTATGCATCATGTAATTTGGTTAATGATGGTTAGAAGTGAAATCTAAGATGCACACTTCGGCCTCTGCAGAATCTATCAGGTGAATGTAGCCACACCTTCAGAGACTGTTAGTGTTCCCACTGAATAAGAAAGGATAGGTAACAATTAGAGGTATATGAATGAAGTTGGAAGGTTATATGAGTGCTTTGATATGAATATGAGAAATAAACTGTGTACAAGAAACGTCATCATTAAGTGAATAAAACCGTGTCACTGTGTGATTTTATCAAATAAATTTAATCTACCATAGTACCCAAGTTTTATTCTGTGATTTAATCTAAAATCTTATATTCATATACTCTTTATAATACCATACTGTTATTATGTCAGCATATTATGTATATGAGGCAGCACGCTGACAGACAATTCAACTGCATGACAAAATACCAAGGTGATGTGAACTAGGTTCTCTTGGGTTAACAATCAGTCTGGCGCATTATCAACTGTGCTACGACACTGACAATCAACCGAATAGATTACCGAGGGATTTATTAGTAATCCAGTATCACTTCTTTATTTGATATATACTATGAAGCTAACAGTTTTATGTTTGAACTTAATTGATCAGCGTCTAAATATCTCCAGGATGACTAAGTTTAGTTGTGTATAATTTGTAAATTCAGAACATTAACTGTATTTAAAACAAGTAACTAGTGTTATCTATAAAACAGGGTTGAATGGATTCCTAGATTTTCTTTGACACTCCCAGTAGTGTGAATACTTTGCAAACAATGATGTATTTATTATTATAATTTATCCTTTAAGTTCCTAGTAGAACATACGGCTTCAGGAACACGTGACCATTTCACTTCCTTCTCTACAATCTTTTCCGGATGGCTCCATAAATACCCATAAGCTTTAATCTCAGTGTCACACTAAGATATTCAAATCGTTGCTTCCAAATACGATTAATTTCGAGGGCTTTGACAAGTGATTTCACTCAACGACATTCTTTTCAGTGCACTCCGAATCCATCTCCACTTCTTTCTGGATATTCACCGGACAGTAGGTTCTTGGTAGTATCTTTTACTTTATTCACTATTATTATTATTGTTTTGCTTCAACTATTATTCTATTTTCTATCTTGATTGAAACCATTTTTGATAAAAAATCATATGAAAAATTATTCCTGGAAATAGTAATAGGACCTTCTAATGACTCTGTTATGCATTCATGAATGCAAAGTCTACTCAGTGACCACATTTAAAAGAACCATTTTGTTTGGTTGCAATTGTGCCTTAACAATTGGTATATTTTTATTTTTTATTTTATTTTCTATTATATCTTGATTTCATACCGTATTTTTCATGCAAGAATGAGATTTTCAGCATGCGATATCGGTAGCCGACCATTGACATCAGGTGTGCGTTGGCAGAAGATCGAACCCCCGGACCATGTGCATGGCCGGCGGGAGTCCTAACCGCCGCACAGAGTTTAAAGTAGGTAGAACGGTGTCAGCACCCGAAAACTGCCATAATAATAACAATAATTATGTCATAGATAAACGGAATTGAGGGTAATCTAACCGACAAATAAGAAGAACATTGATTCATATAAATATCCTGGGAAAGGAGTTTAACAAAACATTCTGCAAAACTACGCTTCGGTTTATGTCCATCAGTGGCTGGTACTTCCACTGTACATAAGTAGTGGAAGCATGAAATTTTACACTGTCTCATTTTAGCCACGTAGATAAATTTAAAGGGTAAATGAATACCATAAAGCCTCTATTCGACCACCGAAAAATCCGGTGGAACTAGAAAAAATTGAAAAATCTTTGGTGTTATGTCCATACAATCGAGCCATAAAATTGATTTTAACAGTAGTGAAATCATCCCAAAAAATCTCAAAAATCACATAGAACTTATCATACTGGGAGAATTTTGATATCAAGTGGAATCGAAACTGTATGCATAAGATTGATAGATTAAGACAGAATTTGACTTGGTTCGAACACACACAGAGACACAAACACACATAATCCCATCAACTGATAAAATCAACACAATTTTACTGTGTAAAATCACGCTGGTTTTTATAAATTTAGACACTTATCAATTTCAACCATCTCCACAGGATTTTCGATCTTTACCAATTCGTGTATCTGACAGTGCAAACAGAATAAGAATGTTTAGGTTACTGCACAGAAGCTGAAATTTTATAAATTCTAGTTAAAATTATATAAAACTTTGAAATGTGATGAGAGCAGGCTGCTAGCCAATTGGTAGACATTAATTTACGTCTATGTTTTGGTCGGAAACATTGGTCATGAGAAAAATAAGAACAAAGACTGATTCAACAACTAATCACAGCAGACTTTGCTTAGGCAGATACAGTTAACATATAGGTGATCTGACATTCAAGAAACAGTCACAAAGAGATGCAAGGTCAACTTTCTGTGAGAAACAACCAATCAGAAGAGTGTGTTTGTCTGCTTGAATAAGCCATAATAATGTACATGAAAATCTGTAAATACGTGTTGATTTCCTTAATAAGGGTGACAATAATTTTCAACTTGATACGAAAGTAGCAGACACACTGCGAACGAGAAAATGCTCAAAAGGAAAAGCGCGAACGAAAAAAGACGAAGAAGAGAAAAAAACGGAAGCAAAGGAAACATACCAAACTAGGTTCATGGTAGTTGTGGAGGTTGAACTAATTTCTTTTGAACACACAGCTCCGGCTTCTCCATGCATATTGCGAGGGCTTCTGCAGTACAAAGAAGTCGGAAACATACTGCTTTTGATAGGTTTCTGTTGACTTTGTAACTATTTTCTAATCCTATGAAACCATGTCTCTAAACCCCTTGTAATCCAAATTCGTACCTTCAAACTTTCATATCAAGTCGAAGATTTCCTTAATAAACGACCTGTTGCCTGACCCTTGTCTTCTTTTGTTACAGAATCACTTCATACAATTCCCCCACCCCTATTAATAAACTTGAACAAAGCAAGAATGACTAATGTGTATCGGGATAGATAATATGAGCTCATCTTTGAATGTCATTTCAAGGATTCTCCTCATCTGGCTACCGCCTCCTGAACACTACAAAAAGCATAACTTACAATAAAGATTTGAACATATATTCTCCACGATGACATGCGGTAACTGGTAGGAATAAAGTGTGACATAAATCAGGAATGATGTAATCTGTTGTGAGAAGGATTGTTGACTTTTTATAAGAAAATTAGGCAAATCAGTTTGGAAACATAAAAACAGCGTTCAAAAGATTTCTGTGGGTAGAAACAAAGTTTAACCACAAAGAGCATAACAGACAATAGGTTACGCAACTACAGGAAGTATATTTTTATAAAACTGCCAAGAATGGAAGGGGGGTTAGAACGAGTCATAGTTAGATGGAAAATAAAGTTTTCTAAACGGGACAGAAGATGACGTAATAGAAATCGTATACTTTTTTTTTCATCAAGACAGTGTAAGGTTCACTACTGTCTGTTTCGCAGTACACAAATTTAGTTTCAAACGGAGCAAACTGGGTTTATTTTGCCTGTTGATTATTCTGAATGCCTGTAGATTGTCCACAACATGGCCAGTGTCTAATAGATGGTGCGCCATCGCACTGTTTAATGCATGTGGGTGCCTAAATCTTTGATTCTTTGGGAAGTATTCGGAAATGTGAACAATAATCCTTCTCTCTACCATTTTATATGTACGTGACAAAGCACATACACTGGAGGAACAAAGATAATAATAATTTTTTGATAAAGCTATTGGTAGCATTAAATGGAGAAACATCACGTTTTGATTTTCCATTCCTTAGGAAATACACGAAAATGTACTTTTTATTAAAATGAAGCCAAGTGTCTTCGCTGAAAGTATATACAATCGTTTCACCTCGTAACACAATATGTTAACTTAGTATTCTTAAAAAACTGAAGCTTAATTCACAGAATTCAACAATAATTTAATTTTATTTATGGTAACTTTCCGAATTATATAATGATTAAATTGAATGTTTAACTTTCATTCAGGGCAACAGTCAAGAATATACATCACAGTCGAATGACTTTGAACTAAACAGTTAGATCGCTGGGTGTTACAACAATTTGATGCTTTCCATAATCTCCGTCATAAGCTTCATCCTGATTCACGGTCGAGGTCAGAGTAGGACTAAAGTACGTGTATTACTAGGTTTTGAGTGGAACTTGCAACGAAGATTGTGAAAAGTATCGATTTGAAATGCTGAGCGATGTGACCATTATCATAGAGTAAATCATTCATCAGAATTAGTGAATCCTATAACCGGTACTCATGCATTTTTATACAATAAATACTACTTTTCACTCAGAAGAATCTGGTTAGTTGGTTCAAGGTCGTTTGACTGTGGTATCTATTCTCTGTCGTTGCCTTTTTCGGCAGTATTTCGAAGGCAATCACTACACATGATCACATCAATGATTGGATTTCATTTTTCATACATTTTTACATGGAAATTGTAAACTAAATGTTTTCGTTTTCTGACTAGTTAGTTATATTATTTCTTTTTCCTTTTTCTGGTGATATGATCGATACTGTTGACAGTTGACAATGGTCAGTGTCTATCATTGCATGTATAAGAGATGACATTATATGAATATATATTCTATGACTAACCTCTCTTCCTAACTGTCAAATATAAGCGTTCACTTAATCACTAATATGTTTACATTGCATAGAACATGAGTCCGAAATGTTTCTGTGAATGATTCAACTTCATTTAACTGATGTTTAAGGTGAATATTCAAAAATTATTCAGTAAGTTCGTGAGTAATTTCAACTTCAGACAGTTGGTAAAAGATATTTCTAATATTAACTTATTCTTATTTAACTCTTTTATAGGTTGATTTTTTGTACGGTCAAACTGTACTTCACTTCCATTTTCGCCATTTTCACTAGTGAACATAAAATTACTTTTCAATAGTTTTTCGATCACGGATTAGTGTCAGTTAGAGGACAAATGAAAACCACTAAGCAGTACTGGAGAGATATTTTGGACCATTTTGCGATTCTTCATCAGTACGCACCCACTGGGGCTTAAGCTCAGGGCCGTACGGCTACAAGGTAACATTTAAGACCATGCAGTCATTGGGAGCTGATACAAACGCCCATGAACTCCACATCCTGCCAGTCGGTGATTATAGAGTGACCACCGAACATTGAGGTGCCATGTAGTGTTTCCGAGCAAATTGAGAGACATTACACTACATATCACTGAGGAAATCTTCCTGGAAGAACATTGAAAATCTCTGTAGGTGATGTTAAAGAAAACGTGAACAGCCTTTTAGGGAAGAAAGAAGAGACAAGAGACAAGGAATACCTCTCAACGGATACCTTTAAACTAATAAAAGAGAGGAGGATCATGTAAGATAAGATAACCCAATGCAAGATGGACAAGAGAAGGAGAATCAAGCTCAATATACATTGCAATAAGTAAAGAAGTGAAGAAGAATCCTAGGAGAGGCAAAATCAATCCCACGATACACTGGTAAGCAACTGAAGCAGAACATGCAGGTATGTAGCAGGTAAAAGAGAACTCAGAACATTACATCAGATCACCAAGTCTCTATTCGGAAAGAGACCAACGTAGGTGAAACTTATATATGATGTTCAAAGAACCTGGTTATCTAGGAGAAGAAACAAATAAAACAGTGGACTGATCACATCAGATAAATATTAAATCGATCAACACCAACAACTCGCCCAGAAATACCACCAACACTAACATACACAAAATGCATGCCATTGGACACCAATCCTTCAACAAAAGAGTATATCTCGAATGCGCCCAAGCTGTTGAAGTCCGCCGGGAAGGCAGCAGGATCAGACTGAATTCCTCTCGAAGCACTGAAGATGGATTTAGAGTCCGCAACAGATGTGGAAGGAATAAGAGGTGCTTACTGATTGGAAGAAAGACCGGCTACCTTGTCAAACTACCAAAAAGGTCAGCCTAGTTAGGCCTGTGCAAGAACTGACTGGCGTGGAATAATGCTCTTGCCCACGCCGATGAAAATACTAAGTTGCGTCACTCTGGAGGGAATAAAGGATGCACTGGATACGGAACTCTGCCCGGAACAAGCTAGATTCAGAAAAGGCAAATCATGTGCTGGTCAGATTGAAGCTTTAAGCCTCTGTATCATCAAACAGAGAATAGAATGGTAATCAAACCTCTCTCAACCTCAACTTCATTCACTGCGAGAAGACTTTCGATAGACAGAGTTGACCGAGAAGTAATTTGGAAACTGCTTCACCACTACGGCGTGCAGTGTCCGAGTCTTTACTAAATTCATTTAAAAGCTGGCCGACTGTATTAGAATGCCCGCCAAGTTTCAGATGATGCACAATGGGAAATTCAGAGAGGCCTTCAAAGTGAATGAAGACAGTAGTAAGACAACCAGGCTGCCTGCCTATTATCACAGAGGATATTCTTGATTGTGTTGGACTGGATAATGCGTCACACTGTGCATGGTAGTGAGAAGACAGGAATACTCTGCACTGACCGGTGAGAAGACTCTGGAAGATCTGGATTTCGCACAAGGATGGCTGACGTTTGATATCACACAAGCTCGAGGACTTACAGACAGGCGGAAACCGACAGACTAGCTGAAGAAACAGGCAGGCAGCGAAGACAGGACTCCAGGTGAAGATGAAGAAGACAGAAGTGATGAAGATAACCAACCAACCAACGCAACGGCGTCGACAACCAGCATCAATCAATCACCATCAACAGGAGAGATTTGACAGAAGTTGCTTCCTGCCTTCAGTTATATGACTAGGAAGCATGGTTTCAACCACAGGCCGGTGGGATGAATGAAGACATCAAAGCGAGTCGGTCAGCCAGAATCGGAAAGGCGAGATACGCCTCCATCAAGTTGGAACCAGTGTGAAATCTTCTGCACTCAGCCAGCATAAACAATCAGATTCAGATTCTGAATATAAATGTGAAGTCAGTGAATCATTCAGTTCTTCTATATGGTTCAGAAACGTATACTGCGAGTGAGTCACGGAACGAATTTCCAACAGCCTACTGCAGACTGCTTCCACCTTCGCGGGTTTCATGGGGAAGATCAAGTGGCCAGCCGACTGGCCAGAATGAATTAGCAACAAGAAACTCTAACTTGGAATAAACCAACCAAGTGCCGATTACTCAACAAATATGTGCGAGAAAATGGAGATTGATCGAACACACGCCGAGGAGGCCCCCGAATGATATCACGCGTTAGCCAGGCTACTGCTCTTATAGAATGGTAAATGGTGAGCAACGAGTTGGTCGCTGGTGCGAGGATGACTTGGAGGAGATATTTGTGGGGGAGGAAATAAGAGATTAAGGGCAATCGTGGGTAACAACCGAAAATAGAACAAAGTGGAGATGTGTTGTTGAAGTTCTATATTGTAGCTGTAACCCAAGGGATCAATAATAATAATCACCAGTCAATGTCGTCAGCAAGTATTTCTCTCAAAACCGGATTTACTGGACTCCATTGGTCACACTGTCTCACGAGAGCTCCTGTAGTCAGTCACTAGCAAGCACTGGTAGCATTTTACATAACATTGTTTTGCTTCTGAAAGTTCACTATGAACAATTGGAGAGCAGGATCGTTAATCAAATCCATATTTGCATAATTCATCTCGTAGACATGTGGCGATGGTGACTCATCTTTTCCTGTGGTTATAGGCGTACTCGTTGTTAAACGAGGGCTTACTCTATCCTGAGTAGTTATGGAGACGTTGAGCTGGAGATATAAGAGGTGTGGCAGTCAGCTATCTTGTCGACACTCCATTACAGATAGCATTTTATTTTGATAAGTCACACAGTGTTACACAGTAATATTATCTGATGACCACGTTTCGAGCAGAGACTATTGCTCATAATCATATCAAGCTACTCATACAAAATTTTCCTTCATTTATATACACATCTCTTCGACACGGGTCACGACGTGGACGTCGATAAGTCGTTCAAAATTATCATTATGGAAAAGAGCTCAACTTTCCTCAAGTTTGCTGAAGCCGTTTCCACCAAGTGCCTGAAACCCGATTTATGCGTTCAGAAAGAAGCGGTTACCAGTCTTTGTTTGCCCTGGTAACTGGATATTTTTCATCTCTCTTTCATCTGAATGCGAAATGCTGGAGAGTTTCCATTAAGTATGATTATTATTGTTCGGAATAATGTTTAATACTATATATATAATTATTACTGAATGTATATATTGATCGGTTGATTTTTGTTTAAAATGAACTGCTGTGCAATTATGTGAAAATTGTTGTTGTAGATATATTTAATAATGTCTTTGGCCATGTAAGCAGCTGACGAGAAGGCAACGAAATAAAAGATGGTACCATTTTATTCTACTAAAACTGTAGTTCTTGCTTTGTTCAAATTCATATGTGGAATTGACCAGATATTTGAATAAAAATCAATATGTGATAATGTACATCCAGAAATAATAATAATAATATGAGTGTTATTGATCAATTATAATCAAATGGGAAATAAGATGAGTGTTTTTATGGTCAAAATAATTAACTTGTTAGAATGTTGTGATGTGTTTGAATTGAAATAGAGTTTTAAGATTATTCACTATCCTCCTCTGATTTGACTGGCTGGTGGTAATAATGTCTTCCATATTTCTGGTATTTGCATGGAGTCATTTCTGTTGCATGTGTTGGGTGTGGACTCAATGAACCAGAATTCAGTAATCAATATCTCTCTCTACCTGCATAGATTACTTCTTAGAGTCTTAACCCTCTCCCACCCTATTGTGTGTGCGATCAGCTTGATATGATTATGAGAAATGATTTGTGCTCGAAACGTCATCAGTTTATATTACTGTGTAACACTGTGAGACTTATCAAAATAAAATCTTATCCATAATGGAGTTATACCCTACCACAGTACTCAAGTTTTATACTTATACCTTGTTGACATATTATTTCATCTCTGAAACTTCTTATTATTATTATTGTTCCCTTGGGTTCCTAGTGGAACATACGGCTTCAACTGCACGTCTCCATTTGCCCCTTCTGTCTTCTGCTGTACTTTTCACCTGCATCCTCCATGTTAGTCCATACTCTTTCAACTCCTCTTCACACGATCTCCTCCATGTCACCCTTGCACTGACGTCCTACTCGCAGCTTCCCTTTCGGCCTGGTCCCACTCGAGCAATGGCCTGACGCGCGCGCGATATCACCAACCGGCCTCCTCAGCCGCGAGTGTCCAATCCATTTCCACTTTCTCCTGGATATTTGTTGGATGGCGATTGGTTCTTGTTTTGTTTGTTCCCATAGTTTCTTGTTGGTGATTCTTTCCGGCCCGGCCATCTGATCTTCAGTATAGAACGACGACAGTTGTTGGTTGATAAAGGTCTGCAACAGGCTGTTGGAAATATTCTTTGTGACCCACCCGTCAAGTTTCTGACCCGTATAGAAGAACTGACTTTATGTTTGTATTGAAAATCCGACCGAATTTTGTTATTGGTGCTGGCTGAGTGACGAAGATTTCCAGATTGGTTTCAGGTTGATGAATGTGTTTCTCGCCTTCCTGATTCTCGATTTGACTTCTTACTTCAAGGTTATTGATGAAACAACACATTACCCACCAAAATAATTACTTATCTAACTCATTTGTATTCCTAAGGCTTTAAGGCATGGAATAAGAGGAGCTACAGCTCTATCTGCATGCAGAAAAGGCATGTTCAACGCATTCGCCTTCTAAGGTTTTCATAGGAGAATGCCTTTAAATTATTAATAAAATAAATAAAACGGAAGAATATCTCTACCTTTGGTGTAATTCCAAATCTTTCTCTGTTTCTGTTCTCTTTCTCATCATTACTACTCAATTCCCCATCATTAATTATTGATTTTTAGTATACCACCATCATATTTGATGAAGACTAGCTAATCTTAATGGCTTCTTGTTTATTCTACCAGGTATTATATGTATTTAAAATTTAAAAAATGAAGCCCTTGTTTTACTTGAACGATGCATACAAATTCGTTTCATCCAATTCCTCTTACGAATGTTGTATATAGTCCATCTGAGTGTTTCCCTTTTTCAAATTCATGTACGTCTTCTGATACTCCTACTCTTATGAGTGGTATTTCATATTTCGGGACGCCTGCAGTTTTACTGATAATATTGATAATAATCAAGTCTGAAGTTGAGTATCTTGGATTAATTCTTTCTTCTGTCCTCTTCCGGTCTTCCCATGTCTTAGCGATTTCTAAAAGAATATTTTGTCTGACTTTTTTACATTAAGAAGTTGAGGAACTCAGACATAACTCAACCCTTACTCATCTTACAGTTTGTCAACTTGTGCATCTTACCTATTATTCTTTACTGTTCACCCTTATTCTTCCTGGACTGCTTAAAAACGATTATGTCATACTGCGTAGAACTCTGAAGACTGTCAGTAGGACGAGTGGTATCCCATTGGGTCACATCGTTGACATTGTCGCTGATAGGCATTTGATGTCATACAACAAATTTGCTAAAGGAATCTTGTCAGACTGTGAGCACCCACCACAGCACCCGCAGCTTCAACCTTGTGTCTCCTCAGGTAAAACAAGAAGTCTTTTTAGAAGAATTTATGCACGTACGTCTAAGTATAAAAATTCCACTATACCATATTTGGCGGCACGTAGTTTATGTGATGAAAATGGTGTCAGCTAAGAACTAACTAACCTTCTTTGCACTACTAAATAAACCGTCTCTTCCACCCTTACAGTACCAAACTTTATTGTTATTGTGCTTCTTATATTTATAATCCTATCAATCTTTTGTTTTTATTTATTTATTTTTCATAAGTGTGAACATCGTTTAAGCTGTGTTACCACTGTTAATTTTGTATTTCCCCTCACTATACCACATCAACAGAACATTAGATTCAATACTCTATAGTAACATGCCAAAATTTCCAAACTGAACTGACAATACTGTTTGAAACAAACACACTGTTATTATTATTATATTTAATACTTTCAATTCGTGCTTAGAATATTTTGACTTTATATCTTAAAAGTGGACAAATTCCTCTGGTTACTTTTGTTTTAATTTTATTTATATTTTAAGTAAATCAGATGCAAGATATTGTGATAAATGGTGAGAATTCCATTCTGTATTATAAGTAGTGCTGTTTTTGAAATAAAGTAAATTATTATTATTATATTATTATTATCATTTCTGAGAGCTATTCATCACTGTATGCTTTCACACTGCATGACAGAGTTTAAACCAGGTTTCAAAATTTGCGAATTTTTTTCCTGATTTGTAGTTCAGTGTTTTGTTACTGTGCCTGACATTAATTTTTAACATCTGCTGGGACTTTTTACAACATTTTTGAAACGTTATTTAACTGTCCAGCCTAGATGAGACGTTTTCATCATTCCTGTGCATTGTGAGTGAAATATAGGACTTCATTCTTTTAAGTTTCAGTACCGGTGACGTTGTTTGGACAAGTCGGTATTGCCAACTTTACACGTTACTTCTGCCGTTTTCTTGGGTTACTGCCAACTGGCTAGTAAACTAGGTGAGGTCTAGGAGTGTACTGCTTGGGGATTGAACCTTCACCTCCCGGGTGACTGGTGAGTATTTTTGTTTTTAAACGACAGATTCTCATGCGTGGCTGAATGGTTAACGGGCACTAGTTCAATTCCTGCTGACGGGTTCTAACTTAAGACGAAATAGGTGCCCAGCACTCCTTGGTTAAATATAAATGTAGTGTAGTGGATAAATTCATAAATTGTATATAATTGCTAATGTACATTTACAGCCGATGAAGAAATATATTTTCACTGAGTCACGTGTTCAATTTTTAACACTGATAGGAGTCAACAGCATTGATTGTATCACCAGAAAAATGCTAATCAGCTAACTGACTAGATAGCTAGTAAACAAAACACCCAATACTTTTATAACCTCTTTCTGTAAACACATGAGTCGGCGATTCAGTAATAGAACACTTGACAGCCTGACACGTAGTCCGGGATCGGTTCCCTACTGACGCACTCCTAAATCTTGCTAAGCTGGTACTGCGGTACTGACAGTCTCGCAAAATGAATTTCGCCGATTCTTCTTCATCAGTTCAAATTTCTGCAAATTTTGACAACAAATAGTCGGCTTTACAGGTATTTTATTCACTCGACTAACAGCTAAGAATTTACTTCTCAATGTAACGACGTCTTTCTTAAGTAGCTGAAGAGAGCTCAAGGTGAAGTAATATAGAAAAATAAGCGAAATACAAGTAGAGAATGAGTTACACTAGATTGTCTTAGCTTCTCAGATATCAAGAGGATTTGGAATGACCAGAAAAGATCAGAGGAAAGACACAATCCAAGATGTTTAACATTCGAATTAGTTTCTACTTTAGTGCCTGCAATATTACAAGAGTCATACGAACGAGTCAGTTCATGTAAATCTTGCTTATGCATGAAAGTGAAATTAACAGTCTGATATTTGGAAAGACTTAGCTGAATAACCATTTTCAACAAGGCGCACTGGCCAATTTCTGATAAAACACTTTTAATCAATATAAAGATATTAGATGGTATACAAAGAAATGAGGTTAACTGTCCTTACAGCTTCATATCTATTTGTGAGTTCTCATTTATTGTCTGTCTAATGTCATTTCGTTTACGATTTCCAACCGGTTAAAATATTCATGAATTTAAATCATCAACGTCTCATTTTTGAACTTTAATTACAATTTTATCAACTCTAAAAGAAATAAAGGATTTATATATCCTTTAAAATAGGTTCTTTAATTGCAAAGCTATCATCGTCTCCCTGGACAACATCGTCAGTGTAGACTTCTTTATGAGGTGAATGGTGACCACTCGACCATATTATCAACGAGTGCCCTGTCAATAGGGCAGCTGGTCTCACTTGTGTTTAATCGCCTAAGCCACCAAATAATCCATCAGTTCCATACCACAGTAGTACAATTAGTGTAATAGTTCTTAATTGGTCAAGGTTAAACCTTAGGCACCGGACAGGCGCGAACACACGAATGATCTTGGAACGAATGCTCAGTTAGGAAGTTATGGTAATGAGATAAATGACACCATGTTTCTGGGAAAATTTGTTTAGTGGAGTGTTATGATATTAAACGGAATATGGAAAAAATCCCCATTTAGACATTTAGAAAACAGGAAGATTGAGCGAAGAAATATTTACTTTCCAATTAGATCTTCATCTCTGGCTCTACTCTAACGTATACAGCACTTTTACTGCAATACACAACCATTTAACAATCTAGTGGCGATATATATATATATATATATATATATATATATAAGAAGGAGTGTGTATAGGAAACCTACAATAGCATGTCAGTACACTCATTTTTTGAGTTTTGTACCTTTGAAATTTAAACGTAACCTGGTAAAGTGTCTGGTTCATAGAGCTAGGCTAATCTGTTCAGATGACTGCCTCAATGAGCAGCTTAAGATTATTAGGGAATTACTTAGAATAATGGCTATCCAGATAAGTTCACTGAGAAAAATATGAATTCAGCACCTAGGAGAGTCAGTATGGCTACAGTTCCGAAAAAACCGATATTCATAAAAATGCAGTTCCTCGCTGACAACATCAGCGAAATAATAACACAACGACTGAAGAATGCAGAGGTACGTTGTGTCTTCACAACCACCCCTATTCTACTTTCGAGAAATAAGGATAAACTACCTAAATTAGCCAGCTCTATGTGTATGTACCAGTTTGACTGCAGCTGTGGAGCCAGCTACATTGAGCGTACAGTTACGCAGGTTCATCATCGTATATCCGAACATCATCCAACATGGTTAAGCAAGGGTTAAACAAGATCTATTCGTAGCTCTATTTTAGTACACCTTGTAGATAGTGAGCATAATGTTGACCATAATACAGTACATTTAAAATTATTTATCGCATCCCTACTAAACTTAATTTTGCTTTACGAGTTCGTCTTCTACATACAGCTGAAGCAGTAGGAACCCACCTGAAGAAGTCAAACCTAGGTATTCAGAAGAGATTTGTTCAGCCACTTTCCTTACCTTGGTCACGTATAAACCAGACTACTTCGCCCTCCTCCCCTTAAGCCTTTGAAAATTATAAAATTGTAATTGTCTAAATTATTCTATTTCTTCTGACTACTTCATCTTCAATTACATGGTGTCTTTGTAAAATTATTTTATTCTTATGACTACTTCATCGTCTGTTACAAAATATCATTGCCCAAATCTTTTTTTCTTTAACAACCTGTTACGTAATCAACCTGTACACACGCTTTTTCCTTAATTGCTCTTCATTTTTTATAAAATTATGCATTATGCAATCCACTTGTTGTAACCATTTCTACCTTTTAAATTGTGTGTACTAATTTTCTTCGTTAATTATCACCCCATTGACATTTTGACACTGACTAGTTATTGTTAACAAACATATCAGTGCCACTTGATGATTGGTAAACTGTTGTGTATTGCAATAAAAATGCTATACATGTATAATAGAATAGAGCCAGATAGAGGGAGATGAGGATCTAATTGAAAAGTAAAGATTTCTTCGCTGCTGATTCTTTCTGTTTATTAAATTGAATTTATATTACATTTTAGGTTAGCTTTATGGAAGGTAAATGTGTAGGTTTAGTTTATGCACAGCTTAATGTTAGATTCGCCGTTTTAGGGAGATATAAATGTCGGTTCGAGGTAGGTTGGGGAGTCAATAGTGTTAGAGTGTAGGCCTCCTCACTGCTTCAAGTTTAACTTTGGCCTAAAATAATTATATTTTCTTCGTCTTCAGAAAAAATGGTGACATGATAGAAAAGATATGTAGCTCAGGTGGATGATTTTGATGTGGTTGTGTTCTCTGAGCTGGCTGGATGGTTCATTTGCGAAGCTTTCATCACCTCACCGGGTAACATCTTGAGTGCATACTTCAATTTGAATTGAAGTGAGCTTTTAGATTTCTCCACGAGTTTATTCATCATCACTCCTGGTGACCAACTTGAATGTGATTCGTTGTCTTTGTGTGCTTTCACACCTTCTAGGCTGTTTGTATTGGAACTGATTGTTTCTTTGACTTTGATAGGATCCCACATATTTTGGTACTGACTGTTTAAACTTGCATAGATGGTATGTTATCATTCTCACGCATTTTGGTATTGACTGCTAATTTTGTATATTATCATTCTCACGCATTTTGGTAGTGACTGCTAATTTTGTATATTATCATTCCCACACATTTTGTTACTGACTGTCAATGTCGCACATATAGCATATTCTCATTTCTCACACACTTTGTTATTGGCTATTAAGGTCAATTATTTCAAATGCTGTTAGCTGTGCATATTGTTGTAAAATGTATAAATACCATGGCTTTCTTTATCGTTGTTGCACCTCAATACACAGTCACAGTCCAGCCTTTGTCTTTTGATATTTGCGTGCTTTACCAAGTCGGAAGGTACGACGAGCAGATAGACAGATTATTTCAGGCGCAGACAGAATAAGGTGAAAACATCATCATTCAATTCTCTACAGATAACAAATTGGCGACGGGGTTTACTTAATTCATCACAGTTTTTATTCTGTTCAGCGCAACTATATAACATATAAGTTCAGGCGCAGACAGAGCAAGATATAACAAATTGGCGAACGGGGATTTACTTTAATTCATCGCAGTTATAGCACGCAACGACGACAGTTTTTATTCTGTTCAGCGCAGCTATATAACATTTTTGACTGTGTTAATTACAACCCAATTATAATGTCTATCTCTCTGGACGATCTTCCGGTGACTGCAGTTGAGGTTGCCAGACACACACTGCGTGATCCAGTTTTACAGCAAGTATCAAAGTTCATCCGATTTGGCTGGCCTCCACATGTTCATTCAAATGTTTTAAAACAGTTTTACCAGCGACGCCAATCCCTATCCATCGTTTATGGATGCATAATGTTTGCTGATCGTGTTGTCGTTCCAGCTAATCTTCGTGACCATGTGCTTCGGCAGCTTCATATATCACATCCTGGTGTTGGGAGAATGAAGGCGATCGCTCGCAGTTATGTTTACTGGCCCAACATCGATGACCATATCGAAGACCTCGTTCGCAAGTGTAGTAAATGTGCTCAAGCATCAAAGTGCCCACGCAAGACAGAACTATGTTCCTGGCCACGACCGGACAAACCATGGTCCCGCGTTCATGTTGACTTCGCTGGACCGTTCAATAGTATGCATTTCTTAATATGTGTCGACGCGTTTTCCAAATGGCCAGAGATATTTCCTATGCATTCTGCCACATCAATTGCATCAGTGTCCCTCCTACGTCAACTATTACTGAACGTTTCGTCGACACCTTTAAGCGTGCTTATGCAAAAGCGAAGGGGCAGGGAACAACAGAAAAAAATTTTGGATAAATTCTTGCTACATTATCGTACGAATGAAAAAGGACAGTTATGTGGCAGACACACAGATCACGCTCTATCCAGTACCACGCAAAGGTCAACTCGACAAAGAAGAGCTCCGAAACCTTTGCAAATAGATCCAAAAAGCAAGTCCTACACTCTTTACGGGGGGAGGTGATAGGATCCCACATATTTTGGTACTGACTGTTTAAACTTGCATAGATGGTATGTTATCATTCTCACGCATTTTGGTATTGACTGCTAATTTTGTATATTATCATTCTCACGCATTTTGGTAGTGACTGCTAATTTTGTATATTATCATTCCCACACATTTTGTTACTGACTGTCAATGTCGCACATATAGCATATTCTCATTTCTCACACACTTTGTTATTGGCTATTAAGGTCAATTATTTCAAATGCTGTTAGCTGTGCATATTGTTGTAAAATGTATAAATACCATGGCTTTCTTTATCGTTGTTGCACCTCAATACACAGTCACAGTCCAGCCTTTGTCTTTTGATATTTGCGTGCTTTACCAAGTCGGAAGGTACGACGAGCAGATAGACAGATTATTTCAGGCGCAGACAGAATAAGGTGAAAACATCATCATTCAATTCTCTACAGATATAACAAATTGGCGACGGGGTTTACTTAATTCATCACAGTTTTTATTCTGTTCAGCGCAACTATATAACATATAAGTTCAGGCGCAGACAGAGCAAGATATAACAAATTGGCGAACGGGGATTTACTTTAATTCATCGCAGTTATAGCACGCAACGACGACAGTTTTTATTCTGTTCAGCGCAGCTATATAACATTTTTGACTGTGTTAATTACAACCCAATTATAATGTCTATCTCTCTGGACGATCTTCCGGTGACTGCAGTTGAGGTTGCCAGACACACACTGCGTGATCCAGTTTTACAGCAAGTATCAAAGTTCATCCGATTTGGCTGGCCTCCACATGTTCATTCAAATGTTTTAAAACAGTTTTACCAGCGACGCCAATCCCTATCCATCGTTTATGGATGCATAATGTTTGCTGATCGTGTTGTCGTTCCAGCTAATCTTCGTGACCATGTGCTTCGGCAGCTTCATATATCACATCCTGGTGTTGGGAGAATGAAGGCGATCGCTCGCAGTTATGTTTACTGGCCCAACATCGATGACCATATCGAAGACCTCGTTCGCAAGTGTAGTAAATGTGCTCAAGCATCAAAGTGCCCACGCAAGACAGAACTATGTTCCTGGCCACGACCGGACAAACCATGGTCCCGCGTTCATGTTGACTTCGCTGGACCGTTCAATAGTATGCATTTCTTAATATGTGTCGACGCGTTTTCCAAATGGCCAGAGATATTTCCTATGCATTCTGCCACATCAATTGCATCAGTGTCCCTCCTACGTCAACTATTACTGAACGTTTCGTCGACACCTTTAAGCGTGCTTATGCAAAAGCGAAGGGGCAGGGAACAACAGAAAAAAATTTTGGATAAATTCTTGCTACATTATCGTACGAATGAAAAAGGACAGTTATGTGGCAGACACACAGATCACGCTCTATCCAGTACCACGCAAAGGTCAACTCGACAAAGAAGAGCTCCGAAACCTTTGCAAATAGATCCAAAAAGCAAGTCCTACACTCTTTACGGGGGGAGGTGATAGGATCCCACATATTTTGGTACTGACTGTTTAAACTTGCATAGATGGTATGTTATCATTCTCACGCATTTTGGTATTGACTGCTAATTTTGTATATTATCATTCTCACGCATTTTGGTAGTGACTGCTAATTTTGTATATTATCATTCCCACACATTTTGTTACTGACTGTCAATGTCGCACATATAGCATATTCTCATTTCTCACACACTTTGTTATTGGCTATTAAGGTCAATTATTTCAAATGCTGTTAGCTGTGCATATTGTTGTAAAATGTATAAATACCATGGCTTTCTTTATCGTTGTTGCACCTCAATACACAGTCACAGTCCAGCCTTTGTCTTTTGATATTTGCGTGCTTTACCAAGTCGGAAGGTACGACGAGCAGATAGACAGATTATTTCAGGCGCAGACAGAATAAGGTGAAAACATCATCATTCAATCTCCCCACAGTTATAACAGTCTTGAACTTTGACCCTTTGTGTGTGTATGTGTGAGGTTTCTTTCTTATCGGTTGATAAATATTGTCTATCTCTATGTGTCTATTGATTGATGATTCACTGGAATACCAGGCAGGATTCTAAAAATTCTCTAGCGTTCCTCTGTCTCATATTTGAACGCTGACGGTCCCAGTCGAATTGATGTCCGTGGTTGTCTGTATGGAGTGATATGAGTGAGGGAGTGGATATCATGTGTTTTGACGGCTAGCTTATGTTCGTGGATACGAAGACGAAGGGGACGTTCACTCTGGTCAATGTAGTGTTTTTCCCAGTTGCTACAATTTATTTTGTAGATGATGTTGGTTTTATCTTCGTTCGCTGTTGAGTCTTTTGGTTGACATAGAATTGAGTGAAGCGACTTTGTTGGTTTGTGTGCGACGTCAATTCCTAAAGGTTTGAAGAGTCTTGTAGTGATTTATGAGGTATCCCTTATATATGGTAAGGCGATCTTCTTTGTACTTTCCTTTGGGGGCTTTTGGTTTGATAGGTCGGCTTGGGGGTATATGTCTTTTGATGAAATTCCGTGGAAGCTTGGCATTCCAGTGAATCATCAATCAATAGACACATAGAGATAGACAATATTTATCAACCGATAAGAAAGAAACCTCACACATACACACACAAAGGGTCAAAGTTCAAGTCAAAGAAACAATCAGTTCCAATACAAACAGCCTAGAAGGTGTGAAAGCACACAAAGACAACGAATCACATTCAAGTTGGTCACCAGGAGTGATGATGAATAAACTCGTGGAGAAATCTAAAAGCTCACTTCAATTCAAATTGAAGTATGCACTCAAGATGTTACCCGGTGAGGTGATGAAAGCTTCGCAAATGAACCATCCAGCCAGCTCAGAGAACACAACCACATCAACTCAGTGTGATTAATCGAATTAGTAATTATCGAAAAATACAAAACAAAATGCTACTTTTTTTGTTATTTATTGCACAGGAAGCCAGTCCCTTAATTTATTAGCATTTAAAAAGATGGTTTCGAGTTCCAATTGGAACATTATCACTTAACGGGGGACACAGTTGCATCTAATTGGAGGACTTTACAACAGAACGAAGCGCGCCTTCTAGAATTCACTATATGCCACCATCAATCAGATAATATTTAACTAACCATAAGCCATAGATTATTTAAAAAATCTTCACTAGGGACCTACATGGTATCACTACAATAACAATCAATAACTGGGCAAAAATCATATGAATTGATTACTTTACCTGGTAGGCATACAGATCCGCATAGGATTGGATCACAAACACATCGTTGTGGTGGACCATATGTTACCCAACAATCGATATGTTGACTGCATGTCTTATTTGGACAATTCACTGATTCTGGTTGACTAGAATGCTTGATATCACATCGACTAAATCCATCAGTTGAAGAGATTACAATAATTAAAAAAAGAAGAAAATAACAATAGTGAGTAATTAACATTCTGATAGGAAATGTTTCCCTCAACATCATTTATCGGTGAAAAATGTTTCCTTTTTTAATTATTTCCTTTTATTTAATTATCTTTCAACATATATTTATTTATTTATTTATTTTCAATAAAAATAAAGATCAAATTGTCATGAACAACTTGAAAACATTGAATTACTTACACAGCTTTAAATGACACACCTCAAGGTCATTGTAGTTTGTTTCTTATTGGCTGGTAGATAAACACCAATCAGAATGAAAACTTTATCTGTCAGTGTAAACAAATTTTCTCGCATCGAGGAAGCAAACTGAAGGTTTCATTAGTGGCGATTCATTAACATTCTGATTTTTTGTTAAATGTTAGTTCTGTCATCATTTTTTTGGGGGGGGGGTTCCTTGTTTTACTCAGTTAATGATTAAAAATAACACTCGAGTGATTTCTATTTTACCATAATTATCATCTAATTGGAGAACAAGAAGACCCAACCAAATTTTCTAGTTAAGCGGTTAACACTGTTACCAAATTAACCCTAAGGAAATCTTGCCTTGATAGCATTCATTATTTGAAGGCTTTTTTTGTACTGTTGTCTTACCCTGAAGCAGTTTTGGCTCAAAATTATTTTTCCTCACTGTTCGTTTCAATGAACAATTTTCACTTGTTGAGTGACTTTGTGAGAACTCGATAATACATACTTCTTCTTCTTTCAACCTCTTTCACGGTAGATTTAGCTACAAGTTGACATCTGTTAGAAGGTTTTATAACCCCCCTCCACCAAAAAAGAATCAGAATTTAACCCAACATCTGTTTTATCATTAGTTTCGATATTGAGTTGAGTACAAGGGAAAAAAACAAATTTCAACTTGATGAAATTGTTTAACTTAAAAATGCTTCAATGAATTATTGACCACAATGTATTGATTGATTAAGCTAAGCTAATCAACCGTTATGTTTCACATGATCTAACAACAACAGACAACAATCAGCCAGCATAAATGGGAGGAACCTGAAAGAAACAACCTCCTTCACCTACCTATCTACCCAGGAAGCATCGTTCCAACTACAGGCTGACGGAACTGACGAGGATATCGAAGAAGCCAGAATCGGAAAAGCAAGACAAGCTTTCATTACTCTCAAGTCTGTGTGGAGGTCAACACTCAGCATCAAAAATAAGATCTGGATTTTCAACTTCAATGTCAAGTCAGTCAGTGCTACTATATGGATCACAGACTAGGTGCGTCATGAAGAGCATCTCAAACAAAGTATAGACCTTCATCAACAGCTAGCTGTCTTCGCTCAATACTCAAGTTTACATGGCCGGCCAGTAAAGATCAGCATCAGGGATCTCTGGGGGCGAACCAACAAGGAAGCGATTGTTCAACAAATAAACACGAAGAAATGGAGGTGTATTGGCCATACGCTGAGGAAACCATCAAGTGACATCACTAGATAAGCCATCACTCGATTGGAACTCGAAAGGGAAGCAGCGAGTTGGTTGTCAGTGTGAGGGTGACCTGGAGGAGGTCATGTGAAGAGGAGATGAAAACATGTGTGCAGACTTGAAGCGAGGTAAAAAGTTGGCGGAAAACAGAAGGCAATGGAGACGCGCAGCTGAAGCCCTATGTTCCTCTAGGAATTAAAGGATATAATAATAATAATATATATTTCTAAAGTTAAAGTTTCTATAGCAGTCTGATATGTAGACGAACAGAAGGTGTAGCAATGGGATCACCAATATCCTCTATCGTAGCAGACATATTTATGGACAGTTGGGGAAAATAGTGCCCTCAATACATTTAACCCTACCCCAAAAATATGGTGGAGATATGTGGATGACACTTTCACGGTGTTAAAAACAGAATACATCTCTCGCTTCTTGACACATATAAACTCACAAGTTGAGGGAATCAAATTCACATTTGAATCAGAAAATGAACAAGGAGAATTACCTATGTTAGACTGTAAGATAAAACGAATAGAAGAAGGCAAACTACACACTCGTGTTTATAGAAAACCAACGCATTCTAATAGATATTTAGACTTTAATTCGTCTCATCCTTTAACTGTTAAGGCAGGCTTAGTTAAATGTTTAACAAACCGAGCAGTGGCACTAAGCAGCACAAAAAAAAACCTAAATGATGAATTAAAACAGATAGAAGAAGCGTTGGTGTTGAGTAAATATCCTACAAAATTCATTAAGATCATTAAAGGCCAAAAACAAAATAAAAATAATTATGAAATTAGTGATAATAACATAATTAAGAGAGAATATAAGTCATCTACAGTTATACCATATAAAGAGGGGACATCTGAGACACTACGTAGGATTCTGAATAAAGTAGGAATTAGGGTGGCATTTTAACCTACAAACTCACTCAGGCAGGACTAGCTTTGTAGGTTAAAGGACTCAGTTGACCCAATTAGACAAAATAATATTATTTACAAAATACCATGCAATGACAGTGAGGTTAACTACATAGGTCAAACTGGTAGGTCGGGGGTAGTAGTCAGATTGTCAGAACATAAGAATTTAGTGGCTAAGGTAAGAATAGTTGACCCCGATAAGATAAGTAATTTAGAAAAAAGCTCAGCCTCTGCAATACACGCATTAACACACAACCACACAACGGAATGGTGGGAGAGGGTTAAAATTCTAAAAAGTAATCTAGATAGGTGGAGAGAGAGGTTGATTACTGAAGCCTGTCTGTTCATCGAGTCTACACCCAACACATGCAATAGGAATGACTCATCACTCATGCCTGATATATGGAAATTACTATTACCAATGAAATCAAGTGAGAAACAATGGAACTATATAAATGAATTTAGGAAGTCGTGTGATTACCTTGATATGATTATGAGCAGTAATCAATTGTGCTCGAAACGTCATCAGTAAACATTACTGTATAACACTTTGAGACTTTATCAAAACAAAAATTTACCCATAATGGAATTATACTCTACCACAGTGCACAAGTTTTATCCTTATATCAATGATGGCATTCTCACCTATGCTGGTAAGGTGAATGGTGAATGGGAGTGATCGGAAATTGGATCACTTACGAATGACCAGTTTAAATGCCTGATCTTTGTCTGCAGTCTCAAATTTTCAGTTGACAGTGATATTCGTACCCGAATCCTTGCAGAGATTGAACGCAAACCGGACATAACTTTACAGGAGGTAACTGCTGAGTGCCAGCATGACACGAAGTTGATTGAGGACGGTCAAGTTCATGAATTTACTTCTGTTCAGGCTGTCAAGTCAAGCAATTCTCTGCAAGTCAAACACAAGCATCCCAAAAATTGTTGCTTTTGTGGATCGTGACATTTTGGTAAATTTTGCCCGTATAAAAGACATAAATGCAGTATCTGTAACAAGTATGGTCACAAGGAAGGATTTTGTCCCCCAGTGAAGCCTAGATCAATTCTATCTCACAATACGATGGCACAGTCACGAAATTTTCGATCTCGGTCGACGAAACCTCAAACCAGCAGCATGTTCGCTACCTTCAAAGTTGACTTCGAGTGAATAAAAAAGTTTGCCACACTTTCTATCAACCAGAAGCCAGTTCGACTATAGTTAGATACTGCTTCTGATATCACAATCATATCTCTCCAGATGTGGCGGGCACTCGGGTGTCCACCTTTTCAGAGAACGGAGCATACTGCAAGAAACGCATCGGGTGACGTAATGAAATTATCTGACCAGATTGAATGCGATGTAACTTTCCGGTCGACCTCGTTCCAAGGAACATGCTACATCACCAATCGTCATGATTTGAACTTGCTTGGTATTGACTGGATCGAAAAGATGAAATTCTGGGATGTCCCACTGAACTCAGTTTGCTCCAATGTACAGTGCTCAGATAGTCCTACCAACATGTTGATGCATCCGAACTCTACCGCAAAGTTCATCAGTCATCTTCGCACCAAACACGCTGCCGTTTTTCAAGAGTCTTTGGGTTGCTGTGCCGTACAAAAAGCCAGACTATACCTCAAACCTGATGCCAAACCAGTTTTTAGACCAAAATGCCCTGTACCGTTTGCCGCAATATCGTCCCTTGATGCAGAGCTGGATTGTTTAGAAAAGTTGAACGTAATCAAGCCAGTCGATTACTCCTCTTCATTTATCGAACCACAACCAATCCATCATGCTCAAATCAAACATCTCCCTCAGAAGTTATGTTTGGAAGAAGATTACGTACTACTTTGGATACAATTATCCCGATCCCATCACGACGGAGCAAATGTGGTCCAAATAGTGAATTTTTGTTCAATAGACGTCATGGCACCAAGCAAAGAAGTTTCATGGTTGGTCAGTGTTATGTTGCTGCTGCTGAGTGGTTAATAGTAGTTTTCCCCGTCGCCAAATTATTGCTATGTACTGGTCGAGAATTTAATAGTCCTGACGCAAGAAAGACGTAAAGAAATAAAACCAACCACTTGAAGTATTCAGTTATTATGTCCTTAAGTTCGAAAACGCTCAAGCGCCTATTTTAAAAATCTTTCAACCAAATGTCGTGCATTTCTCGAAGCAGACAAAGACGAAATATCATAAGCGATTTGTTTTTGCCAATACATTCCTACAGGAGGTCAATCGCGAGCCCGAATAGCTCAGTCGTAACGTCTCTGACTGCAGCACTCACTGGTTGACGCGGGTTCGAATCTCAGAAGCGACATGAGTTTCCCCAAGGTTCCAGATACGCCTTGCTGATGAGTGCCAACTAGCACAAAATTTAGGTCAAAGGCTTCCTTCCGATTGCCTCCAGCCATCTAGACTGTATTATGTTATGCGATCTACTATCAATTACTATTTTGCTTGAAGATCCTGGACAAAATGAAACTATCATGCCATCATTTCAGCTGAATATTTTGTATGTTATATAAACACTTTCCACAATAAAGCTATTATTATCATTTTCTTTATTCCTTCACGCTCCCAGTGGAACATAGGGCTTCAAACTGGAGGCTTGAAGTTTCTGTAGCAGTGGTGATTATTTTTACAGGATGGGGTTGCTAGCCTCATGCCCAACCTTCCCTCTTCACCAGCTTTATTTCTGGCTTAGTGAGGTAAAGGAGTGCGCCGGCTGGGGATCGAACCCCGGACCATGTGCATGGTCGGCGAGCGTCCTAACCGCCATGCCACCGACGCACTATTATTATCATTACTGAAAACACAACAAGTAGATCAGCGAAGAGTCTCTTTTCAGCGGCGAATTCATTTTCTTAGCTGTACGATTGCAAATATATATGTGTTATGTATGTGTACATTAAGTTTTGTCGAACAAAATTACAATTGGTTAAGGTTATTTTAACTAAACAGGTGAAGGTTGGTAATACAAGTCAAGAAAATTAAGTGTTGATGAAATTAGGGTAGTAACAAAGGTGATGAGTTGTCACAAACAGTTGTTAAAAGCAGTTATGTAATAATAATATGAGTAGTTTGATAAGTGAGTTTTACACAGGATTCACATAGAAACAAAGTAGATAATATGAAATTACGTAAGAGTTATAAATGAATACAAGAGTTATAAGCAATTAAAAAACAGGCAAAGAAACAAAATTAAGTCATCAAAATAAAAATATTTAAAACAAAACTCAAAACAAACCAAAACATTGTTACCATGAGAGTAAAAGTGGTTGAGTAATCTTGTTTTGTATGCACAGCTCCGGTTTTTCCATGTGAATGGCCAGAGCTTCAGTGATACAAAGGAGACGAAACCGTATTGCCTTTGATAGGTTATTCTTGACTCTGTAGATTACTTTGAGGCAGGAGGCGTTTGTGGAGATGGAATGATCAGTGTTAACCAAGTGTTCAATTATCGCACTCCTTATTGCACCACTATTGCCTTTTCACAACCATGCGGGATAGTGTTCTATAATCCTCTTGGACAGGATGCGTGCCGAACGACCGATGTACCTGGCTCCGCAGCGTTATCATTACGTCATAATTATTTTGGTACAGCTTCGAGCATCTCTCATTTAGCTATTTTTTCTTAACATTAATTGGCGGTTCAAAAAGTGTGGAAAATTACCAACAGTTCAAATTATTGCTCAAGATAACATTAGTGTATATATGTTAAGGAGCAAAACGTTTCGGTAATGAATCTAACATCTCGGAGTATTGTATGTGTACCAAGGGAAGAATGCAAGAAACAATTAACTGGAAGCATCTGAGCGTAGAATGTAAGACTTGACTGACAATAAAGCCTAAAATAAACTCCATATTTACTTATTGAATATGTCGCATAGTGAAACAGGATTATTCACTGAGTTATGTTTCGAATACAAGTTGCTGGTCTAACTATACACCTTCAGAACTTGGTTTTTATAGATCTTGTTCTTCTTATCAACTTGTTGTAATGGCAGCGGAATATTTCCAGATATCTTGGTGGGTGGTAGGTGTTGAATTATTTCCATTGGACGTATTCTCACTTGGTTCGGTAAATAAAGTTTCAGATATCAATCTTACCCTCTACTCTATTATGCCATATTTTGGGCCTGTAATCTTATCCTATTCTATTGTATGGTTGTGTGTAAGTGCATGTAATGCTTCACCTGAGATATCATCTTAATTGATTATCTTATTAGAACAAATTGATTAGAGTTTGTTAGGTTATTGTGCACCACTGTCACAACTCAAGCTCTTCTCTTTTATCACATTTATTTATTCCTTTACGTCCCCAGTGGAACATAGGGCTTCAAACTGGAGGCTTGAAGTTTCTGTAGCAGTGGTGATTATTTTTACAGGATGATGTTGCTAGCCTCATGCCCAACCTTCCCTCTTTACCAGTCTTCTTACTGGCTAAGCAAGGTATAGGAGTGCGTCGGTGGCCGGGGATCGAACCCTGAACCACCTGCGTGGTCGGCGAGCACCCTACCTCTGCGCCACCGACGCACTTAACCTCTTCTCTTACAATGTGTTAATTCATATATTCTGCTCATTCTTCTTTGTTGCTCCCCCACTGATTCTTCCCTTGACTTCTCAAAAAAGACTGTGTTATGTCACGTAGAACACTGAAGCCTATGAGCAGGTTTGGTAATGTGGCTCTGACTCAACTAGCTGATATTATTGTTGACAGACAATTTAATTCTTACAAGCAGTTGATTATAGTTATCTTGTTTCATACAGAACGTCTTCTCTACTTATTCGCAACTTTGCCAATGTGTCTCTTCGGGTAAAACCAGCAGGAACCTCATAAAAATTTATGCTCCTAAGATAAAATATTAAAATTCAGGCATGCCGCATTTCGCATGTGTTTCGTGGGAAGAGAGTCAAACTTCAGAAAAGAACCAATGAACATTTTAAATCAGTAACTGAACTAAAAAGTATAAGCAAAGACTATTATTTTTGCAAAATTTCATTCTTTTTCATATGTTCTCATCAGCTGCACACCCCTATTTGAAATTACAATGGTTATATAGGTGACAGTAACATACTTTAATGTTTAAGTGGTAATAGAGAAGAAATACTATAAAATTGATGCATCCAAAATATGAGCATTACAATTTTTGAGTTTACGTTTTCATCATCAATTTATACACTTTCAAAGTAGAAAAGAGGGTGGAGGGGTAAGACAGAAAACGGAAAAAATTATTAAAACAGTGTTAGCTTGTGGGTTCACATAGTAACTCAAAAAACAACTCAACAAACTGTGACCGCTTTTGTTTCTTTAGTTGCTATTTGAACCCACAAGCTGACACTGTTTTGTTGATTTTTTCCGTTTTTTGTCTTACCCCTCCACCCTCTTTTCTACTTTGAAAGTGTATAAATTGATGATGAAAACATCAACTAAAAAAATTGTAATGTTTTCATTTTGGATGCGTCAGTTGTATAGTATCTCTTCTCTACCACCAATCAAAATAAAAGTATGTTACTGTCACCTATATAACCATTGTAATTTCAGGTAGGGGTGTGCAGCTGATGCGAACCTATGAAAGAGAATATCATTTTAAACAGTAAATTTGGTCTTTCTTTCTCTATCGAACCGGATTCCAGACGTTTGATGGAGATTGTTTCGGCAAATGTGAGGAGAATTGAGCTCTTTTGTCTATTGATAATTTGGAGATTTCAACCTGAAGACCCTTATCAAGTACATGCCTGGTAATGGCACTACTGTTAACGTTTGTTCCCTTGAGACGTAGGCTTTTCAGAAAATCGAAGGTGTGCTCTTCTTTCCCTTCTCTTAATGTAACTGTTTCTGCACATACATGTTAATTTGTTTACACAGTTGGAGTTAACATGAGAAGGGTATCTGTTGACCTTTGACTTCATGTTGTCTGGTAGACAGGAACCAACTTAGCTGCAGGATAGGCTCTGATTAGGGGAGTACTTCGTCTTCTGTTGACTATTGCTGCAATGTTTTCCCTCTTAAAATCAAGTTGAATGAAGACAGGCTTTTATCAAACCATGATTTTTTGATTTTTGAGCCTTAACACCTCCCATATTTGTTATTGAATCCCTGAGGATAACCGCAATATTTCAACATCTTTCAGGGAATCATAAGTTTTTCCTCTAACTTCTTTGCGGAGCATATTCTATTAGCTCTGTGGTAGAGAGTCTTCACTAGTGCTCATATAAAGCTATTTGGAGAAAAACTATTAAAATGTAGGTATTTTCCTTTCCATGTAGGCATTTGGTAAATTGAACTCTGGAGACTACCATCTCCTAGGCGTTGCATGGCAATGCCAAGGATATGGAATTTTCTGTAATTCTCATGTTCCATTGTAAATTCAGTATTGGTATATGCGTCGTTGGATAATCTGAGTGAGTGACAAGCATAGCTTTCATTGTTGTACACTACAAATATATCATCTACACATCGACAATAAGAAGTTGTTTCATCGATTGCATCAATTTGCTTCAACTTTGTTTTCTCACTGTTGGACATGAAAGATACCTGCCAAAACACGGCTAAATGAGTTCATGTGTTTTGTGACTAACTGAATGACCTTTATATTTATTGACACACCCTCTTAGAAAACTGTATATGTGACGTATGTTTGTTCACCTTCCAGATGCAATGCACACTCTCAGGTCTTGAAAGTCTTTGAAAAAACAAACAATAAGTTATTCCCGTCACAGAACATAGAAATTAATAATTTAATAATTCCCACTGTAACATTAAGAACACAGTATTCAGGGAAGAGACTATTTTCAACGAATTTATTATCAAGTTGTACAATCGTATATATATATATATATATGGTACTTTATATTAAGAAATTATATCCCGTTAATAAATTTAGACAAGGGTGTGAATACATAAATTATAATAGTAGTAGTAGTATGTGGTGATTGACAATTTCTATCTCTGTATTGTTTAAATACTTACTGTTGACTGTTGATATGTTTCTTATATGAATTGCATAATAATTCCGCTAAATACAAATTCCTGATTTCTGCCCTCTCTGTGTTTTGTCTGGATTCTTGTAATTTGGTCATCTCGAAATACTAATATTACAAGTACAATAAATTACTACATAGTAGTATGAGGTGTAATTAAAACCCCTCATGGTTATAATCACAGTTAAATATCAAGTGTCAAGTGGGCAAACAATTAATGTTAATATATGTGTAAAACTTGGGCGCTGTGGTGGTAAGTAATTCCATATTAGTTTGTTTATTAGATATATCACACCCAGTGAGTGAAACAGTATTATTTACTGGATGACAAGGTTTCGAACTAAATTTATTGCTGTTCATAATCATATCAATTGTAATCACACGACTTTGAAACTTGAGTTTTATAGTTTTTTTTGTCCTCTCCTATTTGTCGTCATTAGGGTAGTAGAATTTTTCAGATATCTGGGTGGACAGGTGTTGAATCATTCCAATTACATGTATTTGCAGTTGATTCGAAAAACAAAGCTTCTGTTATGAATCTCTCCCTATACCCTGTGACATTAAATTTTAAAACTGTCATCCTATCCTATCCTTTTGTATGGTGTGTAACTGCATGTAGTGCTATAGCTGAACTATTCTCCAGATTTCTTATCTAATTTGGGTCAACCAACCTAGATTTTGCTGCTAGGTTTTTATGTTCAGCTAGTCTGACCGCTCCTGTCCTACTAGTTTGACCTATGTATTTGACCTGACAATAATTGCAAGCGGCGTATTAGATAAACTAAATTGTTTTGTTTTAAAGGCCCCACTGGCAGGATCCTTTAACCGACAAAGCTTGTTTCTGATTGAGTTTGTGGGTTTGAATACCAGCCGCTTTTATTCCTGCCTGCCTTGTTAAGAATTCTGCGTAAGGCTTCCGAGGTTCCTTCCTTATATGGAATTACTGTTGATGATTTAGATTCCTTATTGTTGATGTCGTCATTAATATTATCATTATAATAATAATTATTATCATTATAATTATCACTATCGCCACTATCATTATTTTATTTTTAGATTTCCTTACATATTTCCTGACTAATTTATCCGGGTAATTATTAAGTTTCAAGGCTTCTTTTATGTTTATCACTTCCTGTCTTAGATTTTCCTTGGCACTACTTAGTTTTTGTGCTCTATCATTTAAACATTTCATTAATCCTATTTTAACTGACTTAGGATGGGATGATCGAAAATCTAAATATCTGTTTGAGTTGTGGGTTTTCTGTAAACACTAGTGTTTAACTTCTCATCTTCTTTCCTTTTTACGTTGCAGTCTAACATTGGAAGCTCCCCTTCCTGACTTTCCAATTCATAAGTGAATTGAATCGCCTCAACCTTCAATTGATGTGTTCGAAAAATCTATCTATATCTTGTGTTCTAAGTACAGTGAATGTGTCATCTACATACCTCCACCATACTTCGACGTGGGGTGGGGGTGAACGTTTCAATCGCTATGCTTCCCCACCTATCCATGAATATATCTGCTACAACCAGGGATATTGATGATCCCATGGCAACTCCCTCAGTTTGTTTGTATATTCTCCCTTGGACTTTAAATAATGTGGAAGTCAGGCATAGCTGCACCCCCAGCATTATGTCGTCGAGTGGCAATTTTGTCCTAATTTCGAGTTCTTGGTCAGAAATGAGTTCGTTTCTGACTGCCTCTATAGCCATATTTATTGGTATACGTGTATATAAACTGACAATGTCAAAACTAACCATTTTTTCCTCATTACCTAATTTTAAATTATCTAATCTGTGTTTTAGTTCATAAGAATTAGTTAGTCTAGATTTCGAGTGGCTTTTTAGAGGATTTAATACCATGGCTAAATATTTAGATAATTCATAAGTAGGCGAATTTCTAAAATTCAACCATAGGCCTAATAGGGTATCCTGATTTATGAACTTTGACAACACCATACATCCTACTAGGGTTATTAGTTTTGGGCAATAAATTAAACCACTTAGACTCACCTAGAAACGGCTTCATTCGGCGTGTAAGGTCCGCTGTGGATTTCTTAACTTTATTCATAACTGTGTCTATTGATTTATTAATTTCTTCATATGGTTCTGTTTGTATGTGAGTATTTACCTTGTCCGAATAGTCTGATTTGTCTAATCCTACTGTTGCATTTCCTTTGTCTTACTTTGTGATTACTATGTCCTTGTTGTTCTTAAGGTTTTTCAGAGCTTCTCTATCTGGTTTTGTTAGGTTAGGCTTTCCACATTTTTGTCGTTTTAGTGTAAGTGCATATTGTGTCCGTACTTCCTCAGCTGTTGTTTTGTCTATCCCACCTAGTGCTATTTCTATTTTAGGGATGACATCCTCAGGTTTCAGCTTGTCTACTGATACGTTGAAATTTAATCCTTTTTCTAATACACTTATTTCCGTAGGACTTAATATATGTGATGCCGTATATATAGAATAATTCATAGAATGTATAATTGTTGCAAGGGGTTATATAATTATAGGGCTAGTAAGAAAATATAAATTAATATTTCCTTACGGGATATAATCTCCTTATCTAAAAAAACTGTGTGTATACCATTGTACAGCCTGACAATAAATACAGTGAAATTAAGTCAGTTTACAACGCCTCCAAGAAAAGTAATGTGTCACTCAAAGAATAACTGTAATGGTGACGATGATTTATGCCACCAGTGTGCGAAAGAATGTTCTCAGGAGACTATTTGAATAATTATGTGATATTCACCAAGAGTTCAGTTCACAATGCAATGAACAGATATTTAGATTCAACTGTTATATGTTATCTTATACGAACAACTTCTAACGTATTTGTGGTGATTGACAATTTCTATCTCTGTATTGTTTAAATACTTACTGTTGACTGTTGATATGTTTCTTATATGAATTGCATAATAATTCCGCTAAATACAAATTCCTGATTTCTGCCCTCTCTGTGTTTTGTTTGGATTCCTGTGATTCGGTCATCTTGAAATACTAATACTTCGATTACAATAAATTACTACAAATTGGCGTCGCGATGGAACTAAATAACCTAGGAAATTTTCCTATTAATGGGTCTCCGCGGGAGATTGCTGATTATCTTGAATGCTTCGATACGTGGTGCATTTCAAAGAATGTTCGGGATGACAAAATACCAGCACATTTCATCACTGCTATTGGGCTAGATGCGTATAGCCTAGTAAAGACTCTGTCATTTCCAGAAAAACCAATTTCTCTGCCATATTATAAACTACGTGAACTTCTTATAGATCACTTACATGTGACTACATTTGAGACCAGAGAGAGGGCTCAATTCAACAAACTGGTTCGTGCTCCCAACCAGAAGATTCGAGAGTTCATTCTTCAACTCCAAATTCAAGCTTCAAAGTGTAACTTTGGAGATCAGCTGCATACTCAACTACGTGATCGTCTAATTGCTGGAATCAATATTCCTAAGTTAGAGAAAGAGTTAATTCAGATTCCTTCTTGTACCTTTCAAACTGCTAAAGATTTATGTATTACATATGAAGATGTCAACAGTGAATACTCTGCTCCTACTACGTCAGTATCTGATGTCATGCTTTCTAAAGTCGAAAATACAAGTGTTCATGGAAAGCAATCCAAACTGCCGTCCACAGGTAATAGAATGCAGCGAGAGATCAAAAACATTAAACCGTGTTTATCCTGTGGAAAGTTACATCTACGAAGCACTTGCCGTTTTCGGGGTACTAAGTGCCATAAATGTAGTAAAGTTGGACACATGAAGACTGTTTGCAGAAGTTCGAATACTTATGTTACTCAGAATTCTTATAATTCTCTCAATCTGTCTAGTAAATGGAGTCAATGTGTCTTTCAACCTTTCAAAATACTCAAGCTAATCCAATGAAAACCTCCACTACAAGTTCAGCAACTCAAGCATCAACTGTTTTCAAAAATGACGTAGCTGAGTTACAATGCGAACTGTCGAAAACACGAAAAGACCTGAATGAGATGAGAGAGCAACTGATTAAAATTGAGGAATTACTGCATATGCATAGACTGCGTCTGTCGAATGCAGAGCATACAAGTACCCGTGAAAGTCCTGCAAAACTTTTCAAATCTCGAATTCTCAAAAAGCATCTGATGTCCACGACTTCTAATGTACATTATTACAAAGATAATAACTATAGACCTTCTGTTGGAATTATACTACAAAAAATGGGAAATCGAGTGGTGAAGATATTAGACATCAAAGATCATTCAGTTCATAACGGACACCTGGACAAAGTGACAATAAATGAAGTAGGTCGTTCCAATTATAATATTATTGATTCCGCTAATAATCCTGATTTTGTAGATAATTCAGAAATAGGTCCAGATAATACTGATGAAAATAATATCACAGAATTAGTTAGAAGGTTGCAGCTACTTGCAAGCAAACAGAGACATCGTTATAAATACGCAAGGAGATATTCGAGGTGTGGCGGATGTGGTGATTGACAATTTCTATCTCTGTATTGTTTAAATACTTACTGGTGATTGTTAATATGTTTCTTATGTGAATTGCATAATAATTCCGCTAAATACAAATTCCTGATTTCTGCCCTCTCTGTGTTTTGTTTGGATTCGTGTAATTCGGTCATCTTGAAATACTAATACTTCGATTACAATAAATTACTACAGTATTTGAATCTCGCGCACCAAAGGCAAAGCAACAGACTACAATCGGTTGTCCAAATTGCGATATATATTTCGAAACTAAATCGTGGACTGAAGCGGAAGCTAATCTAGCTAGTTATCGTGCACGACAGTGACACGACGGTGTGCCAAATGGCGGGGATGCTTGACCGGAAGCCTTCAGCTAAACAAGTCGACTTAAACTCTGAGGGTCAGCATCCAATGTTCACTGATGATTTTTATTGTCAATAATTTCGGGGTATTATTTACCGCCACAGTTCTGTGCTTAGGAATTGTTTATCAGATAGTGTTATGTCCAATCTACATAATATCACTCCTAAACTTTTTGCGTGCGTTATTTGACTAAACTGCCGTACACGTATATTCTAGTATTTCTTCGATCTTTTTAATGTGCGCAGACGTTGTGGCTACTCGACGCCCACAACGTAAATCAAAAGGCACCTGCGAAGGGTACGAATGTGTATTGTAGCAGTAGTCAAATTCGAAATTGTGTCAAGGTAATATTCAACAGTAAGTTGACAAATGTTTGCGAAGTACATATAAAATCGGTCTGTGTATACATATAATACAAGTATACAAATTAGATTAAAAAGTATGTTTACAGTTGGTATAGGGGTACTACAAACTGATGGTTAATAACTATTCGTTCACGAAATGCTTGTTAGTGTTGTTTGTGTGAGTGTGTGTATGTTGTGTAACATGCAGCTGAAACGCTTAGACCAGCAGATGTTTATGAGTGGAATAAGGTTTACTCCATGAGTTTCATATCGGATCGAATACACTGTCATACATAGAGTTAATGGACAACACTTTGGCATTTGAAATGAAGAGTGCCTGAGTTGCGTAATAGCATAACGACAGAAGGCAAGGTCCAGGCAACAGATACTTTATTGAGAAAATCAATGGATATTTATAGATTTTTATGTACATTATTGTCAGCGGAGAAGCAACGTCTTCTGATTGGTTGTTTTCTTGTTGAAGGTTATTCTGTGCTGCTTGTGACCATTTCTTAGAAAGTTAAAGTATATATCTGCGAATCGTATTTGCACAAGATAAGTCTGCTGAGATTGGTTAGTGAGCTCCTAAAGCTTTTCTCCTGACCCTGATTCTGGACGTAAACGTTGATGTAACTTGTTGTCTACAATTTCAGCTTGCAGACAGCTCTCATCACAATAGTAGGAACACCGCTACTTGAGAGTAGATAACACCTAGACGACAAGTCTCATATTGAAATAAAACATGAATCATAGATCCAATTGCAAAGCACCACCGCCAGTAATGTAATACACATATGCAATTCATCAGAATTTCAATAATCCTGATTTAAAAAAGTTTCGTCATTAATGTGTGATACTCGATAAGCCATACTTTACAGATTCATACGGTATTGAAAGTCACAGACTAATTCTTATATTATTATTTATCAAGGATGTCAGAGGTGAAGAAACTGAATAGTATTCTAGTTTTCTTCAATAGAAATCGATTCAAGATCATCCATCAGTTAAGCTGAACATCTACGTCGGAATTCACTACTCTACAAATACTACTACTAATAATAATAATCATGATGTAACAACAGAAGACAAGGGCGAAGCAACAGATCGTTTTATTATGAAAATCAACACGTATTTATACATATTTCAACTACATTATTATAGACAAGCGCAGTCATCTGATTGGTTGTTTATCAGAAGTTAGGTAGACAAACGCAGGCTTCTGATTGGTTGTTTCGGGATTCCTTGACAAATAGAGTTCTCTATCTGCGAATCATATTTTGCCACGTTAACTTTGCTGTGATTGGTTGTTGACTCAGCCTTGTTCATATTTTCTCACGGCCCATATTAGTGACCTAGACCTTAACGTAGATTAGTGCCAACCAATCGGCTAGCAGCCTGCTCTCACCACACTCGTCCCCCCGTCAAATAGCGCAGACGTTCCGACCTTCTGGGTGCTACATCCTCTAGTTGAGGATTGTTACTGACCGGCTTGTCCCACTGTACCCATCTTTGGAGCTGACTGGCGTTAACTCGTTTCTGTTTATCACCTCTTCGGATGGTATGGGGTCGTTCTGATCCTCTTGATGCCCAGCTGTTGCAAACGGGAAGTAAACTCTTCACTCTCGAAACAGGGACCTTGGTCTGTCAGTATTGTCTTCGGTACGCCGTGGTCTGCAACAATGTGTCTAACTACTGCATCTGTCACGGTTCTTGCACGTTGGTCTGGGATTGCTACGGCGTCTACCCATCGTGTCGCGTGTTCCGTCATCACCAAGAGGTACTGATTACCATTGGATGTCTGAGGAAATGGACCCATGACATCTACGGACCACAAGTCACCTATCGCGGTAACTGGAATCGACTGAAGTGGTGGTCGTATACACCGGTCACCTTTCATCAGCTGGCACCGTGGACATCCAAGTACGTATCTTGCTACGTCTTCTCTCATACCTGGCCAGTACATACTTTGTCTTAGGAGATCGGTCGTTCTGGCCACGCCTGTATGCGCTAGCTGGTGACATTCTTCTATCATGTCGTGGCGCGACGATTGAGGTATGACAGCCAGCCAGCTTCCGTCGTTCTCTCGCCAGGTCAGAGTCCCGTAGGCATTCACTCTGAGTCGATCCCTCTGTCTGAGTAGTGTGGTTAGCTCCTTACTCGCCGTAGTTTGATCCACTTCTATTCCGTTGGTGATCACCTGTATTACTGTATTCAGCGTATCGTCCAACCTCTGCCTACGTGCAAGTCTTAGTGGGTCTTGTTCTACTGCATGCACTCCGTAAGCGACCTCGGGCAACTCAGACTCATCTTCTGGTCTCGATAACAAATCTGCCAAGACATTTTCACTTCCAGGAACGTGTGAGATCGTAAAATCGTACTCCTGAAGACGCAACATCCACCGTGACAACTTCCCCCGTGGGTCTCTCGCTGTCTTCAAAAATTGTAGCGGCTTATGATCAGTTTCGATGTGGAACCGCCGGCCGAGTAAATAAGGTCTCCATTTGTCGACTGCCCATACCATTGCTAAACATTCTTTCTCTATCGTTGAATACTTTCTCTCTGCGAGTGTCAAAACCCTACTGGCATACTCAACGATTCCCTCGTCCTGTCTTAGGACCGCACCTATAGCGTAGTCACTGGCATCTGTGCACACTGTGAACTGTCTTCCTGGCACAGGTAGTTTTAGCGTCATTTGTTGGTGGTCGAGCAGCTGTTTAATTCTGTCGAATGTCCTCTGCGATTCTTCCGACCAAACAAACTTTGGCTCACCTAGTAGCCTGTATAGAGGGGCTGCTATCTCATTGAAGTTCTTCACGAAGCGACTATAAAACGCTGCTCTACCCAAGAATTGTCTCAGTTTTCTCTTTGAATTCGGGGCTGGAATCGTTTTAATCGTCAAAATTTTCTCCGGCAGTGGTTTAATCTCACCATTTCCCACTTTATGTCCCAACAGAGTAACATTCTTTTTGGCTATCTGGGACTTGGTTTTGTTGACGCGTAGTCCAAACTCTTCGATGCGTCGCAGCACGGCTTCTACATGGTTGACGTGATCGTTTTCGTTTTGACTGTATATGACGAGATCATCACCATAAACCTCCACGTTTTTCAAGTTCCTAAGTAATAGCTTCATCAGTCGTCTGAACGTAAACGGTGCACCTGCTAGTCCAAACGGCATGCGTTTAAATCGATATTGTGTCTGACCCACGATGAAAGCCGTCTTATCTCTATCACCTTGTTTTATCGGTATCTGCCAGTATCCTGAGCGAAGATCGAGAACCGAAAACACATTCGCACCTTGTAGGCGATCTAAAGTTTCTACCACTGTTGGCATGGCACACGGTCTTAACTCTGTCATACTGTTTAACTGTCGAAAATCAACACAGAATCTATACTTCCCATTCGCTTTTTTTACTAACAGCACTGGAGAGTTGTACGGGCTATCAGCTTCCTCAATAATGTCATCTTTTAACATCTCTTGCACTTGTCGCTCCACTTCGCCTTCCAGATGACATGGAACTCTTCGCGTTGTAAATGACCTTACTTTCGGATCACTTAACGGAATTTCATGATTCACCTTATCGCAATAACCGTATGGGTCGCCATCTCCAGTGAACAGATGATCGTATTTACTAATTAACTCTGTCACATTGTGTACCGTCGGCAGCTTAATCGCTGCTATCTCGCTGGTCTCATACATGTTGATATGCCCGTATTTCGTGACCACCACGTTCGCTTGCGTGTCGATTATGGCACCAATCTCACGCAGAAAATCCGCTCCTAATATCGTTCGCTGTAGTTCGGGTACAACAATGAAAGGAAACGTCACCTCGCAGCCACCAACAACGACCGTACAGTTCGATCTACCCGTGATACGCAACACATACCCGCCTACTGTTTGTACTGTCAATGAACACGGGCTAACACTCTTACATAAATTCTTATCTATTAACGACACGGCCGCCCCTGTATCTATCAAACATACTACTTCTCGATCATTCACTCGCAACTTCGAATACAGAGCCCTTTCTCAATAGCCCCCACTAAATCTAGGTTCATACGAAAGAAAGAACAAGCATTATACCGTCTGAAATTTTTTCTTTTTCGCCTTTCTGGGCAGTATCTTCTCCAGTGTCCCGGCTTACCGCATTCAAAACACCGGTCTTTTCTATCAGCCAACTTTAACGCCGCCACTTCCCGCTGCAATGCTTCAATTTTTTGCTCATATTCGTTTGGTTTTGGTTGGTCTATAGCGGCTACCGTTGTGCTCAGCAGCTGTCTGGTCACCTTCGCCAGCTCACTAATATCCATCGGCTGCGTTGCGTTAACCAGTTGTAATCGCTGAGAAATGTGGTCTGGGACACTCTCGATGAATTGGGAAGACAGTAACTGCGCTTCTGATTCTTCATCTAAAGTGGGAAGCGCGCGTCGAAGTAGATTAGTCAGTTTCACCGCCAACACTAGCGGGTCTCCATCAGGTCCAAGCTTCATTGACCGGAACTGCTGCATTGCTAGCTGTCTGTCTGTTTCGCTGTCAAACTCGGACACTAGTCGTTCAACCAATTTCTTCCAAGACGCTGTGCCATTTGACCTGTCTACGCTGTCATATGCAGCCTTCGCTCGGCCTCTCAACAGCGTCCCCAAGACAACTGCCTTCGCTGCCTGCTCCTTGACACCCACCAGCTCAGCAACAGCCTCGAAGTCACGTAAGAAGCTCCTTATGTCTCCTTCTTCAAACGCAGCTGGCCACGGGATCTTCATTTTCTGGAGGCAGCGACACCAAATGTAACAACAGAAGACAAGGGCGAAGCAACAGATCGTTTTATTATGAAAATCAACACGTATTTATACATATTTCAACTACATTATTATAGACAAGCGCAGTCATCTGATTGGTTGTTTATCAGAAGTTAGGTAGACAAACGCAGGCTTCTGATTGGTTGTTTCGGGATTCCTTGACAAATAGAGTTCTCTATCTGCGAATCATATTTTGCCACGTTAACTTTGCTGTGATTGGTTGTTGACTCAGCCTTGTTCATATTTTCTCACGGCCCATATTAGTGACCTAGACCTTAACGTAGATTAGTGCCAACCAATCGGCTAGCAGCCTGCTCTCACCACAATGAATTTTGTTTGGTAGTGACAAGCAGCTGAATCCATGATGGACATTTCACCTCGTTTTGAACTCGTCTGATGGATTTATGTGCATCATTGGTGAGTAACAGTATTCGCACCGGGAGTCGAGCCCTTCACCCATTGTTTCAAAGGCCGAAGTACTCTACACCAGGCAGCCAAAGTTAAAATATCCATCTCTAGAGTAATGAGTACCAATTAAAAAAACTGATTTCCATTTCCCGTTGACTGATTGTTTGATTATGTTGGACCGTGATACCTAATCTCTCTGTCGACATGTTGGTTCCTTTTACAAATGCCTCAGCCATGTCTGTCAGCATAAACCAAAATGGCATCCTATTGGTCCTCAAGACACTGTCTATATGCCAACACAGAGACCGTGTATTTAGGTTCAGCACGAAAATCGATAAACGGTAAATCCAAATTAACCTAAAAAATAAGTAAGAAAAACTTGTTCTTGGACAGATTAGAGTTTTCAGCATTTTCATATTTCAGGTTTCCATCATGAGCTGACATTAGTTAGAGAACCATTAGAAAACCTGGTAGTACTGGACAGCTGTTTCGTCCTAGTTTGGGACTCTTCAGCAGTACGCACTCACGCTACGGGGCTTGAACCTAGGACCTTCTGGTTACAAGGTGAGCACGTATACCATTAACCCACTAGGGTTCGAATCCCGGTGGGTGCATACTGATGAAGAGTCCCAAACTAGGATGAAACAGCTGTCCAGTACTCCCAGGTTTTCCAACGGTTCTCTAACTAATGTCAGCTCATGATGAAATTCTCCATGCAATCAAACAAAATCCCTGCAAACCAACACTTGAATTTTCATATTTCAACAATTTTATTCCGCATACAAATCAAACCGAATTATATAACTGCAAGATTGTAGCGGTAAATAATTCCTCAGAATTAGGAAACTATGATATTCTTCGCTGATAACTGGGTACTTACGTTCACTGTCAAGCTGAAGGCTTTCGGTCAAACATCCACGCCATTTGGCACGTCATTGTGTTACGTTCGTTCGTGCACGATCCCTATCAAGTTAAGCAATCATCTTGCACTCCATTTTGGTCCCGAAATATAATTCATATTTTGGTCAATCATTTCCGTTATTTTGCTTTGCTTTTGGCCTACGCGGAACGAATACTATAAAACTTGTGCGTATTAGATCTTGATTTATTATACTTCTTATTGTCGGGGAACGTTAACATCCTCAGTCTCTAAACGATAGTAAATCGTCCATACAAGCCTTGTGCCCACGTGAAACTAAACACAACAGTGTGATATTGGGAAGAATTCTATTCAAAAAGACTTGAATAAGATTACGGATTAAATTCAGATAGGGTATCTGCTTTATTATGAGTTTTCTACCAATAGTTTTAGAAATTATTTTGACAGAAACGCCGGTTGCTCAATCTGTGAGACTGATTCATTCACTAAACACCTATTTCGTTAAGGTCAACAGTAATTAGCTTTTTGATTGCTGTCTTTGGGTCTTTTTACTGGTTTATTTAGTTTTGGTTTAAATTTTTCTACCACATTAGCTGGTACAGAATTAGGCCTGAGACCACCAGGTTAGGACTCTCGCCGACCATGCACATGGTCCGGGGTTCGAGCCCACGCCGGCGCAAACCTTATATCTATGGTTGGCCTGCGAAATTTGGACTACCGATATCCATGCTGAAAATTCCATACTTGTACCAAAAATACAGTGTGGAATCAAGCTGTAAATCAAAAATAAAAATAAAGAAATAAAATAGTATATGAGATGTGCTTTCAGTAACCGAATCCTATTGTCAATGAGAAACAGAAACTCATGCCTCACTTCCAACCCAGCATCCTTACACATGTAGTACCCTTAAACCAGCTGTAAACATGCTCTTTAATCTAATTTGTATACTTGTATTATATGTGTACACAGACCGATTTTATATGTACTTCGCAAACATTTGTCAATTTACTGCTGAATATTACCTTGACACAATTTTGAAATTTGACTACGGCTATAATACACAGTCGTACTCTTCACAAGTGCCTTTTGATTTACGTTGTGGGCGTTGAGTAGCCACAACGTCTATGCACATTAAAAAACGTGAAGAAGTACTAGAATATACGTGTACGGCAGTTTAGTCAAATAACGCACGCAACAAATTGGTGAGTCCGACGATAACTTGTTGACCCCAACGACAACTTGTTCACTCCAACACATCATTACACTTGCTGGATTAATAAAACTCTATTAGACAATGTAGAACTAGGTGATAAAACCCCATCGCAACTCATGAGGCATATGCAAAGCCTAGCAACAGGGAGAGAAATCGATAAACGTCTCTTTTACCAAATCTGGCTGCGACGAGTTCCTGCAAACATCCAGCAAGTTCTTGCTTTCGGAGACAACGTCATTGACATAGAAAAGCTCCTCGAAATCACGGATCGCATGTATGCGAGGTCAACACCTCAACTTGTTGCTTCCACTAGCAGAATACCAGACACTCACGACAGGATACAGACTCTAGAAGACAAGGTCGAAGCCTTACTGAGTCAGTTAGCAGCACTGACCACACGCACACGACCAGACCGTTCTAGAAGCTTGTCACGTCGACGTCTTTCTCGGTCACCTAGAACATCATGACATCACGATAATATCTGCTGGTACCACCGTAGTTACGGAAGCAATGCACGACGGTGCCGTTCACCATGCAACTTTCAGGCTAAACCAAAAGATATATATATCCATTGTCGGCAATCTACGATCTAGCAGTCGTTTGTTTTATGTAACAGATAGAAATACCGGCACTATATTCTTAGTCGACACAGGAGCAGAGGTTAGTGTTCTCTCTCCGTTCACACAGGAACGTCAACATCCCGACCCTGCAGTTGCGTTCGAAGCCGTGAATAAGTCCAATATTGCTACATATGGAAGTAAAAGAATGACTTTGGACTTTGGTCTGCAGAATACCTACACCTGGTCTGTCATTACTGCAGGCGTTCCATCCACAATCCTTGGTATCGATTTTATACAGCGAAACAAACTGCTAGTTGATCCCACAAGCCCAAAGCTTATAGACTCTCCCAATAAAACGTACATCGCTGGTACGATTAGCCGTGCATCATCGTTGAACATGATGGCCACACGCACACCGGCATCTCCATATACCGACTAAGTAAATCAGTTTCCTGACCTTCCACAAACCCCTTTCCGAGCAACAGACCAAAAGCTTCCACGAAAGCTGTCAACGTAGTTGAAGATTGAACAATCAATTCACGGATGTTTCCTCAAACCCAACTTCCCCAATTTTCGCGGAGACATCGATACACCAGTCATCGTCTCATCGGTCGCTGTTCAGAAAGAAGTCAGCAGAAAACCTTCAGAAGTAATCTTGTGATTTATTATTGTAATATTTGTTCACAGACCTTAGTTGTAAAGTTGGCTATATGTTGGTGTTACAATAAAGAATCCTGGAGTCGCCAATTGGTGGTTTGGTTTTTGCGTTCGTTATTACTAAGCGTTTCTGAGAAACTTCAAGGAACAGCGTGAGCCCGAGTGCAGCAAGAGCTGGGCATTAACGGTGTGCGAGACGTGGCTGACTGTTTCTGACAGTGGAAACAAATTCTGACGGATTCAGACAGTTGGTGACAGTTCGAATAGTCACTGTTCATCTTTCCTGGTGCCGGTCAAGTCCTCTTTGAACAAGCAATATCCGGAACGTTTTTGGTATTCGGTCAAGTTCAACAATGCCTGGGTGAAAGAAGGGACAGAACGTCTTGGATGCAAACAGGAAAGTAAGTCATGGTGACTTGTCTGTTAATTGTAACGATGTGTCTGATGTTAAGCATGACATGGTTGATGTTACTGTTTCGCCGTTCAGGGATAATAGGAACATCAAACTCCCTAAATTTGAACCACGGTGTTTTGATGGAAACCCGGCTGATTATTTACAATTTGTAAAGGAGTTTGAGATCATGCTGAGTAGTTTTTTATTAAGTGATGAATTGAAATTGATGTATTTGATGAGGTATTGCACTGGAGATGCTTCAAGAGCTATACAGTGCTGTAAGCTCATGCTCCCTAATGAGGGATACGCTGAGGCTATGAGCATATTACGTCAAAGGTTTGGAAGACCTTCGATGATTGTAAGGAAATTATTCGAAGCTGTTAAGGGTAATGGCAGTCAACTTCATGATGACTCCAAGGCACTTACTGAGTTTTTGGATAATCTTTTGATTTACAAGAATGCATTGATTTCGATGAATTGCATGAGTGACCTCAACTCGAGTTCTATCCTAGAGGTAATAGCGAGACGCCTACCTACTCGGCTGCAAAGGAAATGGGTAAAAATAAGCTCTCGTATAGAGGATGAGGGTATCGAGCCAAGGTTTGATGATATTCTTAGACTGGTGAAGGACAGTGTCAACCAGGCGATGGGCAAATTCGCCAGCATTTTGCATTCTAAGGTAGAACCTAAGGAACCAGTGAATATAAGGAAGGCATTTGTGGTGAAGTCTCAAGACACAACGAGAAAGGATGAGTGTATTGTTTGCCATAACATGCATCAATTGAGTGATTGTAATCGCTTTATCGCTATGTCACCCGTAGAAAGGTTAAAAATGGCAAAGCAGAAGCGGCTGTGTTTCAGTTGTTTAAAGATTGGGCATACAAAGTGGAATTGTAAGGCGACAAATAAAAGAAGTAGTGGTTTAACGGATATGCACCCACTTCTGAGAACAGTGAACGAACCTGGGAATTCGGTTAATTGTAATAGTATCTCTAGACCCCTTGACACCCCACAAGTTTTCTTAGGGGTATTACCAGTTAAGGTGAAAGGACCGAAATCTTCAGTAGAGACTTATGCATTGTTGGATAATGGTTCAGACGTTACATTGATAGATGCTGAACTGGCTGGTTGCTTGGGTATTAAAGGCCCAAAGCAACCCTTGGTTGTAAATACTTTCAATTCTGCGAAAACAGTAGTATGTGAGCGAGTGTCATTTCAGTTAGAATCCTTGGCTACTGGGGAAACCGTGGAAGTGGATACTGCTTACACTACCTCCAGTATGAAACTTGGCGAAGCTATAGTACCTAGTCGTGAAACGGTTGTCGGTAAGCCATACCTGTGTGACATACCTCTTCCAAAACTGCAAGATGGAAGAGTGAGAGTACTCATTGGATGTAGTGTGCCAGAAGCTCACAAGGTATTAGAAGAGAGATTTGGAGGTAGAGATGATCTGTTTGCGACGAAAACACCACTGGGATGGACAGTGAGAGGACCTATAACCACATATCATCATTAGTTACAAACGATGGGGACAAACTAGAAACTATGATTAAAAATATGTATGACAAGGAGTTTTGTGACTGCGGTGTCCCAGGGAAGGGTCGTTCTGTAGAAGACTTAAAAGCAGTTAAAATAGCCGAGGACTCTTGTAAATACGAAAACGGGCGTTTCAGCGTTGGCCTACCATGGAGATTCAAAGATAGACAGTTGGTTTGTAATAGGAAAGTTGCTCTTAAGAGACTAATGGGTTTACAGAAGAAATTTCTGTCAGATGCAGAACTCTGGTCCAAATATAAGGAAGTCGTCGATAAACATATAATGAAGGGTTACGTTGAAAGACTAGTTGATCAGAGTGAGCCAGGGAAGTGGTATTTGCCCCATCATCCCGTCTTTAACCCGAGGAAGCCAGGTAAACTCCGTGTGGTGTTTGATTGTTCTGCGAAACATGAAGGAGTCTCTTTAAATGATAATCTGTATAGTGGCCCAGATTGCGTGAGCTCATTAGTGGGACTGCTATTGAGATTCAGAAAGTTTACAGTTGCTGTCGCGGCGGATATTGAGGAAATGTTCCTACAGGTGAAGGTGCCAGAGAGTGACAGAGATCACTTGAGGTTTTTGTGGTTTGATGACGGTCCTTGTGGTAAGGTGTCAGAATATAGGATGACAGTGCATCCATTTGGTGCCACATCCTCCCCATTTTGTGCTAATTTTGCTCTACGAAAGGCAGTGTCCACATTTGGTTCTAATGATTTGCTGGACGTCATAGATTGTTGCTTCTACGTGGATGATTGTTTAGCCTCCTTCGATGATGATAAGTCTGCAGTTAGATTTGCAACAAGCATCACTGAAGTGTTAGCTAAGGCCGGCTTTCGTCTAACTAAGTGGGTCTCGAACAGCCTAGACGTTTTGAAGCATATAGATCCAGAAGACAGAGCACCTACCGTACGAGATTTGCCTGTTGATACTCTACCAGTTGAACGCACATTAGGTATGCGATGGGATGTGAACTCTGATACCTTTGGATTTAGTGTTGGTGATATTGATAAGCCAGTTACTCGGAGAGGTGTGCTCTCTGTGTTGTCGTCCGTGTTTGACCCACTTGGATTAGTAGCACCTTATCTACTTCCGGCTAGGAGGTTATTTCAAGAGACATGCAGGAAAGGGTTACAGTGGGATGAACCATTAAGTGAGAGGCAGAGAGAAGAGTGGAAGGGGTGGGTTAACAGTTTAAGAATGCTGAATCTACATTCCGTCTCACGTCCACTTAAGCCGTCGAGAAATCATGATATAATTGACTTCCATGTTTTTTCTGATGCCTCTGAGGTTGGATTTGGTGCAGCCGTATACATCAGAACCACCTTAAGGAATGATATAGATGTTAGCCTGGTGATGGGTAAATCTAGAGTTGCACCTCTAAAGACGGTTTCGATTCCGAGATTAGAACTTAATGCCGCCTTACTAGCTGCGCAGTTATTCACAACGGTGTGTAAAGAGTTGGATTACCCCAAGCATCCCGTAACGTTTTGGACTGATTCGATGTCTGTGATATATTATATACGCAACGAGTCAGCAAGATATGCATGTTTTGTAGCTAACAGAGTATCTCAAATTCGTGAACTAACAACTGTTGAGCAGTGGAGGTACGTACCGTCTGGAAAAAATCCAGCTGATCTAGCCTCGCGAGGAGTTATTGATATGAATGTGGTTAAAAATAAGTGGTGGAAAGGTCCAGAGTTCTTGCTAAGGGCTGATAGTATGTGGCCTCGTAGAGAAGATGAACCACCGATAAACGAGTGTGCCTTGGAGTTGAAGACAAGTGTCAGTTTAACATCTACTCAAGAAAGACATTCAGGTTTACATCCACTTTTTAAATATTATTCTTCTTGGTACAAACTACTGAAAGCTGTTGCGTGGTTGACACGATATGTTACGTATTTAAAGGTCATGCATCTTGCGGGATACGAAAATATGAATGTGGGGCCTTTGAGAGTCGAAGATATTAGAAATGCAGAGTTAGCGATTTTGAGGGCTGCTCAGTGGGAAGCGTGGGGTGAGATTGCCAAGGAGGATAGTCCCGATTTCGCAGATTTCAAGGTGCGGTTAGATAGATTATCTCCGATAGTTTCCGAAGGGATCGCTAGAGTTGGTGGACGTCTACAAATGTTAGAATCGTCATATGAGACCCGTCATCCGGCTTTATTACCTTGCTACCATCCAGTCACTGATCTCATTATAAGACACTACCATGTTCTTGAAGGTCATTTGGGTACTTCGCAAGTACTATCAAGTATTCGATGTAAGTTCTGGATAGTGAAGGGAGGTACTGCTGTCCGTAAAATAATTGATAAGTGCATGGAATGTAAACTCCGAAATGCTCGTCCAGTACAGCAGATGATGGCACCACTGCCAGCGTGGCAAGCTTCTGAAGGGAATTATCCATTTGAGTACGTTGGGGTGGATTTGTTCGGACCTTTTGTAGTGAAGAGAGGCAGAACCCTATGTAAAAGATATGGCTGTTTATTCACCTGTTTGAAAATGAGAGCTGTGCATATTGAGATGGTTCATACGCTAACTACTGATTCATTCGTGCTAGCATTACATAGATTTATAAATCGCCGGGGTGTACCGAAGATGATGTTCAGCGACAGAGGGACTAATTTTGTTGGCTGTCACGCCGAGCTTAAAGAGTACTTCGAAGGTCCCCAAACGAGAGTTCAGGAAGAGTTACTGAAAAGGAACATCGAGTGGCACTTCAACCCACCACATGCCAGCCATAGAGGTGGGCTATGGGAAAGACTTATAGGAATTATCAAGCGTATTTTAAGCTCCATAATTAAAAACCAGAGTTTGAATGACGAAACGCTGGAGACATTTTTTTGTGAAGCTGAACGAATATTAAATGACCGGCCGTTATCACCTGTGAGGGACGACGTCAAGGATTTTGATGTGTTAACCCCAAATAAATTATTGTTATTGAGAGGCAACCCTGGCATAGAGGACTCAAGCGGGGAAGGAATACCTACGATTAAAAGATGGAAACAAGCCAGGCACATGAAAGATATATTTTGGAAAAGATGGTTAAAGGAGTATGTTCTAACACTGCAAACCAGAGACAAGTGGAAAAAGTTGTGCCGAAACTTAAAGGTTGGTGACATAGTATTAGTAGCAGATAAATGTGCCACAGGTAGGTGGCCTTTGGGAGTGGTAGTAAGGCTAATCTGTAGTGGTGATGGATTGGTGAGGACGGTTGAGGTGAGAACAAGTTGTGGCATGTTGGTGCGAGATATTAGAAAACTGTGTCTACTGGAAGGTGCTGAGAGTCGAGAGTCGGAGGATGAAACACTAGACGATTTTCCAACCTAGAGCGTCAACCTGAGAAGGGTTGTAGGCGTACTGCTGTAAGTCCTACAATTCTTCAAAGGGTAGCGCATCAATGAGCAGTCCAATGTGCTCGGTGTGTGATTTTGTACATATGTTCATATTGTATATACTGAATTGACATCATCTGTCATCTAGCTGTTGGTAATTCTGTTTGTGTCCGGACGACTTCCACTTGGATGATCAACCTGAGAAGGAATGTAGGCGTACTGCTGTTAGTCCTACAGTTAATAATAATAGTAATGTATATTCTCATATAAACATATAAAATTACATGAAAATGCATGCCATTTTTACAGGCACGATCAAGTATGATATAATATCAAATCGTAGATTGTCTACAAGTTTATAATGTTTCAACAGTTAAATATTTGATATATATATAAATACACATTGTCTGAACTAGGCTGTATAGTTATTGAATTGTACAATTGTCCTCCAGGTTGAGCGGGAAAATCGACTTCGTTTCGTTTTCATCCCGTGGTTGTCGGCATACGATAACCAACCAACATTGAGGTAAGTACAACGTTTACAAGGGATTGAAAGCTGTTTTTAGAAAAGTAAAAGTGCTAAGGTGAATCAATAAGGTGTAATGAAATGGGTAAGTGCATGTATCATTAATAAATGCATTAATGAAGGAAACTCCCTAGGCTGACAACGTTCTTCAAGGGTAGTTTGTCATGCCGGAATCCACAACATTTGATGTAGTGGTTGTACATATATTTGTGTTAAATAGTTGTGTGAGTTCCAATCATCGTAATTGTTGGTTAATCTTGTTTGCGTCCGGAGATTCCACAACCTACAATCGTCAACGTGAGAAGGGTTGCAGGCCTACAGGTTTAAGTCCTGCATTTCTTCAAAGGAATTCCATCAAGACATGATCCGCGAGTTTTTGTGTACTGTTTGTATATATGTGTGGTGTGTCATATCAATTGTTTTTTGCATTCATTGTGTTTAATTGTTGTTTTCGTATCTTGTTGTTATTGCGTAATTTTGTTAAAATTTTCGTCGTGATTACTTCTGAAGTTGTTTCGAGTCTTCTACATCCATGAATGAATTGATTGATGTTAAGGAGAGCAGATGGGCGTATACGCCGGGGAGGCTAGGCTATTGCTGAGAATGAAATGCACACGGAGATAATTGTTAGCTGCGGTCCGACACGCCGGGGAGAAAGAGTGTAAACGACTGAGGCTCGCATACGTCACCGTTACTAGAACTGAGGCAGAATGAGTGACAAGCGATTGCAGTGGTAATTGGTAGTGAGTAGATACGAGAACGTGCGTGGAGTATCATGAGTTGGTGCTATGGTCACGTTGCATTCTGCGAGAGTCATTCTAGCAAGTGGCGATTGTGTTGCAAGATGTGTCAAGAGGATGCCTTTAACTGGAAGGAGCAGGTTGTCATTGATGTGTGAGATTGTGCTGTGGGTATGCTTGTGGTGTGTTGGCTTTTCTGTTTGTTTTCCATTTCAGCTCTGTCCGTGTGACCCAGGTTCTCGCAATGGCATCCAAGTCAATGTGTATTGGTCGTGATGGAAAACAGGGATGGATCCGTTTTTTGCCGGGGAGTGTCAATGTAGTTGAAGATTGAACGATCAATTCTTGGTTGTTTGCTCAAAACCAACTTCCCCAATTTTCGCGGAGGCATCAACACGACAGTCATCGTCTCATAGGTCGCTGTTCAGAAAGAAGTCAGCAGTAAACCTTCAGAAGTAATCTTGTGATTTATTATTGTAATATTTGTTCACAGACCTTAGTTGTAAAGTTGGCTATATGTTGGTGTTACAATAAAGAATCCTGGAGTCGCCAATTGGTGTTTTGGTTTTGCGTCTGTTAGTACTAAGCGTTTCTGAGAAACTTCAAGGAGCAGTGTGTGTCCCAGCGTAGCGAGAGCTGGGCATTGACGATTTGTGAAACCTGGCTGACAGAAGCCTTGTCAGCAATACAGGATAACTACTCTCCGCGTGAACTACGACATCTCGAGTTAATGTCCCACTTCACCTCCGATCTGCGTCACATAAATGGTAAAAACAATGAAGTGACAGACGCTTTGCCACGTATGCATATCGACAACATTGTATTCCCAGACATAGACTACGAGCATTACTCAAACTTACAACGAGATGATGCCGAACTAAAAAACATCATGTCTTCTAAGACAACATCTCCAAGCCTCGAGGCAATTCATTTTGGCACGACAAAAGTAGTCTGCGACACCTCTACGGGTAAATATCGACCCTTCGTTCCAACAGCTATGAGACATACAGTATTCGCGAAGTTACGTAACCTGTCTCATCCTGGTGTGAGCGCTACTATCAAACTACTAAAAACTTCATGCACTTATTCCCCTTGATGAATTTCAATAAAGCAATAACAACAGTGGTTTGTGCAGAATAATATGGTACCATCAATAATTTCGTTGCCTTCTCACCATCTGCTTACAGCCTAAATAAAATATGAGGCCATCCTTGATCCAAATTTTCAACCGATCGTTGATAAATATCCAGAACTTAATTGCCCATGTGACAACCTACCGTGCATAACCAGCAATCTTATGCACCACATCATTACCACAGGACAGCCCGTGACGTCTAAAGCATGACGACTGGCTCCTGACAAACTGAGAATTGCCAGGAATGAGTTTGACCATATGCTCACCCTTGACATCATTCGACCTTCGAATAGCCCATGGGCATCCTCACTTCATATGGTACCGAAAAATGATAGCAATGATTGGGAACCCACCGGTGATTACCGGCGAGTGAATGCCAAAACAACCCCTGATTGCTACCCATTGCCCCATATACGCGGCTTGACGGCAACATTATCTGGCTCGGCCATATTCTCTAAAATCGACTTGGTTAAAGTGTATAACCGAATCCCGATGGCAACAGAAGATATTCCGAAAATGGCTATCATTACGCCTTTCGGATTTTTCGAACTTCTACGTATGCCATTCGGTTTCCGGAATGCAGCCCAAACATTCCAACGCTTCATCGACGAAGTATTTCATGGTCTCGACTTTGTATACGCATAATTAGACGACTGTCTCATTGCCAGTCCAGACAAGGAAACTCACCCTAGACACTTGGACTTGGCATTTGAAAGGTTACGCAAACATGGTGTTACCATTAATATTCAAAAGTGTCAAATCGGTGTTTACTCAGTCGACTTTCTGGGTCACACTATTGACTGCAAGGGCATTCGCCCACTGGCTACCAAGATCGAGGCTATACTGAACTTTCCACAGCCACAGACGGTGAAAAGTCTCCGCACTTTTAACGGCTTGGTAAGTTATTATCGACGCTTTATTCCCAACTGTGCCTCTCTGATTCAGCCATTGACAGACCTCCTTCGAGGGAATAACAAGTCCATAGAACTTGACGCGTCTGCTCAAAATGATTTTGCTCAGGTCTAAAAAACTATTGCGGATGCCACACTTCTAATATATCAGGATCCAACGGCACCGTTAAGTATCTCGGTTGATGCATCAGACACGGCACTCGGCGCAGTTCTACAACAGCTAGTTAACAAAGAGTGGCAACCACTCGTCTTTTTCTTTAGGCGCCTTCAATTAGCTGAAACGAAGCACAGCACATTCGGCAGAGAACTTCTGGCTATGTAATGTGCTATACGTCATTTTCGACATTCAGTAGAGGGTCGTGAATTCACCGTGTGTCCGGAGTGAACAACACTGTGGCAGATGCCTTGTCGCGCGTTTATTCCTTCACCCAAATAGACAGCATAGACCTTTTAAAGCTGGCTCGTTTTCATCATCAGTTGTCGAAAACAACTCTACAGTTAGCTGAGAAACCCTTAGGTATGGGGAGAGATACTACTCTATGCGACATTTCCAAGATTATCCCTCGCCTCATTGTGCCCAAAAGTTATCGCCGTAACGTCTTCAATACGTTGCATGGCTCATCTCACCCAGGTATTCGAACTACCGTCGAGCTCGTAACTAGTCGGTTTTGTTGGCCTGGCATTAATAAAGAAGTAAGGGAATGGGCACACACGTGCTTAGCTTGTCAAAAGTGCAAGGTAATAAGACACACCAAAAGTCCACTTAGCGCCTTTCTCCTCCCTGACGCTCGTTTCGAACACGTCCGTATAGATTTGGTTGAACCCCTTCCTGAATCCCATGGATGTACCTATATTTTAACTTGCATTGATCGATTCACACGATGGCCGGAAGCAGTACCCATCAAGGACGTATCTGCTGGAACAGTCGCACGCGCCTTTGTAGAAAGATGGGTCGCAAACTTTGGATGCCCATCTTCCATAACAACTGATCGCGGGCGGTAATTCGAAAGTGGCTTATTCTTCGCCCTGACCAAAATCATAGGTTGCATGCGTTTCCGAACAACAGCCTACCATCCTCAAGCCAATGGTATGGTAGAACGTCTACACAGACAGCTGAAAGCTGGTCTGTCAGCTGCAAACAACACCCATTGGACTGAATCTTTTCTTTTTTAATTCTCCTAGGGATACGAAACGCCTTGAAAACCGATGCTGGTTGTACTAGCGCCGAGCTAGTATATGGCACGACACTGCGACTGCCTAACGAATTTGTTTCTTCCTCGAGCTTCCCACCAGCGGTAGATTACGCTTCATAAGTCAGCAGACTTACAAACGCAATGCGTTCAGTTAAACCTGCTCCCCTTCGTCCATAGTCAATAGACGTTTTTCTTCAGCCGGGCTTGCAAACTTCTTCACATGTATTTGTTCATCGTGACTCTGTGCGTCGACCTCAGGAACCTTCACACGACGGACCATTTAAAGTAACTAAACGTACGAATAAACTCTTTGTCTTAGACAAAAGAGGCCGCGAGGACACCGCCAGCATTGAACGTCTGAAAGTGGCTTACTTGGAGGGTAATCCTATTAGCATAGAGCTCAACGCACCCCAAAATCCACAAGTAACAGAAGATCGTTTAGACATCGATGAAGTCACTAGCACAGCGACAGCTACCGAACCTTCTATCGATCCTCCCAAGAAAACCCGTTCTGGACGCGCCGTAAGGTTCCCAGAATATCTGCACACTTATATGACATAACGAAGTCGTGTGATTCACGCAACTCATTCGCTTGTGGTACTAATTATTTGTTTTAGACGTATCAATCTTTTTATAAATAAATATATAAATAAATTTATTCCCATGATACAGTACATGAGGGACGCCAGTTTACAGGCATCATCAAATTGTTACAGAAATAAAACCATATTATTCAGTCACAATTTACAGTCGATAGCAAAATATGTTTAACATGTACACTGGAGATTATACATACACTTGATAAATGTTAATCCCAATAGTATAAAACATCCTTTTCACTTATGTACAATCATTTCTGTGCATAGTTGGAAAAATCCGCTAGATTTTCAGTGAGTGCAACACATCAGGAAATACAGAAGTATTGTCTTCGCATTAACAAAAAAACCAGGTCTTTGGTGGATGGGTTATAAGTGCCTGGGAAAAAAATAAAGCTTGAAGTCAATTTTCGTACAATACTTTGTTGTGTGCAGAATCCTTGAATTATAGTTCATTGATGTGTTATTTTGAAATCAGTGATATGTTTATCTCATTTGATCTGCAATGTCATTGTTGGGAGTAAAATACATAAGCTTTAGACGCATTAATTAATGGATTTCTACTGCTTGTGGGTATTTACTTCTCGTGAGGAAGGTTTTTGAATTTTAGTTGTTCCGACAGGAGTTGTGGATATTGACTGCTCAGCAACATTATGGATATAAGTTCATCACATTATCTCAGGAATGTTGGGTTGTAGTTGGTGAGGCATATATGATGTCCGACGAGCGTACATCTGTCCATGTGATGTTGTGGTGAGTTATAACCTTTTTCATGTTGTCGGTTTATGTCCATTTTATTCCACTTATTGTGTTGGGTAGAAGTTTTACAAACGAAACTTCTTGTCTGTTTGAGGGTAAGTATCTTAATCGTTAATGTTTTATCTAAAATTATAAATATAGGCAAAAACAACAGGTGTAGTATTTGAACTTATACATTAAATGGACCTATAATTTCGGAGGCTCTCAGATAGGAACTAAGACTACTGTCGTTTGCAAACTCGTGTAGTTTGTCGTTAAGCACTTTTTTGAAGGAAGCCAATGTACCTGCTTGACGCATTTCCATTGGTAGTTTATTCCATATCTGTGCATACCTAATCAAATAAAACTTTTGCCTGGTAGCTGTTTTACATTGTTCGATAGCTACTGTACCCTTAGTGTGTCTTAGTTTGTAGCCACTGTCATCTGAAAGTCGAATGCCATTAGTAGAGGTAAAAACTAAGTGGTTTAGAAGCTTATAGTAAAGTGTTAAGTTTAGTCTCAGGCGTCTTAGCCATAGTGTTTCTAATCCTAGGGTGTCACATCTAGTGGAGTAGTTCGCACCATTTTCGGTTCCGAGTAATTTTGACGTGAAGTACCTCTGCACTCCCTCGACTTTCAATTTGTCCTCTATGCGTATACTACTATACATGAATGAACAGTAATCAAATAAAGGACGCACACAAACCTTGTACAACAGAATTCTGGACTCATTTCTGTAAAAGTTCCTGAGTAGAAAGCCGATAAGTCTGCGTGACTTTGACACTTGTTTGGAGATATGTTCAGAAAATGATAAGTCATGTGAGTATTTCAGTCCTAGGTCCAATACAGATTCCAGTCGTAAAGTGCATGGCCTTGAATTGTCAGGTCAAGTTCTAAATTGTTGCAACCTATGCAGAGCCAGCCACATTTGTCGACATTAAACTGGAGTTGCCAGGTGTCACACCATCTGTCCATTTTTTCTAATTCTTGCTGTATGGCGTTTACTGTTATTCCGAGATCTGTGTTCTTGCATTTATAGGTCACTTTTAAGTCATCTGCATATAGTATTGGTTTACCAACACTAAAGCATTCACAGATACTGTTTATATATATTATGAATAGGAGTGGGCCTAATACACTTCCCTGGATTACACCACTACTTACAGGTTTAGGCCTTGAGATTATCGAGCCAACTTTTGTTATCTGATTCGTCCACAGAGAAATGATTTTATCCAGCTCAGGAGAGGGTCACATATCCCTAGTGAGCATAACCTGCTGACTAGCAGATTATGGGGGACTCTATCGAAGGCTTTTGTTATATCGAAATATAGCACAATTACTAGTTCTCTGTTGTCCCTGCTTCGTGTAACTTCATTGAAAAAGTCTATGTGACAGGTCAACATGATCTCTTTTTGAGGAATCCGTGTTGTGATGGATTGATAAGTTCATGTTCTAGTAAGTTGTCTGACACTTGGTCTTTAACCACTTTCTCCATTATTCGTGATATTACCGGTGTTATATTAATAGGTCTATAGTTGCATGCACTGGTTTTGGCCCCTGCTTTGTGCTTAGGTAGTATGTATGTGGTTTTCCACACTTCAGGATAAGTTCCAGTTTCCAGTGACAGAGTAAATATTCTAAGTAACAAGACTACCATTTCCGTGCTACCATTTTTGTATATGACAGATGGTATGTCGTCTGTTCCAGTACTGCCATTTGACTTCAATGTCTTAATCGCTGAGTCTATATTTTGTACATTAAAATCTATTTCTCCTAATTTGTGGTTACTTTTGCAGGTCATTTGGAAATTTGGGGTCGGGTGCACTCTGGTGTCATTGCAAAACCACTCACTGAGGAGTTCACTTATAACCTGGGGATCGTTGTATATTACACCCCTATGTTCCAAGATGCTTACATTATTGTCTTTACTGCTTTTTAGACGTTTTTGCAATATCCTACAAAGTTCCTGAGTTTTGGTGTTACCCATTAGCGCTTTATTTTCCTCATGTTGTGACTTCATTTTGTGTTTCTCTTCAAGCAGTTTAAGAGTTTCATGTATTTGGTTTAACGCATTAAATTCCTTAAATACATGGTATTTCCTTTTCAATTTCTTTAGTTTTAGTCGGTTGGTGTTTTTAGGGCAGATTTTAGGGGCGCGATTGTGTCTCTTGCTGAGCCAACTGTTTTGTAGAAAATCTCAAGTGATACTTCTAAGTTATTGTTGATGAAGTATTCTTCCCAGTCAGAACTTCTCAACAGATCTGATAGGAATTCCCAATCAGCATTCTTATAGTCCCTATATTGATAGCGCACCGGGGAATTTTTAGGTGTGTATTTAGTTGTTAGTCGGAGGGGTAGCGTGCAGTACAATATGTTGTGATCACTGTTATCGAGTTTATTTCCCACCTCTATCGAGATGGGCTCTATGTTATGACAGAGGATTAAGTCAAGAGTATTTTGGTTCCTTGTAGGGAGGCGCACGCACTGCTTCCATCCTCCTATGTCTATAGCTTGTAGTAGCTCTTCATGGATTCTTGGTCCTGTACAGGTATCCCAGTTTACTCCAGGTAAGTTGAAATCTCCACATACTACTTTGAGTCGAAGTCCAGCGTGGCTACATGCTCTAGTATTTCTGCAATAGTTATATCAGTCATTTCAGGGCTATTGGGGGGTCTGTATATACATCCCACGAGAATTTTACTTTCGTTTGTGTGGATGCTTATCCACTTAGATTCTGGGAGTTTGTCAGTATTTGGGTTATTGAAAGTATTGGAGTTAGTGGATTTATAGGCATATATTAAGCAACCACCTCCTCTTTTGTCAACTCTATCGTTCCTATAGATGTCGTAGTTGTCTATTACCAGCTTTGTGTCAGGTATATCAGTAGTAAGCCAGGTTTCAGTCACCATTATTAGTGTTGGCCGTTCTATGTATGCCAGGCAGCGAAGCGTTGTTATTTTATTAAGGAGAGATCTAGCATTCAGGAGCATAATTGTTAGTAAACCAGAGTTATTGGAGGAGAGGTTAACATGGTTACTTGTCACTATCCCTACGTTATGTTTGGAGGGGCTCTGAGGTGAGACAGAGTCAGTGTGTGTACTATTTCCTGGATGAACTGTGCAGCGAGTGGGGCTATTGTTTGCTGCAGCCGAAAATAATCCTGTTGCATATTTTGACTATTAGCATCCATGGGTCGGCATCTGCGTTGATCTACTGGTGATATATGGTCTGCCCTGCAATTTGGGTTGTAGTTTGCTGGACCTAGGTACCCTGTGTTAAGATTACCCTGGTAGTTGTACCTCATGGGGCTTTCATAGCCGTATGCATATTGGCTCACGTCACGTGTGTGAGTGAAGTTATTGAGGGGATCAAGTGTCGACCTGTTCTCATTAAGTTGATGAGGTTTAACATAGATAGTGCGAGAGTTTGGACGAGATTTTCGTTAATATGGTGCCTATATGAGTCCCGTTTAGTGCTCCATATATCCTGAGGATCCATTCTACGTTGCATTCCCAAGTTATGTGCGTTGTTAGGCATGTTACTTCTAGTTCGGGAAGGGGTATTCCTTCTCACATGCTGCGTGACGTCTTTGGGAATGTGCTTCGTTACCCATGCTTTGTCATTTTTTAGACTGACACGCTGCTTATTAGACTTATTACGAGGGAGGTATGTCGAAGTCTGGGGTGGGACTCTGGGTTTTGTGGTCTTTTTTGCGGTTTCTACTGAGGGACTCTCTGGCTTGGATCCAGATTGAGTGTGGTCTGCCAGTAGTTTCTGGTCAGCCATAGTTTGTGCGTCTATGTCAACCTCATGTAGGTCAGCAGGTTTTCGAGATGTGCTCTCGTGCACTCTAAGACTGCACCCAGTGGCACTGCTCTTACTGAGTTTTGGGTCGCTCTTACTTGCCGTTTTTTCTCCTAACACTATACACGTGACTTGCTGTGCTTCAGTGTCCGTCGACACTTTAGCACTGATACCAGATGTATTTCTCAGTGTTGTCAACTTTGTGTCGAAGGAGTTCTTGGTTGCTTGCCTTTGGTTTGGTGTTTTATCCGAGACTACTTTAATAGTCTTGAATTTAGTGGCAGTAGCCAGAAGATCTTCGGCCATCTTAAATCGTTCAGCTGTTATGTAGCTGTCGAACCTAAAGAGTATAGGACAAGGATGCTTTAGGTCTTTTTTGCTTAGGCGAATGCACTGACAAGGTGCATTCAAGAGATTTGCAGCCTTCAGCAATGAGTGCTGGACTGACTTTATGGGCTCGCTATCCGGTACATTATACACTATTGCGTTTTGTTTTGAAGCCAGCCTTTTAACAACTTCGCTGGATAGAAAGTCGATGGCGTTTTCTAACTCCTTCGCATTTTCTGAGTCAGTATGAGTCATTCTAGAGGTCATATTAAAAAGCTTTAGGATTGTAGGATCCTGCAGTTCCTTTTTCATACGTGAGATAGTTTCGGGTATACATTCTAGTGAACTTAATTTCGTTTTTAATTCATCTATCTGTAGCTGCATCTCTTTAATTACGCACGTTAAGTAAGAGAGCTCTACTTTTTCAGACAGAACATCTTCCACCTGTATTACAGGGGTCAGAGTTATGTTCGAGGCTTTTATGTTGGGTGAACTACTAATAATATGGGGTGGTAATGTGTTATTAGACGAGCCGGTGCTATTTTCTAAATTACTGGTGTTCACACGAACACGCTTTTTAGAATTTTGAACCATCGTTATTAAAGATCAATTATTAGTAACCAATAAATGAATATAAGCGAAAACACGTGCAAAAGCGTCACCTGATTTGAACGTACCGGGCGTTATATACAGTACCACCGAACACAAGTAAATTTGTTTTTTCAACAGTTCACGTAACGTGCACAAAAAAGAATTAATTAGATGTACTTTTTTCCGATGTTCTGAACTTAGCATTATTTTACTGAATAGTAAATGGACAACATTTTTTTAAACAAAAAAGCTGATTTGGTACATTTTCCTCGACACAGTTCTTAGCGTTCTTGTCTTCGTTTCCGGGTGCGACAGGTACTGGACAGGAAACAAACGAAGCACGGAATCCAACAAACAACAACAAGGAAGCTATGTACAAACACCTTATTAGCATAGGCAGACAAACCAGTAGGCATACCACCCAGCCGCTCGGAAGATTTTTTTCACACGAAAGGGAGCCATCGAGTTTTTTTACTTCCGGCTGGTTCTGTCTTAGGGTCCTCACCACCCCACTAGGGGGGAACGAGATGTAGCGGTAAAATATTCCCCAAAATTATTGACCACAGCAATCACTCACCATTGGATGCTGACCACCACTGCAAGCGCAATATCGCTTGAAATAAGGTCACGCGTAGATAAAGGCTATCCCGGTCCAGAACAAACAAAAAGCCGGTCACTGTTTCTACGGTACTATTAATAAACAAATCAATAATTATATATACAAAAAACCTTAACGGTTTCAAGAGTACAAAGCACAACGCTTAACAGAAAGCAAGATACCGATATCAGAGTGGAATACCGTTAAAGCCAAAATTGCGAACTAGCCGGAACCAGACACGACCGTTCAGGTAAGCAGTCAGTATAAGAATGAACCCAAGTAAGGCATGGCATAAAACAGAGAGCGTTTAAGAGAGATAGATCGAGCATAGACACAAAGATAGAATTTAATTGGCTACTTAACCAGGTAGGAAAATACAGATGAAAATCAATAAATAAGATAAACTCGACAGAATAGTACAAAGTTAGACATGGGTCAGCAAAAAATAACAGTTCACAAAATACTCTGATTGGGCAATGAGTTCAACTGTCTGACTAAACGGATCGAGGTAAAAACACATACACACAGTTCATTAAACAAGCAGGGATAGACACGTTAGACATGGATAATTAAGTTGCAACAACGCTAGGCTGATCCGGGACAGGTTGACTTGATTCAAGGATGGGAATAGAATTGATCTTACAACCACTGTTTAAGTCGACTTGTTTAGATGAAGGCTTCCGGTCAAGCATCCCCGCCATTTGGTACTCCGCCGTGTAACGTGCACGATCACTAGCTAGATAAGCGTTCGTCTGAAGGCTTGTTTTGGTCCCGAAATATATCACTTAGTTTGGACGATCAAATATTGGCTCTTGCTTTGTTGTTGGTACGCCAAAATAATTTAGAGGCTGTGTACGAGAATTTCGTCAACCTCTAAAACACCATTCTCAATGAAGTTGAAGATTGAACAATCAATTCTTGGTTGTTTGCTCAAACCCAACTTCCCCAATTTTCGCGGAGGCATCAACACGACAGTCATCGTCTCATCGGTCGCTGTTCAGAAAGAAGTCAGCAGTAAACCTTCAGAAGTAATCTTGTGATTTATTATTGTAATATTTGTTCACAGACCTTAGTTGTAAAGTTGGCTATATGTTGGTGTTACAATAAAGAATCCTGGAGTCGCCAATTGGTGGTTTGGTTTTTGCGTTCGTTATTACTAAGCGTTTCTGAGAAACTTCAAGGAACAGCGTGAGCCCGAGTGCAGCAAGAGCTGGGCATTAACGGTGTGCGAGACGTGGCTGACTGTTTCTGACAGTGGAAACAAATTCTGACGGATTCAGACAGTTGGTGACAGTTCGAATAGTCACTGTTCATCTTTCCTGGTGCCGGTCAAGTCCTCTTTGAACAAGCAATATCCGGAACGTTTTTGGTATTCGGTCAAGTTCAATAATGCCTGGGTGAAAGAAGGGACAGAACGTCTTGGATGCAAACAGGAAAGTAAGTCATGGTGACTTGTCTGTTAATTGTAACGATGTGTCTGATGTTAAGCATGACATGGTTGATGTTACTGTTTCGCCGTTCAGGGATAATAGGAACATCAAACTCCCTAAATTTGAACCACGGTGTTTCGATGGAAACCCGGCTGATTATTTGCAATTCGTAAAGGAGTTTGAGATCATGCTGAGTAGTTTTTTATTAAGTGATGAATTGAAATTGATGTATTTGATGAGGTATTGCACTGGAGATGCTTCAAGAGCTATACAGTGCTGTAAGCTCATGCTCCCTAATGAGGGATACGCTGAGGCTATGAGCATATTACGTCAAAGATTTGGAAGACCTTCGATGATTGTAGAGAAATTATTCGAGGCTGTTAAGGGTAATGGCAGTCAACTACATGATGACTCCAAGGCACTTACTGAGTTTTTGGATAATCTGTTGATTTACAAGAATGCATTGGTTTCGATGAATTGCATGAGTGACCTCAACTCGAGTTTTATACCAGAAGTAATAGCGAGACGCCTACCTACTCGACTGCAAAGGAAGTGGGTAAAAATAAGCTCCCGCATGGAGGATGAGGGTATCGAGCCAAGGTTTAATGATATTCTGAAATTAGTAAACAATAGTGTCAATCAATCTATGAGCAAGTTTGCCAGTATATTGAATCCCGCCCCTAGAATAGAGCAGTCTGAGGGAAAAACACAATCATTGATGACGAATAGGCCTCAGAGAGGTGGATATCGAGAAGGATCTATGGTGTCTAGTATTGCATATAGACCTAGTGAGTGTAACAGGTTCCGTAGTACATCCTCAACATATAAGTTACAAGATGCAAGACAAACACGGTTGTGTTTTACACGTTTGCAGGAGGTGCATACAAAGGTGAGCTGTGAATCGGCAAGCAAGTTTAACGATAAGCTATATGTGAAATCCAGGTCTGACTCCGAATTGTGTGACGATAACGGTGCGGTCAAGAAGTCTGTAGTTGCAACTGGTAAGCCGTTGTTGAATAGAGTGTCACATAAGAGAGTTACAGTCTCAGAGGACAGTTCTGACTCCACAAGTTTACAAGGTATTTCTAGTCAGAGTGAAGGTATAAAATCTTTAGGGATTTGTGAGGAAGAACCCAAATCATCTACTGCTGTTATTAAAGAGTTTGAAAATGATGAAGTCGACCAGATAGATGATGGTAAATTGAATATTTGTGATAATGATCATGATAGTGCAGATTTGTCTTTGGTCGATCATGATGAGATGAGGGATATGCCTACTACTGCTAAGTTGAACAAAGGTTCTGTACAACTTGAAGGTGAATTAGAAATAAATGCAGATTCAGTTGCAGAAGGCACGCATACTTGTCAGACCGTCTGTGTAATTGATCAGCGTGTAGTCCACCTATCATCAGATGATAGTTCTAAACCCGAACTAGTAGTGAAAGACAGCAGTGGTGGTAATCTTGCAGTCAGACAACTATCTGAAAGCCGAACAAGAACAGCTTCTGATCCACCGCTAAGTTCATCAACTGGTATCACTCAGTCGTCGTTGGTGTTGTCATCCACAATGAAACCGACGCACATCAACTCAAGTATCTTGTGCAGTGACTATGATAGTATTGGTGCATTTGAAGGGACGAAAGATATTGCTCAGTTTCGTGAGGATAAGCCAAGTGTAAACGAGAGAGTAATTGTTAAATTGATTTGCATGAATAAAGGCATTTCTAGTTTCAAGTTACTATTTGAATGCTATTATCTTTGGTGTAAATTGCTCTGTGCCTACGCTTGGTTGACCACATACGTCGTGTGTTTGTTCGTCATCTATATTCTACGACACAATGACATGAGCGTTTTGCCGTTCAGATTTGAGGATATAGCTGATAGAAGGAAGTTAGCAAATGAACTCTGCAACGATTTTCCAACCTAGAGCGTCAACCTGAGAAGGGTTGTAGACGTACTGCTGTAAGTCCTACAGTTCTTCAAAGGGTACCGCATCAATGAGCAGTCCAATGTGCTTGGCGTGTGATTTTGTACATATGTTCATATTGTATATACTGAATTGACATCATCTGTCATCTAGCTGTTGGCAATTCTGTTTGTGTCCGGACGACTTCCACTTGGATGATCAACCTGAGAAGGAATGTAGGCGTACTGATGTAAGTCCTACAGTTCTTCAAGGGTAGTTTGTCATGCCGGAATCCACAACATTTGATGTAGTGATTGTACATATGTTTGTGTTAAATAATTGTGTTAGTTCCAATCATTTTAATTGTTGGTTAATCTTGTTTGCGTCCGGAGATTCCACAACCTACAATCGTCAACGTGAGAAGGGTTGTAGGCCTACAGGTTTAAGTCCTGCATTTCTTCAAAGGAATTCCATCAAGACATGATCCGCGAGTTTTTGTGTACAGTTTGTATATATGTGTGGTGTGTCATATCAATTGTTTTTTGCATTCATTGTGTTTAATTGTTGTTTTCGTATCTTGTTGTTATTGCGTAATTTTGTTAAAATTTTCGTCGTGATTACTTCTGAAGTTGTTTCGAGTCTTCTACATCCATGAATGAATTGATTGATGTTAAGGAGAGCAGATGGGGCGTATACGCCGGGGAGGCTAGGCTATTGCTGAGAATGAAATGCACACGGAGATAATTGTTAGCTGCGGTCCGACACGCCGGGGAGAAAGAGTGTAAACGACTGAGGCTCGCATACGTCACCGTTACTAGAACTGAGGCAGAATGAGTGACAAGCGATTGCAGTGGTAATTGGTAGTGAGTAGATACGAGAACGTGCGTGGAGTATCATGAGTTGGTGCTATGGTCACGTTGCATTCTGCGAGAGTCATTCTAGGAAGTGGAGATTGTGTTGCAAGATGTCAAGAGGAGGTCTCTGTCTGGAGGCGCAGGTCGTCATTGAGTTGTGAGATTGTTCTGTGGGTATGCTTGTGGTGTGTTGGCTTTTCTGTTTGTTTTCCATTTCAGCTCTGTCCGTGTGACCCAGGTTCTCGCAATGGCATCCAAGTCAATGTGTATTGGTCGTGATGGAAAACAGGGATGGATCCGTTTTTTGCCGGGGAGTGTCAATGTAGTTGAAGATTGAACGATCAATTCTTGGTTGTTTGCTCAAAACCAATTTCCGCAATTTTCGCGGAGGCATCAACACGACAGTCATCGTCCCATAGGTCGCTGTTCAGAAAGCAGTCAGCAGAAAAAGGACGCATATCTGGGAGCACCAAGGTCACTCGTGGGTTTTTTCAAGTGAACCCTTACTCCTGAGAATATTATATGCAATATACAAGCTGCGCTTATTATTTGTGTCGTCACCTTAATGCATTGACCGATAGAGCTAGACTGTGTTTAAGGCTGATCTGACTCGTCGTTTATTCGCAGAGTCAACTGAGCCACATAATATATTACAGGTAACACAAACCCATCTATGTGACACTTTCAAACAATACCACACATATGCTCAGTGTAGTTGGAGCAGCTCTTATTTTGTGTCATTTTATCACTTTATCTTTGTTTAATTCTTGAGATAATGTTGATAACATGGCTAAAGCGTCCTCAAATACTCTAAGAATGTGCATCACTTCAAGTCGGATTCTTTTACAACGGAGAAGCAACAAAAGGGCAAGTTATTAACCGGAGAGTGTTGTGGGGGGGGGAACCGAAGGTTCTGCCATTGGCAGAGCAATGAAGGATTCAAAACACTACGAAATGATTTTTAAGTTGGCGTGAAAATAATAGAAGGGTAGGCCGAACATCCTGCAGTGTTGTTTACTTATAAGGGATAGCAGGAAACCAGTTTGTACTTGAATGTGTTACCACATTCACTAACTAATCGATTCTCAAGCTCAGTTTTGGAATAAGTAGAACAGCGGTTAGTCTTAAGTTTGCGTCTAATTTTGAAAGTTAACATTTGTACGCTGACAGATTCAGATGGATGATCTGCAGATACATGTATCTTGCACAACAGCTCGTGATGGTGAAATATATCGATCCCACAACTTGATCGACCTGGTCAAGATATGTGTTAGAAGACACCAGCTTATGGCCGATGTTATTTGATTTTTTAAAACGTTTTGTATTTTCCAGGTCATATACTAATGTCGGAAAGGTCATGGAACTCAATAAAACAAGGGGACTGTAAAATTGAGGTTGGAACAGGTAATTCTTTTTTAGGTGTGTTAAATTTGTATGTGATATAAATTAAACACATTATTGGTATTATTATTCATTTCTTACTCTGAGAGAAACATGAAGTTTTTGTGGCACATCAGCATCTAAGTCGGTTCTCTGTTATTATTTTCATTTGATTCTGTGAAAACTCAGCCTTTTACTTCTCCACATGATCTTCATGTTGCCTACGGTCGCCCAACTTGTTGCTACCTATTTGGGCTATATTAGAGGACCTGAAGTTTAGTGTTACAAGGAAGTTTTCTTGGAGTATGCTCAATCCTTTTCCTCCTGTAGTTTTTGTTGAGCAACAGATTTTTACCTGTTTCGTTGTGTGAATTCCATTCCCTTTGTCTTTTGGTAGTCATCTGATCTTCACTGCCAGGCTGACACAGTTTTCGGTGAAAGGCGTCAGTATCCTATTGCAAATGTTTTAGTGATTCGTGCTCTAGAATCACTGACATGGTAATAGACTCATAAATTTGTATCTTTGTCGTTTTGCTAACTGTTGTATATCACCACACTTATTGAGGAGTGATGGACGTCAATCCTGGTTTTGATACCCTAATCCATGTAGTTAAAATGACTGACAAGATTAGTTAACTACATGGCTTCCTTTTGATCTGTACCGTTGGTTGGGTATTTCCATCATGTGAAGTCTTGTCTTTTACCAACTTGTTCCTTTTCTGTTGTATGTCTTCTAGTTTGTGCGACGTGAGACAAATCATCTGTGGAATTCATATCTAGTGTCTTTTTGTCATTCCAGTGTATACCTGTCTTCCACTCTCCATTGTCTGTTGCGTGACCCAGTCGACCACAATCAGGACGATGATAGATGATAGAGGGTGGCCTTGTCCTGCTTCTGTTTTCACTTCAGATTCTTTCCGGTTGTCTTTACGTTGTGAATTATTTTATCTTTGGCATCGTCATAATAGTAATTGAATAACGTTTATAGACGTTTGTGGTACTCTCTAATGTTGATGCAGTTTCCGAACCACATCGATGAGGTTAATGTGAAGAGTTGTCTGTGACTCTGAACAGTGTTCGATGATGATGCGTAGTGTTGCAATTTAGTCCGCAAATGGAGTTTTTCTTGCTGAATTCGGTCTATTCCCTGTGAAGCCTTCCATGCTTGACACCTTTCAGTCTTTCCAGTATGATGTAGTTTGATACTTTGTCTGAGGTAGAGGTAGGTAGCATGATTTCACACTTGTTCTTGAATGGGATTGTATCACACTTTAACTCAGTTTTAGATGGTAGCCATTATTCCAATCGCTGTCAGATTTAATTACTTCATTCGGTACCCACGTTAGTGGCGTGAGATTGTCTCTTGAAGTCTCTGTGTCGACAATGTATCTTCCCTTGTGGCTTCCTGTTGGTCTTGGTTTATTCGGGAACCAAAATATCTATTTCGTGATGTGTTCGACAATACCATCCATCGTTGCTTGATGCTATCATGTTAATACATAAGTCGCGTAGAACCAGTTCATATATATATATATACGTGTAAATTCTCTAAATTCTAAGTATCTATCAGTTTTGAACCGCTTTTTTGCTTTGGAAGTGAAAGAGCACGAACTTTAATAGATCAAAGTAGGTGGCTTGCACCTTGTACAGTAACCAGCCCAGCTATATCGATCTGGTAGAACTAACTATGATTGTCAAGTGTTATTTAGATGTAAAATGTTAATCTCTTAAAACTTTTTGTATATTTCAGTTGATGTGATAAAGCCCAAAAGTCCAACTGAGGCGAAAGAAAAGAACCAAGTGGGAAAGTCTGTGGTAGTTCCAAGAAGTAAGACTGTGTTTATCGACCTGTTGAATATGTATTCACCATGCTTTATTATTTATTGTCTTTCAGAAATTTTATTGCTTAGCATTCCCAGTAGAATATAGAGTTTCAGGCTTCAGCTTTGACGTTTCAACAGCACAGTAGTATTTCCTTTATAATAGATAGGGTTGTTAATCTTAACCTTTCTCCGTTTCCGCGCTTAATGGCGCCTAAATTAGGCGCTCACCATTTCGCTCCGTCCTCCTCTATCACTCTGAGAAAATGACACTGAAAGTGGAAGACATGCAAAGCCTCAGGATGGTCGGGGGTGGGTGTATTGCGCTGCGGGTTGGCCACCCCTCCGTACACCTCTTGAAATGCTCCCATATAACCGGGCGTCTTACATAGCCTCTCCTGAGGAAGTACTACTCACTGCCTTCACGTGGCGGAGGTGTTTTTTACCAAAGTGAGAGGGCAAAAGCGGATGCCCCGCGCTCTTCACCGGGTTGACTGTCCATTGGATGACAGTCTAGGGGAGATGGCTAAACCCTGATTCCAAACCTCCAACGACTGGCGTATGAAGCTCACCGGCAGACGTATGGACAAAGGACTTATTGGATGCCCTGGATGACTGGCCCCATTCAAAAAGGCGAATGAACCGGACTCCGGTCACCGGCTGCCAATGGATAGTCTCTCCCTACTCCACTCCTACTTCCTTGTAGGTCACACTTGGTTGTGTAAAGGCTGGAGCTGCACTCTCAAACAAAAGGCTGAGCGATGCTGGGGACATCACTCGTACCCAATTCCCATGAAACTTCATGGTTCATGAAGCCGGCTCATCCTCCCATAGGAGATAACCGAAGTAAAGTAAGTAAGAAGACATGCAAAGACTAGCTGTCCCTGATCATAGGTGTCTACATTCTATCTCCATTGCTAGTTTAGGTGGTAGAATGAGGTGAGGAATATTGAAGTTAGGCGCCAAGTGTTAGACCAGGAAAGGAAATCAATCGACGAACTTGTAAAGTTTCACTGATGACCAATGTTAGCTGACTTATCAGGCTGGAGAGTAGGTAGCACATGATGGTCAAACCAAAACATGTCTTCATCAGTCAGTGAAATCCACTACTACAGTTAGTTTAAGCCGGCCATGTATGGAGGTATAGACTTCCTGACTGACTGGTTGGGGTCCTCGGGAAGGTAAACACAGATGGCTGAAGACAGTTGTTGGTGATATAACTCGAAATGGTTCTCAGTGATGTCTGGTGCAGATGCATTTACTACTTGTGATTTGTCACATCCAATGAAACTCAATTGTTCTTCCATATTACCAATCTTTTGCCTCATATCTCTGTTTATTATATCTGCTTTGAAGCTTTCTCTTCTCTCCGCTCGCTCTGTGGGGTACAAGGAAGGAGTGTGGCAGGTGAACTGCTGCACATATGCGCAAAGTTTTATATGGAAAAAGATCATTCAGCCAGTACTAGATTACTTAGTAGAATTTTCTATTTTATTGATAATAGTGTCCACAAGTTTTTTTAACTTCCTCATATGGTCCTGTTTTAATATGTTGACTGACCTTGTTTATGTATTCTGATTTGTCCATGACTACTGTTGTCGTATTTCCCTTGTCCAATTTTGTGATCACTATGCTATTTTGTCGTTTCTGAAGCATTTAGAGCTGCTATTTCGTTTTGTAATACATTGCTTTTTCCTTTCTTCTGCAGTTTTTAGTGTCAAGCCACATTGTGCTCTGACTTGTTCCGCAGAAGTTTTGTCTATTTCACACATATTGCTGCTTCTCTAGGGGGAATAATGTCTTCAGATTTTAATCTGTTGACAGCCACGTTTTTAATCGTGCTCCACCTTGGTTGTGGTGGAGATGTGTGGATAACACATTCCATGCATCACTGTGTTGACACCTGAACGTATCCCTCATTTTTTCACACACACACACACACACACATATCAACTCAATAGCAATCCAATAGGAATCCAATTCACTTGTCAGCTGGAAAATGAACAGGGTAAAACACAAAACAAGATGGTGGGTTAGATACTCGCTGGGATTTATAGGAGACTGACACACACTCAAACAAATAATTAGACCCTTTAATTCATCCCATCCAGAAGCGGTTAAGAAGCATAGGATTAGTTTTTTCTGTATAATCGGGCCAACAGCCGAACTAGTGAGCTGGAGGAGGATTTAAATAATGAAATCGAACAAATAAAGGAAGTATTGGTAGCGAATAACTAACTAACTACCCACCAGAATTTATTCAAAAATATGCATAAATAGACATGAAAAAAAATCTAATATTATAAAACAACAGACGCTCGGCGAAGAGTGTTACTCTTTTCCGCGATATCCATTCTCATGTGTTGTACAGTCGCATATATACAGCTAGCTGATTCTCTTAGTAACAAAATGAATATTTCAAGAATTTGTCACGAGAATTGTAAATTTCAGCTGACAAATTACGTAATAGAGAGAGCGTTAATCAGGTATAAACTTAAGTATAATTATTAGAAGTGTAAGTTTTCGAGATAACAAATTTCGTCAGTGGGTTAGAAACTAAATTAGGATTAAATGAGCAAGTTAGTTGAATGACGTAATCTAATTGACGGAGTTGAGTAGAGCTCAGCTAAAATTAAAATTAACTGAACTAAAGTCAAGTTAACACCAATGGTAATAAAGGGTAGGGAAAAATATTATACAACTAAGAAACAAACAAGTGAAACGAAAGGCGAAAAACGTTATGCAATTGGTGTTAAGATAGGTCAAGTCCACTGTAGATTTAATGACTGAAGAAGCTTCTTCTGTATTCAGAGTTCAGGTTTTAATATGTGGATTGCCATTGCTTCTGTGGTTTGAAGAAGTTTGGTTCGTACCCTGTTGACAAGTTTCTCGTGTATTCCTTAGATGGCTTTGAAGTTATTTTGCGGGTTTTCTTGGTGTTGTGATTCGATCAGGTGTTCCAGAATAGAGCTTTGTAGAGGGGTTCTTACTCCTTTTTTGAAACCATGAGGGTAAGTGTTCGGTGATACGTTTGGATAGCCGACCTTCCGTAGCTACAAACGTGTAGGTAAATTGGTAGATGCGTATTGATGAGGCCAAAGTTCACGCGAATCACTGGTTTTGTGGAGAAGGTTAGTCGAAGTTCAGCCGCGAAGAAGGTTTTCCTCAGTGAGCAGGACAGGTAGTTTCTCAGTATTTCTGCTTATAAATCTCCATTGAATTGTAGATTCAGGTAAAGCAGTTTTTTGGGAGCAGACAATGTAGGCGGTTTGGTGGTTTAGGCTTCATAGATTTTGTGATAAAACGTTCTGGGTAGCCGTTTTCTATGAAGATTCTCTTCAGAGTATTTAGCTTCTCTTCTGCAGTATCACAACTGCAAATGCTGCGAATTCTGTGGTTCATTGAATGGATCTGGTTTAGTTTTGTTCGTAGAGGAGCCCATCTGTGAAAGTTAGTAAGTTGTAGAATCCAAAGTTGTCAATCATTTTATTTAGATGTGTGCTTCTTACTTAGTTTTGACATGAAAAAGTCTGCGAGCAACGGGCCGAATGGCGAGCCCACAGCTATACCGTCTTTTTTGTCGATATATATAGATATATGGTTATTGAAAGAGAATTGAACGTTTAGGGTGCATCTCAATAGGAATTCCTTCAAATATTCAGTAGGTATACTGATGTTCGTCTGCTTTGAGTCAATATATATTCACATAAATAGCATATTGTTTCGGTTAGTGGGACGTTTGTAAACACTGATACCACATCTAGTAAGAACATGGTTTGATTGAAAACATTGACGTCTTCAATGGAATTGACGAAATAAAATTTGTTTTTATTTTACTTCTTTTAGTTTACCTTAAACTCAGCGTTGTGTTACATTGATGTATATTACCACCTACTGATGCTTTTGAAATTTAATCAATCGATATTATTGATTCTATGTAATTTGAAACATTAATGTTGTTAATATCAATAACTCCTTAATCATTGTGGTCATATAAATGTAGAACCTGGAGACGAATTTAACGGAAAGAATATTCTTTGTTCATTAACCAGCTTTTTAATGTGCATCTTCAGTCGTATAAGAATAGAACTTGGGCGCTGTGATAGGGTATAATTCTGTTATGGAGGCAATTTTATTTTGAGAAAATCTGACAGTGCTATACAGTAATATCTTCAATCAGTCAAAACAGTTTTCAACATCGTTCAGACCATCAAAACATTTATGAATAGTAAATAAAAGGATTAATTCAATTTTAAATTTTCCCATCGATTGATTGGACCAAAGTGTTCGGTCTCAAGTTGACATGTCGGACCCTGGGGTTTAAGCCTCAGTGGGAACAACATCACTCACTGCGGAATGCAGGTACATCCAGATGACGAGTCCCAAACAGGGTGAAATGCGCATCATGGATTCTACTGCTAGTCACCATCCACCAATTCAATAAAAGGTTAGTTGAAAAAGCAATACTAGTGAGCGTGTGTACAAATTACAGTCTTAGATACAAACGGCAGCGAGAAGAACACGGAAACTGCTTTTTCCAGTAGGCATTTTTTAACCTAATAAATGACTTTGAACGAGATGTCTTTAAACAATGGGTGACCAGTGTTGAAAATATACTCCGTATTAACCCACTGTGGCCTGTTTGCAGTCACTTAGCATAATTTTGCTTGAATCTTTCAGGCAAAACACTCAATGAACAATCTATAAATCTTGCTCCAATGGAGTAAAAGAACTGGTAGGTACAACTGGAAATAGGACAGTTAGTCCACTCATTGGAGAGCACTGGATGGTAAGAAGAAAACCAAAGAATTCACTTCTTCTTTTCTTCAGAGACAAACGATGAGACAATTTAATAATAAATAACAGCTTTATTCCAAACGGTATTTGTGGTAGAGGTATGTAATTTTCAGCGTGCATTACAGTATATTGCATTTAATTACCGCATAAATTATATAAGATTTTTAAAATCAAAAAATAAATAAATAAAAACCAACGCCAAAAAACAAATAAAAGATAAATAAAAAAATAAATAAAAACAAAAAAACAGCGTAGAGTTTACATTTCAAACAATGCACCACAGGATATGAAATATAAATTTGATGTGTGATAGAAGATGAGAACAGCAATGCAATAGTAACGAAGAAAGGAAAACAAAAACTAATGGGACTATTTGTTAGAGTGCCACAGTAAGTTTATCATGCCATACCTAACGGATTTCTCATCACATAACAGCTGTGCCAGATATGGTATTGTGGAGTTTTTGTATTTGGTAGTCCTAGCATATACCCGCCTATAGCTACTTCTAGTTCTACCAGATGAAATACAAGGAGATAGATGCGTATAGAGAGGATTCTCGGGGTCCGACAATATTGTATTCGCTAGTTTCTTACATGACGCAATATGTCTATCTACAATAGTGTTAACCAGTTGGTTTAACGATATCCCACTTGCCCTACTAACAGCTTTTAGTGCCCTTCTCAGCGAAGGAAAGTCTTTCTTAAATAGTCCAGGAAAGATTAATGGGGAGAAGTAAAGGGGGATGGGTAGAATACAAGAATTGACAAACTGAGAAAGCAAAGACTGCTTTATGCCAGACTGCCTTAACTTCCTAAGGTAGAAGGTTAAGCTAAACATCTTTCTAGTAACTAGCAAGATGGTGGGGGACCAGGAAAGATCGGTGGAAAAACTCAGCCCTAGGTACTTGACATTAGATGTATTTTCAACCTCTATGCCGTCAATGATAGTGGGGCCATGTGAGCTAACTAGTTGCTGTAGGTCAGATTTACGTCTGAAAGTGAAATTGACTACCTGACATTTAGACGGATTAAGCTTAAGACCGTTTGAAGAGGACCACTGACTAATTTCCGACAGAAAGATATTTAATTTGGAACAATCCGACTGAGAGTTGACAGGCATAGAAACCGAGAGGTCATCGGCATACTTAACAAAAGTGGCCACATCAGAATGAGGCAAGTCATGTAAGAAAAACAAAAACAGAAAGGGAGAAAGAACAGTCCCTTGAGGAACACCAGCTAAAGTAAGTGAGGTAGTGGAGGACTTTCCATTGTAGACGGTGTACTGCTTCCTATCAGAAAAATAGGAATGCAACCACTTATTTGTCCAGCTCTCAGCCTGCGTTGCAGCAAGCCCACTTAGCAAGAGAGACCTGGAAACAGAGTCAAATGCAGACCTGTAATCAAAGAAGGCACACCGAACGTATTTATCTCCTCTATCTAAACTAGAGACTATGCTATGGTGAAGGACAAAAGCGGCATCTAACGTACACCTACTATGTTTATAAGCAAACTGGTTGGGGTCGTTGAAAGGCTTTAAAGAGGGTTCAAGATTAAGTAAAATAAGTCTTTCCATAACTTTCAAAAAAGGTGAAGTAATAGCAATGGGTCTAAACTTAACATTAGGTCCACTTGTTGATTTAGGCACTGGAACGATCTTGATATTTTTCCATGATTCAGGTATATAATGAGGACCAAGTAAAGACGTTATTAGAAAATGAATGAGATAAGACATTGTGAAGTGGTTTTTAAAGATCCGAAAATGGATAGCAAGTTAATTTATAAGATGCTCCATAAATCTGTGCAGAGCCCACGTGGTCGCGTCTCAACAATAGGCTGAGTGAATGACATATATTTAAAGGCAGAGGCTTGATCTGTCTGGGCGTTCATTATTATCTTTTTCAAGACAAAGATCTAAGTCCTCATAAAAATCGGGAAAATCTCTAGCCGTCAAATTGCATATTGCTGTTCCTGCAGAATGGGGTGATTCACCTTAGTGACCACCACCATATCTACTGATCAGCTAGCGCCACCCTCCCTCCTTTTTGATGTTAGGCTCTGAGACTATGATTATTATGGCTACCGCAAGTATATTGCTTGGTACCAGATAAGTTCGTACCTCATATTCCATTTCCCTAGCTTTCTTAATGAGTGCTCCCAATAGGTCTCCACGTACATCATTATGAACATATTATATATGTGTGCATGCGTCCTAATGAACAGATTACTTTATTAGAAATTAAAAGCTTAAAGAGTAAAAAGAATAGGTTTTGTGAATATTGGAGCAAGATTCAGTAGAACACTATAATAATAATATATATTCTCATTTTTTACATGAGGGACGCCAGTTTACAGGCATCATCAATTCGATAATTTACACAATATTAATAAGCATATTTAGTAAAGATAATATAATAAAGTACATTTTTTCCCTAGCTATGTAGGGTACACCAATTGTATAGGCATGCATAAATATTGTTTTAATAATAATAATATATTCCTTCCTGTTTATGCAGGAACATACCTATTGTACAGGAATGGATAAGTTATTATATAAATTACACATAATTTGATGTATAATGGACTTACAGTTTGGTTGTTCTTTCTGACATTAGGGTCAGTCGGAACAGTCTGCTATAAAGTCTGTTTGTGTAGCACATAAAGAGATATAGAAATATTGTCTTCGCATTAACAAAAAACCCAGACATCACATGAATGTAATACAAATATCTGGGAAAAATAAAGCTTGAAGTCAATTCTCCTACATAACTTTATTGTGAACAGCACCCTTGGCTTAAAGTTTATTGATGTATTCTGTTGAGATCAGTGATATATTTATTCCATTTTTCAGCAGTCTTATTGTAGTTTCATAACAGGAAAGAAATTTGATCGTGGAGGCGAAAATTAGATAAGGTCATGTCGGGTTGTTTTACTGCATCAAATGGTCCCGAGGTCGATTCCAGAATTCCCCATTTGCGCCATTTGTGTCTGCATGGCGGACTGTACTCGTAAGTTGAGTAAAATGTTGAAAACCAGTTGCTTCTTTATTTCAGATCATGAATACTCATTTACATCGTGTCCACCAGCTTCTTTAAATGGTAGAATTGGATCGTTCCTGGAATTTGAGTGATTATGGGATAAATGGTTTGGAATTAATCATAGCAGTTAGAATACAGTTAAACATGCAGAGAAGTACTTTTGATTCAGCAACCGGTGAATTTTTTATTCTTTTCGATCTAGTACCAGAATAACTGCGAACCGTTCCATTCAATATGTCGAATAAGGCACGCAGGAGGAGATCATTACCATGGAATGAGTCAACTTGATCTGAGATGCAGCTTTCAGCATGTTTTCGTTATATCATAGATATCCAGGTTTATTGGCGCTGTAGAGGCAGTGATTTGGATTATGACGTATTCTACAAAGTCTCCGTGCCCATTTGAAGTATACATGTGCTTTGAAAGGATTACTTTGTTGGCTCCTACCCCCACTGAGTGTTAACAACAGCTGCTGTGGGTTTATGTATTTCCTCGCCTTTTTGGATAAAACATCGCCGCATTCTTTTTGGGTAGGAGACCAGTTGGTGGATTATAGATGATATCCAAGTAACTTTTATCTTTTCATGTGGTGTTGCGGTAAGTTTCTACCTTGTTTTCTCATATTTCATTCGTATGTTGATTATGGTTCGCCCTTTGTATCAGGTAGACATAGTTTGATCGACTCTTGGTTGAATGGGTGTTATTGTCATGACTGCTGCTTTTTTGTCTGGAATTATAAATAGAGACAAAACAAACAACAGGTGTAGTCTCTGAGTTCATACATTAAACGGGCCTGATAGCAAGCAGTACACCGTCTACAATGGAAAGTCCTCCACTACCTCACTTACTTTAGCTGGTGTTCCTCAAGGGGCTGTTCTTTTTCCCTTTCTGTTTTTGTTTTTCTTACATGACTTGCCTCATTCTGATGTGGCCACTTTTGTTAAGTATGCCGATGACCTCTCGGTTTCTATGCCTGTCAACTCTCAGTCGGATTGTTCCAAATTAAATATCTTTCTGTCGGAAATTAGTCAGTGGTCCTCTTCAAACGGTCTTAAGCTTAATCCGTCTAAATGTCAGGTAGTCAATTTCACTTTCAGACGTAAATCTGACCTACAGCAACTGGTTAGCTCACATGGCCCCACTATCATTGACGGCATAGAGGCTGAAAATACATCTAATGTCAAGTACCTAGGGCTGAGTTTTTCCACCGATCTTTCCTGGTCCCCCACCATCTTGCTAGTTACTAGAAAGATGTTTAGCTTAACCTTCTACCTTAGGAAGTTAAGGCAGTCTGGCATAAAGCAGTCTTTGCTTTCTCAGTTTGTCAATTCTTGTATTCTACCCATCCCCCTTTACTTCTCCCCATTAATCTTTCCTGGACTATTTAAGAAAGACTTTCCTTCGCTGAGAAGGGCACTAAAAGCTGTTAGTAGGGCAAGTGGGATATCGTTAAACCAACTGGTTAACACTATTGTAGATAGACATATTGCGTCATGTAAGAAACTAGCGAATACAATATTGTCGGACCCCGAGAATCCTCTCTATACGCATCTATCTCCTTGTATTTCATCTGGTAGAACTAGAAGTAGCTATAGGCGGGTATATGCTAGGACTACCAAATACAAAAACTCCACAATACCATATCTGGCACAGCTGTTATGTGATGAGAAATCCGTTAGGTATGGCATGATAAACTTACTGTGGCACTCTAACAAATAGTCCCATTAGTTTTTGTTTTCCTTTCTTCGTTACTATTGCATTGCTGTTCTCATCTTCTATCACACATCAAATTTATATTTCATATCCTGTGGTGCATTGTTTGAAATGTAAACTCTACGCTGTTTTTTTGTTTTTATTTATTTTTTTATTTATCTTTTATTTGTTTTTTGGCGTTGGTTTTTATTTATTTATTTTTTGATTTTAAAAATCTTATATAATTTATGCGGTAATTAAATGCAATATACTGTAATGCACGCTGAAAATTACATACCTCTACCACAAATACCGTTTGGAATAAAGCTGTTATTTATTATTAAATTGTCTCATCGTTTGTCTCTGAAGAAAAGAAGAAGTGAATTCTTTGGTTTTCTTCTTACCATCCAGTGCTCTCCAATGAGTGGACTAACTGTCCTATTTCCAGTTGTACCTACCAGTTCTTTTACTCCATTGGAGCAAGATTTATAGATTGTTCATTGAGTGTTTTGCCTGAAAGATTCAAGCAAAATTATGCTAAGTGACTGCAAACAGGCCACAGTGGGTTAATACGGAGTATATTTTCAACACTGGTCACCCATTGTTTAAAGACATCTCGTTCAAAGTCATTTATTAGGTTAAAAAATGCCTACTGGAAAAAGCAGTTTCCGTGTTCTTCTCGCTGCCGTTTGTATCTAAGACTGTAATTTGTACACACGCTCACTAGTATTGCTTTTTCAACTAACCTTTTATTGAATTGGTGGATGGTGACTAGCAGTAGAATCCATGATGCGCATTTCACCCTGTTTGGGACTCGTCATCTGGATGTACCTGCATTCCGCAGTGAGTGATGTTGTTCCCACTGAGGCTTAAACCCCAGGGTCCGACATGTCAACTTGAGACCGAACACTTTGGTCCAATCAATCGATGGGAAAATTTAAAATTGAATTAATCCTTTTATTTACTATTCATAAATGTTTTGATGGTCTGAACGATGTTGAAAACTGTTTTGACTGATTGAAGATATTACTGTATAGCACTGTCAGATTTTCTCAAAATAAAATTGCCTCCATAACAGAATTATACCCTATCACAGCGCCCAAGTTCTATTCTTATACGACTGAAGATGCACATTAAAAAGCTGGTTAATGAACAAAGAATATTCTTTCCGTTAAATTCGTCTCCAGGTTCTACATTTATATGACCACAATGATTAAGGAGTTATTGATATTAACAACATTAATGTTTCAAATTACATAGAATCAATAATATCGATTGATTAAATTTCAAAAGCATCAGTAGGTGGTAATATACATCAATGTAACACAACGCTGAGTTTAAGGTAAACTAAAAGAAGTAAAATAAAAACAAAAATAATTTGTTTTTATTTTACTTCTTTTAGTTTACCTTAAACTCAGCGTTGTGTTACATTGATGTATATTACCACCTACTGATGCTTTTGAAATTTAATCAATCGATATTATTGATTCTATGTAATTTGAAACATTAATGTTGTTAATATCAATAACTCCTTAATCATTGTGGTCATATAAATGTAGAACCTGGAGACGAATTTAACGGAAAGAATATTCTTTGTTCATTAACCAGCTTTTTAATGTGCATCTTCAGTCGTATAAGAATAGAACTTGGGCGCTGTGATAGGGTATAATTCTGTTATGGAGGCAATTTTATTTTGAGAAAATCTGACAGTGCTATACAGTAATATCTTCAATCAGTCAAAACAGTTTTCAACATCGTTCAGACCATCAAAACATTTATGAATAGTAAATAAAAGGATTAATTCAATTTTAAATTTTCCCATCGATTGATTGGACCAAAGTGTTCGGTCTCAAGTTGACATGTCGGACCCTGGGGTTTAAGCCTCAGTGGGAACAACATCACTCACTGCGGAATGCAGGTACATCCAGATGACGAGTCCCAAACAGGGTGAAATGCGCATCATGGATTCTACTGCTAGTCACCATCCACCAATTCAATAAAAGGTTAGTTGAAAAAGCAATACTAGTGAGCGTGTGTACAAATTACAGTCTTAGATACAAACGGCAGCGAGAAGAACACGGAAACTGCTTTTTCCAGTAGGCATTTTTTAACCTAATAAATGACTTTGAACGAGATGTCTTTAAACAATGGGTGACCAGTGTTGAAAATATACTCCGTATTAACCCACTGTGGCCTGTTTGCAGTCACTTAGCATAATTTTGCTTGAATCTTTCAGGCAAAACACTCAATGAACAATCTATAAATCTTGCTCCAATGGAGTAAAAGAACTGGTAGGTACAACTGGAAATAGGACAGTTAGTCCACTCATTGGAGAGCACTGGATGGTAAGAAGAAAACCAAAGAATTCACTTCTTCTTTTCTTCAGAGACAAACGATGAGACAATTTAATAATAAATAACAGCTTTATTCCAAACGGTATTTGTGGTAGAGGTATGTAATTTTCAGCGTGCATTACAGTATATTGCATTTAATTACCGCATAAATTATATAAGATTTTTAAAATCAAAAAATAAATAAATAAAAACCAACGCCAAAAAACAAATAAAAGATAAATAAAAAAATAAATAAAAACAAAAAAACAGCGTAGAGTTTACATTTCAAACAATGCACCACAGGATATGAAATATAAATTTGATGTGTGATAGAAGATGAGAACAGCAATGCAATAGTAACGAAGAAAGGAAAACAAAAACTAATGGGACTATTTGTTAGAGTGCCACAGTAAGTTTATCATGCCATACCTAACGGATTTCTCATCACATAACAGCTGTGCCAGATATGGTATTGTGGAGTTTTTGTATTTGGTAGTCCTAGCATATACCCGCCTATAGCTACTTCTAGTTCTACCAGATGAAATACAAGGAGATAGATGCGTATAGAGAGGATTCTCGGGGTCCGACAATATTGTATTCGCTAGTTTCTTACATGACGCAATATGTCTATCTACAATAGTGTTAACCAGTTGGTTTAACGATATCCCACTTGCCCTACTAACAGCTTTTAGTGCCCTTCTCAGCGAAGGAAAGTCTTTCTTAAATAGTCCAGGAAAGATTAATGGGGAGAAGTAAAGGGGGATGGGTAGAATACAAGAATTGACAAACTGAGAAAGCAAAGACTGCTTTATGCCAGACTGCCTTAACTTCCTAAGGTAGAAGGTTAAGCTAAACATCTTTCTAGTAACTAGCAAGATGGTGGGGGACCAGGAAAGATCGGTGGAAAAACTCAGCCCTAGGTACTTGACATTAGATGTATTTTCAACCTCTATGCCGTCAATGATAGTGGGGCCATGTGAGCTAACTAGTTGCTGTAGGTCAGATTTACGTCTGAAAGTGAAATTGACTACCTGACATTTAGACGGATTAAGCTTAAGACCGTTTGAAGAGGACCACTGACTAATTTCCGACAGAAAGATATTTAATTTGGAACAATCCGACTGAGAGTTGACAGGCATAGAAACCGAGAGGTCATCGGCATACTTAACAAAAGTGGCCACATCAGAATGAGGCAAGTCATGTAAGAAAAACAAAAACAGAAAGGGAGAAAGAACAGTCCCTTGAGGAACACCAGCTAAAGTAAGTGAGGTAGTGGAGGACTTTCCATTGTAGACGGTGTACTGCTTCCTATCAGAAAAATAGGAATGCAACCACTTATTTGTCCAGCTCTCAGCCTGCGTTGCAGCAAGCCCACTTAGCAAGAGAGACCTGGAAACAGAGTCAAATGCAGACCTGTAATCAAAGAAGGCACACCGAACGTATTTATCTCCTCTATCTAAACTAGAGACTATGCTATGGTGAAGGACAAAAGCGGCATCTAACGTACACCTACTATGTTTATAAGCAAACTGGTTGGGGTCGTTGAAAGGCTTTAAAGAGGGTTCAAGATTAAGTAAAATAAGTCTTTCCATAACTTTCAAAAAAGGTGAAGTAATAGCAATGGGTCTAAACTTAACATTAGGTCCACTTGTTGATTTAGGCACTGGAACGATCTTGATATTTTTCCATGATTCAGGTATATAATGAGGACCAAGTAAAGACGTTATTAGAAAATGAATGAGATAAGACATTGTGAAGTGGTTTTTAAAGATCCGAAAATGGATAGCAAGTTAATTTATAAGATGCTCCATAAATCTGTGCAGAGCCCACGTGGTCGCGTCTCAACAATAGGCTGAGTGAATGACATATATTTAAAGGCAGAGGCTTGATCTGTCTGGGCGTTCATTATTATCTTTTTCAAGACAAAGATCTAAGTCCTCATAAAAATCGGGAAAATCTCTAGCCGTCAAATTGCATATTGCTGTTCCTGCAGAATGGGGTGATTCACCTTAGTGACCACCACCATATCTACTGATCAGCTAGCGCCACCCTCCCTCCTTTTTGATGTTAGGCTCTGAGACTATGATTATTATGGCTACCGCAAGTATATTGCTTGGTACCAGATAAGTTCGTACCTCATATTCCATTTCCCTAGCTTTCTTAATGAGTGCTCCCAATAGGTCTCCACGTACATCATTATGAACATATTATATATGTGTGCATGCGTCCTAATGAACAGATTACTTTATTAGAAATTAAAAGCTTAAAGAGTAAAAAGAATAGGTTTTGTGAATATTGGAGCAAGATTCAGTAGAACACTATAATAATAATATATATTCTCATTTTTTACATGAGGGACGCCAGTTTACAGGCATCATCAATTCGATAATTTACACAATATTAATAAGCATATTTAGTAAAGATAATATAATAAAGTACATTTTTTCCCTAGCTATGTAGGGTACACCAATTGTATAGGCATGCATAAATATTGTTTTAATAATAATAATATATTCCTTCCTGTTTATGCAGGAACATACCTATTGTACAGGAATGGATAAGTTATTATATAAATTACACATAATTTGATGTATAATGGACTTACAGTTTGGTTGTTCTTTCTGACATTAGGGTCAGTCGGAACAGTCTGCTATAAAGTCTGTTTGTGTAGCACATAAAGAGATATAGAAATATTGTCTTCGCATTAACAAAAAACCCAGACATCACATGAATGTAATACAAATATCTGGGAAAAATAAAGCTTGAAGTCAATTCTCCTACATAACTTTATTGTGAACAGCACCCTTGGCTTAAAGTTTATTGATGTATTCTGTTGAGATCAGTGATATATTTATTCCATTTTTCAGCAGTCTTATTGTAGTTTCATAACAGGAAAGAAATTTGATCGTGGAGGCGAAAATTAGATAAGGTCATGTCGGGTTGTTTTACTGCATCAAATGGTCCCGAGGTCGATTCCAGAATTCCCCATTTGCGCCATTTGTGTCTGCATGGCGGACTGTACTCGTAAGTTGAGTAAAATGTTGAAAACCAGTTGCTTCTTTATTTCAGATCATGAATACTCATTTACATCGTGTCCACCAGCTTCTTTAAATGGTAGAATTGGATCGTTCCTGGAATTTGAGTGATTATGGGATAAATGGTTTGGAATTAATCATAGCAGTTAGAATACAGTTAAACATGCAGAGAAGTACTTTTGATTCAGCAACCGGTGAATTTTTTATTCTTTTCGATCTAGTACCAGAATAACTGCGAACCGTTCCATTCAATATGTCGAATAAGGCACGCAGGAGGAGATCATTACCATGGAATGAGTCAACTTGATCTGAGATGCAGCTTTCAGCATGTTTTCGTTATATCATAGATATCCAGGTTTATTGGCGCTGTAGAGGCAGTGATTTGGATTATGACGTATTCTACAAAGTCTCCGTGCCCATTTGAAGTATACATGTGCTTTGAAAGGATTACTTTGTTGGCTCCTACCCCCACTGAGTGTTAACAACAGCTGCTGTGGGTTTATGTATTTCCTCGCCTTTTTGGATAAAACATCGCCGCATTCTTTTTGGGTAGGAGACCAGTTGGTGGATTATAGATGATATCCAAGTAACTTTTATCTTTTCATGTGGTGTTGCGGTAAGTTTCTACCTTGTTTTCTCATATTTCATTCGTATGTTGATTATGGTTCGCCCTTTGTATCAGGTAGACATAGTTTGATCGACTCTTGGTTGAATGGGTGTTATTGTCATGACTGCTGCTTTTTTGTCTGGAATTATAAATAGAGACAAAACAAACAACAGGTGTAGTCTCTGAGTTCATACATTAAACGGGCCTGATAGCAAGCAGTACACCGTCTACAATGGAAAGTCCTCCACTACCTCACTTACTTTAGCTGGTGTTCCTCAAGGGGCTGTTCTTTTTCCCTTTCTGTTTTTGTTTTTCTTACATGACTTGCCTCATTCTGATGTGGCCACTTTTGTTAAGTATGCCGATGACCTCTCGGTTTCTATGCCTGTCAACTCTCAGTCGGATTGTTCCAAATTAAATATCTTTCTGTCGGAAATTAGTCAGTGGTCCTCTTCAAACGGTCTTAAGCTTAATCCGTCTAAATGTCAGGTAGTCAATTTCACTTTCAGACGTAAATCTGACCTACAGCAACTGGTTAGCTCACATGGCCCCACTATCATTGACGGCATAGAGGCTGAAAATACATCTAATGTCAAGTACCTAGGGCTGAGTTTTTCCACCGATCTTTCCTGGTCCCCCACCATCTTGCTAGTTACTAGAAAGATGTTTAGCTTAACCTTCTACCTTAGGAAGTTAAGGCAGTCTGGCATAAAGCAGTCTTTGCTTTCTCAGTTTGTCAATTCTTGTATTCTACCCATCCCCCTTTACTTCTCCCCATTAATCTTTCCTGGACTATTTAAGAAAGACTTTCCTTCGCTGAGAAGGGCACTAAAAGCTGTTAGTAGGGCAAGTGGGATATCGTTAAACCAACTGGTTAACACTATTGTAGATAGACATATTGCGTCATGTAAGAAACTAGCGAATACAATATTGTCGGACCCCGAGAATCCTCTCTATACGCATCTATCTCCTTGTATTTCATCTGGTAGAACTAGAAGTAGCTATAGGCGGGTATATGCTAGGACTACCAAATACAAAAACTCCACAATACCATATCTGGCACAGCTGTTATGTGATGAGAAATCCGTTAGGTATGGCATGATAAACTTACTGTGGCACTCTAACAAATAGTCCCATTAGTTTTTGTTTTCCTTTCTTCGTTACTATTGCATTGCTGTTCTCATCTTCTATCACACATCAAATTTATATTTCATATCCTGTGGTGCATTGTTTGAAATGTAAACTCTACGCTGTTTTTTTGTTTTTATTTATTTTTTTATTTATCTTTTATTTGTTTTTTGGCGTTGGTTTTTATTTATTTATTTTTTGATTTTAAAAATCTTATATAATTTATGCGGTAATTAAATGCAATATACTGTAATGCACGCTGAAAATTACATACCTCTACCACAAATACCGTTTGGAATAAAGCTGTTATTTATTATTAAATTGTCTCATCGTTTGTCTCTGAAGAAAAGAAGAAGTGAATTCTTTGGTTTTCTTCTTACCATCCAGTGCTCTCCAATGAGTGGACTAACTGTCCTATTTCCAGTTGTACCTACCAGTTCTTTTACTCCATTGGAGCAAGATTTATAGATTGTTCATTGAGTGTTTTGCCTGAAAGATTCAAGCAAAATTATGCTAAGTGACTGCAAACAGGCCACAGTGGGTTAATACGGAGTATATTTTCAACACTGGTCACCCATTGTTTAAAGACATCTCGTTCAAAGTCATTTATTAGGTTAAAAAATGCCTACTGGAAAAAGCAGTTTCCGTGTTCTTCTCGCTGCCGTTTGTATCTAAGACTGTAATTTGTACACACGCTCACTAGTATTGCTTTTTCAACTAACCTTTTATTGAATTGGTGGATGGTGACTAGCAGTAGAATCCATGATGCGCATTTCACCCTGTTTGGGACTCGTCATCTGGATGTACCTGCATTCCGCAGTGAGTGATGTTGTTCCCACTGAGGCTTAAACCCCAGGGTCCGACATGTCAACTTGAGACCGAACACTTTGGTCCAATCAATCGATGGGAAAATTTAAAATTGAATTAATCCTTTTATTTACTATTCATAAATGTTTTGATGGTCTGAACGATGTTGAAAACTGTTTTGACTGATTGAAGATATTACTGTATAGCACTGTCAGATTTTCTCAAAATAAAATTGCCTCCATATGGTATCACTCAGTCGTCGTTGGTGTTGTCATCCACAATGAAACCGACGCACATCAACTCAAGTATCTTGTGCAGTGACTATGATAGTATTGGTGCATTTGAAGGGACGAAAGATATTGCTCAGTTTCGTGAGGATAAGCCAAGTGTAAACGAGAGAGTAATTGTTAAATTGATTTGCATGAATAAAGGCATTTCTAGTTTCAAGTTACTATTTGAATGCTATTATCTTTGGTGTAAATTGCTCTGTGCCTACGCCTGGTTGACCAGATACGTCGTGTGTTTGTTCGTCATCTATATTCTACGACACAATGACATGAGCGAGTTGCCGTTCAGATTTGAAGATATAGCTGATAGGAGGAGGTCAGCAAATGAACTCTGCAACGATTTTCCAACCTAGAGCGTCAACCTGAGAAGGGTTGTAGGCGTACTGCTGTAAGTCCTACAATTCTCCAAAGGGTAGCGCATCAATGAGCAGTCCAATGTGCTCGGTGTGTGATTTTGTACATATGTTCATATTGTATATACTGAATTGACATCATCTGTCATCTAGCTGTTGGTAATTCTGTTTGTGTCCGGACGACTTCCACTTGGATCATTTACCTGAGAAGGAATGTAGGCGTACTGATGTAAGTCCTACAGTTCTTCAAGGGTAGTTTGTCATGCCGGAATCCACAACATTTGATGTAGTGATTGTACATATGTTTGTGTTAAATAGTTGTGTGAGTTCCAATTATCGTAATTGTTGGTTAATCTTGTTTGCGTCCGGAGATTCCACAACTTACAATCGTCAACGTGAGAAGGGTTGTAGGCCTACAGGTTTAAGTCCTGCATTTCTTCAAAGGAATTCCATCAAGACATGATCCGCGAGTTTTTGTGTACAGTTTGTATATATGTGTGGTGTGTCATATCAATTGTTTTTGGATTCATTGTGTTTACTCGTTGTTTTCGTATCTTGTTGTTATTGCGTAATTTTGTTAAAATTTTCGTCGTGATTACTTCCAATGTGTTGTCTAGTCTTCTACATCCGTGAATGAATTGATTGATGTTAGAGACAGCAGATGGGTCGTATACGCCGGGAGGCTAGGCTATTGCTGAGAATGAAATGCACACGGAGATAATTGTTAGCTGCGGTCCGACACGCCGGGGAGAAAGAGTGTAAACGACTGAGGCTCGCATACGTCACCGTTACTAGAACTGAGGCAGAATGAGTGACAAGCGATTGCAGTGGTAATTGGTAGTGAGTAGATAAGAGAATGTGCGTAGAGTATCATGAGGTGGTGCTATGGTCACGTTGCATTCTGCAAGAGTCATTCTAGCAAGTGGCGATTGTGTTGCAAGATGTCAAGAGGATACCTTTAACTGGAGGCGCAGGTCGTCATCGATATGTGAGATTGTGCTGTGGGTATGCTTGTGGTGTGTTGGCTTTTCTGTTTGTTTTCCACTTCAGCTCTGTCCGTGTGACCCAGGTTCTCGCAATGGCATCCAAGTCAATGTGTATTGGTCGTGATGGAAAAAAGGAATGGATCCTTTTTTGCCGGGGAGTGTCAATGTAGTTGAAGATTGAACGATCAATTCTTGGTTGTTTGCTCAAAATCAACTTCCCCAATTTTCGCGGAGACATCGATACACCAGTCATCGTCTCATCGGTCGCTGTTCAGAAAGAAGTCAGCAGAAAACCTTCAGAAGTAATATTGTAATATTTGTTCACAGACCTTAGTTGTAAAGTTGGCTATATGTTGGTGTTACAATAAAGAATCCTGGAGTCGCCAATTGGTGGTTTGGTTTTTGCGTTCGTTATTACTAAGCGTTTCTGAGAAACTTCAAGGAACAGCGTGAGCCCGAGTGCAGCAAGAGCTGGGCATTAACGGTTTACGTGACGTATGTGACAACCATTCATGAGTAGACAATTAAAGGTGTCGTTTAACTTCTTTGCATTCTCTCCCGTCTTACTCTCTTGACAACTTTAACTACACTTGTTATTATTGTCATTATAACCGATATATATCTATAATTCATATTATTCTTCAAGTTTAATCGGCTGACTGTTGTTACGCTTTCTTATTTCTTTTTCTGTCTGTTAGTCCGAATAACTTCACTAATTGTATCTAATATTATTATTATTACTATTATTATTATCTCATTTCTTTGTCGACGATAACGCAGGACTAACTGGTGAAGGATCAACTCCATTCACAGTAGTAACAGTCTTAACACACTTCATACTATAAGCCACATATAATTAATCCTAGCACTACTCCCTTTGGAGTCAACCAGAGCTACGACAGTCGAGTGGCGGGACAAGCTACGCAGAAGTTTACCGAAGATCAGGAACCTATACTTTACAATCAAGGAGCGAGCACAAAGAAATCAAATTGGTTTATACTAGCGCGTAAAAACGATATTGGATAGTGGATATTAGATTTCATATCTGGGTTTCATATCTGAAATTTAAGCCGAAATCGAACGATAACCTGTCAACTACATTGCGTTTATAACCTATTCAGATTTAGTGTATTATGAACAAATCTGAACTTAAAGTTTTCCTGATAGCTTCGTATTACTTTGGGTACTTAAAACCTGCATCACTCTTACGTTGGTTCGTTAAGTCAGAGTTGAGCATGAGTCCCTGAGGAGGCTTTCTGGCTAATAAAATGCTGAATTTGCTTATTAATAATAAATGAAAATTACCTTTTGTTGCCTTAGAATGGTTTTTTTATTCTTAGTTGAGGAAAATGTTTGTTTATCTTTTTTGAATTTTGCACGGATTCAATTCCAACGTGGCCAGTGTAAGTATTCGCGCCTTCAATTGCGCGTGTGTCCCCACTCATTCACGCAGTCAGGTGAGTTACTTACAGTTTTACATGGTGTCATTGGTACACCACTTCGAATAAATTATTATTGGGAACTTTGAATGCACGAATAGTTTCCAGGCAGCCAACTATTGTGGACAAGGCTAATTCTTGTGAAAGGCGGTACATTTGTACAAAAAGTGTTTGGAGTATTGAAAGAAGAAAGTGGATGCTGTTGTTTTAAGTGCTGCAAGGATTCTGGAGTCCCAACATTCTCTAAAGTAACCACCTTGTAGCGTCAGTATCTGGTGCTTGGAAGTAGGTTCGACCCAGAGACACGGGGATGGATTCAGGTGAAACGTAGTTGTAAGGCTTTTTGTTGGGGTTTTTATAGATGGCACTTACAAAAAGGACGCATATCTGGGAGCACCAAGGTCACTCGTGGGTTTTTTCAAGTGAACCCTTACTCCTGAGAATATTATATGCAATATACAAGCTGCGCTTATTATTTGTGTCGTCACCTTAATGCATTGACCGATAGAGCTAGACTGTGTTTAAGGCTGATCTGACTCGTCGTTTATTCGCAGAGTCAACTGAGCCACATAATATATTACAGGTAACACAAACCCATCTATGTGACACTTTCAAACAATACCACACATATGCTCAGTGTAGTTGGAGCAGCTCTTATTTTGTGTCATTTTATCACTTTATCTTTGTTTAATTCTTGAGATAATGTTGATAACATGGCTACAGCGTCCTCAAATACTCTAAGAATGTGCATCACTTCAAGTCGGATTCTTTTACAACGGAGAAGCAACAAAAGGGCAAGTTATTAACCGGAGAGTGTTGTGGGGGGGAACCGAAGGTTCTGCCATTGGCAGAGCAATGAAGGATTCAAAACACTACGAAATGATTTTTAAGTTGGCGTGAAAATAATAGAAGGGTAGGCCGAACATCCTGCAGTGTTGTTTACTTATAAGGGATAGCAGGAAACCAGTTTGTACTTGAATGTGTTACCACATTCACTAACTAATCGATTCTCAAGCTCAGTTTTGGAATAAGTAGAACAGCGGTTAGTCTTAAGTTTGCGTCTAATTTTGAAAGTTAACATTTGTACGCTGACAGATTCAGATGGATGATCTGCAGATACATGTATCTTGCACAACAGCTCGTGATGGTGAAATATATCGATCCCACAACTTGATCGACCTGGTCAAGATATGTGTTAGAAGACACCAGCTTATGGCCGATGTTATTTGATTTTTTAAAACGTTTTGTATTTTCCAGGTCATATACTAATGTCGGAAAGGTCATGGAACTCAATAAAACAAGAGGACTGTAAAATTGAGGTTGGAACAGGTAATTCTTTTTTAGGTGTGTTAAATTTGTATGTGATATAAATTAAACACATTATTGGTATTATTATTCATTTCTTACTCTGAGAGAAACATGAAGTTTTTGTGGCACATCAGCATCTAAGTCGGTTCTCTGTTATTATTTTCATTTGATTCTGTGAAAACTCAGCCTTTTACTTCTCCACATGATCTTCATGTTGCCTACGGTCGCCCAACTTGTTGCTACCTATTTGGGCTATATTAGAGGACCTGAAGTTTAGTGTTACAAGGAAGTTTTCTTGGAGTATGCTCAATCCTTTTCCTCCTGTAGTTTTTGTTGAGCAACAGATTTTTACCTGTTTCGTTGTGTGAATTCCATTCCCTTTGTCTTTTGGTAGTCATCTGATCTTCACTGCCAGGCTGACACAGTTTTCGGTGAAAGGCGTCAGTATCCTATTGCAAATGTTTTAGTGATTCGTGCTCTAGAATCACTGACATGGTAATAGACTCATAAATTTGTATCTTTGTCGTTTTGCTAACTGTTGTATATCACCACACTTATTGAGGAGTGATGGACGTCAATCCTGGTTTTGATACCCTAATCCATGTAGTTAAAATGACTGACAAGATTAGTTAACTACATGGCTTCCTTTTGATCTGTACCGTTGGTTGGGTATTTCCATCATGTGAAGTCTTGTCTTTTACCAACTTGTTCCTTTTCTGTTGTATGTCTTCTAGTTTGTGCGACGTGAGACAAATCATCTGTGGAATTCATATCTAGTGTCTTTTTGTCATTCCAGTGTATACCTGTCTTCCACTCTCCATTGTCTGTTGCGTGACCCAGTCGACCACAATCAGGACGATGATAGATGATAGAGGGTGGCCTTGTCCTGCTTCTGTTTTCACTTCAGATTCTTTCCGGTTGTCTTTACGTTGTGAATTATTTTATCTTTGGCATCGTCATAATAGTAATTGAATAACGTTTATAGACGTTTGTGGTACTCTCTAATGTTGATGCAGTTTCCGAACCACATCGATGAGGTTAATGTGAAGAGTTGTCTGTGACTCTGAACAGTGTTCGATGATGATGCGTAGTGTTGCAATTTAGTCCGCAAATGGAGTTTTTCTTGCTGAATTCGGTCTATTCCCTGTGAAGCCTTCCATGCTTGACACCTTTCAGTCTTTCCAGTATGATGTAGTTTGATACTTTGTCTGAGGTAGAGGTAGGTAGCATGATTTCACACTTGTTCTTGAATGGGATTGTATCACACTTTAACTCAGTTTTAGATGGTAGCCATTATTCCAATCGCTGTCAGATTTAATTACATTCGGTACCCACGTTAGTGGCGTGAGATTGTCTCTTGAAGTCTCTGTGTCGACAATGTATCTTCCCTTGTGGCTTCCTGTTGGTCTTGGTTTATTCGGGAACCAAAATATCTATTTCGTGATGTGTTCGACAATACCATCCATCGTTGCTTGATGCTATCATGTTAATACATAAGTCGCGTAGAACCAGTTCATATATATATATATACGTGTAAATTCTCTAAATTCTAAGTATCTATCAGTTTTGAACCGCTTTTTTGCTTTGGAAGTGAAAGAGAACGAACTTTAATAGATCAAAGTAGGTGGCTTGCACCTTGTACAGTAACCAGCCCAGCTATATCGATCTGGTAGAACTAACTATGATTGTCAAGTGTTATTTAGATGTAAAATGTTAATCTCTTAAAACTTTTTGTATATTTCAGTTGATGTGATAAAGCCCAAAAGTCCAACTGAGGCGAAAGAAAAGAACCAAGTGGGAAAGTCTGTGGTAGTTCCAAGAAGTAAGACTGTGTTTATCGACCTGTTGAATATGTATTCACCATGCTTTATTATTTATTGTCTTTCAGAAATTTTATTGCTTAGCATTCCCAGTAGAATATAGAGTTTCAGGCTTCAGCTTTGACGTTTCAACAGCACAGTAGTATTTCCTTTATAATAGATAGGGTTGTTAATCTTAACCTTTCTCCGTTTCCGCGCTTAATGGCGCCTAAATTAGGCGCTCACCATTTCGCTCCGTCCTCCTCTATCACTCTGAGAAAATGACACTGAAAGTGGAAGACATGCAAAGCCTCAGGATGGTCGGGGGTGGGTGTATTGCGCTGCGGGTTGGCCACCCCTCCGTACACCTCTTGAAATGCTCCCATATAACCGGGCGTCTTACATAGCCTCTCCTGAGGAAGTACTACTCACTGCCTTCACGTGGCGGAGGTGTTTTTCACCAAAGTGAGAGGGCAAAAGCGGATGCCCCGCGCTCTTCACCGGGTTGACTGTCCATTGGATGACAGTCTAGGGGAGATGGCTAAACCCTGATTCCAAACCTCCAACGACTGGCGTATGAAGCTCACTGGAGCTCACCGGCAGACGTATGGACAAAGGACTTATTGGATGCCCTGGATGACTGGCCCCATTCAAAAGGCGAATGAACCGGACTCCGGTCACCGGCTGCCAATGGATAGTCTCTCCCTACTCCACTCCTACTTCCTTGTAGGTCACACTTGGTTGTGTAAAGGCTAGAGCTGCACTCTCAAACAAAAGGCTGAGCGATGCTGGGGACATCACTCGTACCCAATTCCCATGAAACTTCATGGTTCATGAAGCCGGCTCATCCTCCCATAGGAGATAACCGAAGTAAAGTAAGTAAGAAGACATGCAAAGACTAGCTGTCCCTGATCATAGGTGTCTACATTCTATCTCCATTGCTAGTTTAGGTGGTAGAATGAGGTGAGGAATATTGAAGTTAGGCGCCAAGTGTTAGACCAGGAAAGGAAATCAATCGACGAACTTGTAAAGTTTCACTGATGACCAATGTTAGCTGACTTATCAGGCTGGAGAGTAGGTAGCACATGATGGTCAAACCAAAACATGTCTTCATCAGTCAGTGAAATCCACTACTACAGTTAGTTTAAGCCGGCCATGTATGGAGGTATAGACTTCCTGACTGACTGGTTGGGGTCCTCGGGAAGGTAAACACAGATGGCTGAAGACAGTTGTTGGTGATATAACTCGAAATGGTTCTCAGTGATGTCTGGTGCAGATGCATTTACTACTTGTGATTTGTCACATCCAATGAAACTCAATTGTTCTTCCATATTACCAATCTTTTGCCTCATATCTCTGTTTATTATATCTGCTTTGAAGCTTTCTCTTCTCTCCGCTCGCTCTGTGGGGTACAAGGAAGGAGTGTGGCAGGTGAACTGCTGCACATATGCGCAAAGTTTTATATGGAAAAAGATCATTCAGCCAGTACTAGATTACTTAGTAGAATTTTCTATTTTATTGATAATAGTGTCCACAAGTTTTTTTAACTTCCTCATATGGTCCTGTTTTAATATGTTGACTGACCTTGTTTATGTATTCTGATTTGTCCATGACTACTGTTGTTGTATTTCCCTTGTCCAATTTTGTGATCACTATGCTATTTTGTCGTTTCTCAAGCATTTAGAGCTGCTATTTCGTTTTGTAATACATTGCTTTTTCCTTTCTTCTGAAGTTTTTAGTGTCAAGCCACATTGTGCTCTGACTTGTTCCGCAGAAGTTTTGTCTATTTCACACATATTGCTGCTTCTATAGGGGGAATAATGTCTTCAGATTTTAATCTGTTGACAGCCACGTTTTTAATCGTGCTCCACCTTGGTTGTGGTGGAGATGTGTGGATAACACATTCCATGCATCACTGTGTTGACACCTGAACGTATCCCTCATTTTTTCACACACACACACACATATCAACTCAATAGCAATCCAATAGGAATCCAATTCACTTGTCAGCTGGAAAATGAACAGGGTAAAACACAAAACAAGATGGTGGGTTAGATACTCGCTGGGATTTATAGGAGACTGACACACACTCAAACAAATAATTAGACCCTTTAATTCATCCCATCCAGAAGCGGTTAAGAAGCATAGGATTAGTTTTTTCTGTATAATCGGGCCAACAGCCGAACTAGTGAGCTGGAGGAGGATTTAAATAATGAAATCGAACAAATAAAGGAAGTATTGGTAGCGAATAACTAACTAACTACCCACCAGAATTTATTCAAAAATATGCATAAATAGACATGAAAAAAAATCTAATATTATAAAACAACAGACGCTCGGCGAAGAGTGTTACTCTTTTCCGCGATATCCATTCTCATGTGTTGTACAGTCGCATATATACAGCTAGCTGATTCTCTTAGTAACAAAATGAATATTTCAAGAATTTGTCACGAGAATTGTAAATTTCAGCTGACAAATTACGTAATAGAGAGAGCGTTAATCAGGTATAAACTTAAGCATAATTATTAGAAGTGTAAGTTTTCGAGATAACAAATTTCGTCAGTGGGTTAGAAACTAAATTAGGATTAAATGAGCAAGTTAGTTGAATGACGTAATCTAATTGACGGAGTTGAGTAGAGCTCAGCTAAAATTAAAATTAACTGAACTAAAGTCAAGTTAACACCAATGGTAATAAAGGGTAGGGAAAAATATTATACAACTAAGAAACAAACAAGTGAAACGAAAGGCGAAAAACGTTATGCAATTGGTGTTAAGATAGGTCAAGTCCACTGTAGATTTAATGACTGAAGAAGCTTCTTTTGTATTCAGAGTTCAGGTTTTAATATGTGGATTGCCATTGCTTCTGTGGTTTGAAGAAGTTTGGTTCGTACCCTGTTGACAAGTTTCTCGTGTATTCCTTAGATGGCTTTGAAGTTATTTTGCGGGTTTTCTTGGTGTTGTGATTCGATCAGGTGTTCCAGAATAGAGCTTTGTAGAGGGGTTCTTACTCCTCTTTTGAAACCATGAGGGTAAGTGTTCGGTGATACGTTTGGATAGCCGACCTTCCGTAGCTACAAACGTGTAGGTAAATTGGTAGATGCGTATTGATGAGGCCAAAGTTCACGCGAATCACTGGTTTTGTGGAGAAGGTTAGTCGAAGTTCAGCCGCGAAGAAGGTTTTCCTCAGTGAGCAGGACAGGTAGTTTCTCAGTATTTCTGCTTATAAATCTCCATTGAATTGTAGATTCAGGTAAAGCAGTTTTTTGGGAGCAGACAATGTAGGCGGTTTGGTGGTTTAGGCTTCATAGATTTTGTGATAAAACGTTCTGGGTAGCCGTTTTCTATGAAGATTCTCTTCAGAGTATTTAGCTTCTCTTCTGCAGTATCACAACTGCAAATGCTGCGAATTCTGTGGTTCATTGAATGGATCTGGTTTAGTTTTGTTCGTAGAGGAGCCCATCTGTGAAAGTTAGTAAGTTGTAGAATCCAAAGTTGTCAATCATTTTATTTAGATGTGTGCTTCTTACTTAGTTTTGACATGAAAAAGTCTGCGAGCAACGGGCCGAATGGCGAGTCCACAGCTATACCGTCTTTTTTGTCGATATATATAGATATATGGTTATTGAAAGAGAATTGAACGTTTAGGGTGCATCTCAATAGGAATTCCTTCAAATATTCAGTAGGTATACTGATGTTCGTCTGCTTTGAGTCAATATATATTCACATATATAGCATATTGTTTCGGTTAGTGGGACGTTTGTAAACACTGATACCACATCTAGTAAGAACATGGTTTGATTGAAAACATTGACGTCTTCAATGGAATTGACAAAATCGAAGGAATCTCGGAGTAAGTGGAGTAAGTGGTAAGAGTAAGGAAATCCGCCTTCTGACTGGTTCCAGTAGGTCTACTAGCCACTAGGCAGTACGATGATTTGGTGAATTGGTCACATCGAGAATGGGTCGAAGAGGTATATCTTTTTTGTGCAATTTTGATAATCCGTAAAGATAACTAATCAGACTTCTTCAAACCACAGAAGCAATGGCAATCCACATATTAAAACTTGAACTCTGAATACAAAAGAAGCTTCTTCAGTCATTAAATCTACAGTGGACTTGACCTATCTTAACACCAATTGCATAACGTTTTTCGCCTTTTGTTTTGCTTGTTTGTTTCTTTGCTTTGGAAGTGAATGAGCACGAACTTTAATAGATCAAAGTAGGTGGCTTGCACCTTGTACAGTAACCAGCCCAGCTATATCGATCTGGTAGAACTAACTATGATTGTCAAGTGTTATTTAGATGTAAAATGTTAATCTCTTAAAACTTTTTGTATATTTCAGTTGATGTGATAAAGCCCAAAAGTCCAACTGAGGCGAAAGAAAAGAACCAAGTGGGAAAGTCTGTGGTAGTTCCAAGAAGTAAGACTGTGTTTATCGACCTGTTGAATATGTATTCACCATGCTTTATTATTTATTGTCTTTCAGAAATTTTATTGCTTAGCATTCCCAGTAGAATATAGAGTTTCAGGCTTCAGCTTTGACGTTTCAACAGCACAGTAGTATTTCCTTTATAATAGATAGGGTTGTTAATCTCAACCTTCCTCCGTTTCCGCGCTTAATGGCGCCTAAACGAGGCGCTCTTCATTTCTATTTTTATTTTTTTTATTTTTGAATTATAGCTTGATTCCACACTGTATTTTCGGTGCAAGTATGGAATTTTCAGGATGGGTATCGGTAGCCCAAACTTTGCAGGCCGACCATAGATATCAGATGTGCGTCGGTGCGGGCTCGAACCCGGACCATGTGCATAGTCGGCGAGAGTCCTAACCACTGTGCCACCGACGCTCCGTCCTCCTCTATCACTCTGAGAAAAAGACGCTGAAAGTGCATGACATGCAAAGGCTAGCTTTCTCTGGTCATAGGTGTCTACATTCTATCTCCATTGTTGATTTGGGTGATAGAATAAGATGAGGAATATTGAAGTTAGGCGCCAAGTGTTAGACCAGGAAAGGAAATCAATCGACGAACTTGTAAAGTTTCACTGATGACCAATGTTAGCTGACTTATCAGGCTGGAGAGTAGGTAGCACATGATGGTCAAACCAAAACATGTCTTCATCAGTCAGTGAAATCCACTACTACAGTTAGTTTAAGCCGGCCATGTATGGAGGTATAGACTTCCTGACTGACTGGTTGGGGTCCTCGGGAAGGTAAACACAGATGGCTGAAGACAGTTGTTGGTGATATAACTCGAAATGGTTCTCAGTCATGTCTAGTGTGGATATGTTCACCATTTCAGTTGCTGAAACGTTGGGGAAAACTGGGATTAGCAATAAAAATGAGAACAACAGGCATTTGTAGCACCGGCGTATGAATAGGGAACATTAGGGTCTTGTATAGGGTTCTAAATGAAGCTAGAATGATGAATCCAGTTGACTTTTAAAGCAATCAACCACCTATTTCACTCAGAGTTGAACTTTTTCGGCTTGTGGAGCCATTAGATCCAATTAAGAAAAATAAGGTAATTATCCAAATACCGTGTGATGATCATAAGCGAGGTCAGTTACAACACAGATCAAACTAGTAGATCGGTGTCAAGTTGATTATTGGAATATAAAAGTGAGCTAGACCTAGCATAATTGACCCTATTAAGTAAGTTAAATAACCTAGAAAAAACAGACCTCAGCCATTGCACTGCACTGCATTCACTTGCATGTAATCACAAAATAGGGTTTGGTGAGGCATTACAAGTAATATATTTAGGTGAATTGAAAGGGAGGTTAATAATTGAAGCGCATGATGGAGCATTTGCCAAAATGGTTGAAAAAAACAGCTGAATGCAAAGTGCCAAAAGCCTGAATAAGAAAACATCTTTCATGATTGCAGACGAGTGTCAGCTGACGAATTCTACCGAAATCTGATGAATTCCCAATGAATTCCTGCTTTATTAACCTTTGTTGCTTGTTTTAAATTCGTATTGGGAAATAAATGTTTTCGACTCATGAAATATTTGAAACTATTTCAGGAGTGTTTTGTCGACAGTGTGACAAAAACTTTGCAAAGAAAAGTCATCTGGACGAACACATTCGTGTTAAACATGAAGGTTAGTTTATGAAAACACATTGAAAGATTGTTGTTTTTATTTGTATGATACCGTTTTGTTTCACTGCAAACTACGCAATCACTTCTAAGCTTACGCAGCATTCAGTTTGGTTAGAGATGGATGAATCAGTGTTATGATAAAAAGCCGAACTCCAATGGCTTTGTCGTATGTTCGCAGTTTTCATGGATGAGGTTTATAGCATTCTGGAGTTAGCTCTGAAGGACTTGAGTGGTGGTGGTGTAGATCTGCTTCTTGGAGAATTGTTCCATTGTTCGATCTCAAGTATGTAGATGATATCGTCTCAGTGTGTGATAGCACGTGGGCTGCCCTAATTTCACTTAACCGGTTGGCAATAAGTGTCTGTAAGTATGCTATGTGCTTTGCGCCATTTAAGTGCAAAGTACTGTTACAAGATTTACAGGACCTGCACCTCCACTCACTATTGCAGGTGGAGCGCTTAAATTTGTCAATAAGTCCGTGTATCTGGGTAGTTGTGTGGGTGCTGGCGGCGGTGTGACTGTCGCGATTTCCGACCGTGTCATGTACGTTAGAGTGGCATATGCTAATTCGAGTCACCTCTAATGCTGTTGCGACGTTAGCCTGACTGTCAAGGGTTGGGTTTGTAACTTTTTGGTGCGCGCTGTCTTGCTCTACGCCTATGAAACCTTACCCTTCCGAACTGAGGATGTGTGGTGACACTGCCTATTCGACCATCTCTATCTCCGTATAATTGCTTGCTTTGTATGGCATCATTGTGTGAGTAATTCGGAGGTCCGACAGCTTGTATTTGTTCACAGAAGAGATCACCATTTATTGAGTGTTGTCGTCTGGTAACACCGGCTTCGGTGACTTGGGTATGTTCTATGAACGTCATCCTAGAGGCTTCCGTACCGGTCTGTGTTCACTAGTCCTGGGATGGAATGGAAAAAGTGTAGAGTTGGTCAGCCCATGATGTGGCGTCGTGGAATCAAGGCTATCTGGGGTAGGTCAGCATCTGTTGGTACATCCCGACCCCCTATCTAGCGTCCGAGGGACATCTCGAATCGGTGGCTCCAAACGTTATCGAATGTGGCCAAGAATCGCCATCATCAACGGTGAAATTGCTGCAATTTCCTTCTTTCTCCCCTTTCTGGCAATAATTCGAAGAATGCTGTTTGGTCTTGTTAATTAAAAACTCCTTTATTAAATATCTACCTATTTTTTCAAGTGTGTTGGAGTTTTGTTACTATTGTATGGCGGCGCATCTTGATGTCTATGTTGCACCAGGTTTTGTGTTTTAAATGCTCAAGTAATTATTACCTCCTGTTACGATTTTATCAGTCCACTTCCTTCCTCTTTTGGGGGTTAGAGAGTAGTCGAGGTATTTTCCGACGTTCATGTTTACTTGAAGTTTACATGAAATTGTGTGTTGATTGCTGTATGACGTAATACTTCTTGATATACTGTGTTTATTACATTCACTCACAAGGTAAAGCCTACGAATGTGTAACTTGCCATAAGAAATTACAAACACATAAAGGACTTAAAATACATCGAAAACTTCATGAAGGTATGTGAAGATGTTGATTTCTTTAGTTGTTTTTTTTCAATTTCATTATGTGATTTGTTGTTTTTATCATAGTTTTAGTTTTTTTGTTCCACTCTTAATATTCTTATTGCTGAGTTTTCTTTTTTCTTTTTCCTTCACGTTCCCAGTGGAACATAAGGCACCTTCAAGCTAGTGGCTTGAAGTTTCTGTAGCAGTGTTTAGTTTTACAGGATGGGTTTGCTAGCTAGCTTCATGCCCAACCTTTCTTCTTTACTAGCATTATTTCTGGCTTAGCTAGGTAAAGGAGTGCGTTGGCGGCCGGAGATCGAACCCTGGACCGTGTATGTGGTCGGCAAGCGCCCTAACACTACTGTGGCATCGACGAACAGTTAAAGCGTTCGGCTGCTTTCAGCGTGCGTCTCCAAAGTGTGTGTGTGTCGGGTTTCACCTAATTCCGAGTGATTGATTTCAACAAAGAACTTTGGACACTTGTGCAGCAGCTCAAGTTGCTACTCTCGATGTACCACACAAGGCAAGAGAAGAGAATAGAGAGAGATAATCAACAGAGATACAAGGCAAAAGAATAATAACATGGAAGGACACTAGAGTTTCATTGGATATGGCAAATTACATCTGCGGCTGCCTTCACTGAGAGCCATTTTGAGCCATATCACTAACAATTGTCTTCAGCCATCTGTGTTTACCTTCCCGAGGACCCCAACCAGTCAGTCAGGAAGTTTACACCTCCCTATGTGACCGGCTTAAACTAACTGTAGTAGTGGATTTCACTGACTGATGAAGACATGTTTTGGTTTGACCACAATGTGCTAGCTCTTCGCCAGCCTGATCCATCCTATGTCACTCGGCTAACATTGGTCATCGATGCCATTGCCTTCCTCGAAGAGCAATGTTAGCGAATATAGGGTCAGGCTGGAAAAAAGCTAGCGGAGGTCACACAAAAACTTGGCACCAGTCAATGAAATCCACAACAGTTGGTCTAAGCCATGTAGGAAAGTGTAGACTTCCTGACTAGTTGGGGTCCTCGGGACGGTAAAAACAAATGGTTAGAAACAATTGGTGACATGGCTCAAAATCGTTCTCAGTGGCAGGCGTAGATGCATCCACTCCTTGTGAATTATGATTTCCAATGAAACTGTTTTGTTCTTCGTTATTACTCTTCCTTTGTCTCACACCTCTGCTTACTGTCTGTATTATGCTTTCCTTGTCCTTTCTTCTCTTGCTTTGTGTGCTACAAGGAGGGAGTGTGGCGACTTGAACTGCCGCACATTTGTGCAAAGTTCTATGTCGAAAACAGACAGACAGAGACAGGTCATCGATGCAACTTCACAACCTCTTCGATTGATTGTCCCTCCTTGCCTAACACTTGGCGCCTAACTTCAATATTCCTCACCTTATTCTACCACCTAAACTAACAATGGAGATAGAATGTAGACACCTATGACCAGAGAAAGCTAGTCTTTGCATGTCTTCCACTTTCAGTGTCTTTTTCTCAGAGTGATAGAGGAGGACGGAGCGTATTGCTGACCAGTGCACACGTTCTTTGGTCGAAAGTCGGATATCAGGTTTACTCCAGAGATAGCGTTATTTGGTGTATGCCAATCGAGCCATTTTTATCCATGCTGAGGTGTCGTCAGCTATCAACCCGCTGGGACTGATGTATTTTCATCTAATTTAGCCTATCTTGGCGACTGCAATAGTATCAATAATCCCTATACATTACATGAGATTTAATATTCATATCATTCCTTGAATTCTTCTCTGTCGGGAGTGAATGGAGCCAGATGAACAACTTCACTTTTGAAAGAGAGAAGTGAACATCTTGACGAACCATTCAACCAACGTGAAAACACTGGAGCACTAATGGTAAAATGTAAAGCCTGAGTGGTCGTATACACTCAGTTAATTTAATTTAATTTTTTTTATTTTTGATTACAGCTTGATTCCACACCGTATTTTTGGGACAAGTGTGGAATTTTCAGCGTGGATATCGGTAGCCCAAAATTCGCAGGCCGACCATAGATATCAGGTGTGCGTCGGCGTGGGCTCGAACCCCGGACCATGTGCATGGTCGGCGAGAGTCCTAACCACTGTGCTACCGACGCACAAGTGCTAAGACACTCTAAGTTTCAATGTCAGCTTTGTGATCCATCAAAAAATCACTGCCTATTAAGACGTTCTATGTAATATTATACCACACTAGAAAAGAGTAAGTACAGGTGTAGCTTATCGCATGAAGACTGGGTAACAGACTTTGTCAGTTAACTTTATGATATCTACACTAGCTCAGTGGAGTGCTGCAGGTTTCTGCAAGAATCCCCTGTAGATACTACAGGATGACGCTTCTATGTCAACTAAAAACAACGCATATACCCCGTTCATTGATGCTTTAAGCATGAATGAGAACTGCGAACATGATCAGGACGTGAAATTTTTGAAAACTAGCTCACATTGTACGGACATTCCACGTCCCCCCTCATTCTTACCCTTGCTTTCATCGAGAGAAGATACATCACTTAGCTAGCTGACTGGCTTCCCGAAGGCTGGCTTTCAGATCTTCAGCCCACTGTGTCATTTCGTCTCTCCGATTCCAGCAAACAATAAGTTCATCTCTTATAATTCTTTGTATTTGTAATATTTTTTCCTGTGCACTGTAGTTTCTCTAGCAGCATCACTGGTTTTGTGCTGTGGAGTCGCTAGCCCCACACCCAACCCAACCCTCCCTCTTTACGCGGCCTTAGGACCTGTTATAAAAAGCCAATGGGTTAAGAAACTATCCGATATTGCTGCTTTTGGTATATAGTTAATGTAGAATAGCACTTTAAAGCAAACAGTATTGTTTTCAACCAGATCTCATCAGTCCTAACTGTAATATACACACTGCATATAAACTGTACATCTAGTTATAATTACAATAATAGTAGTTAGTAGTGATACTATCAGAGATGAAAAACTGGAGCGATATTCGATAACAGGATTTGATGGAAAACAGCATGATTAAACGAACAAATCCCGTATGTCCAGACGAAATTCAATTCTAATATTTTTTTTGAAATAAATAAGCCAGTGATATTCATTCATATAAAAGGCTTTTTGTATTTCCCAATGAATGAATGAATGAATGAATGAATGAATGCAAAACAAAACGATACTCTCATTGTTTCTAACGACGTTTCGCTATTCAATGGTGCTGCTGCTAATAGCTTTGTCACAGTAGTGTTATTAAATCAGAAGTTACAGAATCTTAGTATATATGTACATATATAACGACTTAATTATTCAGACATCTAGGAGAAAACAAACAAAATAATTGAGCCAGCAAAGAAGAATATCCTTTTCGATAATTTCCTCCTCTTCTGGCTCTACAATTATACACATATGTGTGTGTTTATATACACAGAATATTCCAGAATGAAAGTCGATAACAACACTATTGGTGTTTTTTAAATGATATCGATTTGTTAGGTAAGACCACAATGGAATTTCATACATTTGGTTCCCTTGATTAATTTCAATAGAGAAAGAAAGACCAGATTTACAGCATAAAATGATATAGCCATCATTCTATTTCACAGGTTCCCATCAGCTAACTGCGAACCAGAAATTACAATGGTTATAAATAACAATAACATTTCATACTTCATTGTTTGAAAGGTAATAGAGAAAACATTATAAGGTGAACGCATCATCAATTTATATACTGTCCAACTATGAAAAAGAAAAAACGGGGGTGAGAGAAGACAGAAATCAGAAAAAATCTAGTAAACAGTGTCAACATGGCAACTCAAGAAGGTCAAAGTTCGTCAATTTGAAAACTTGCTTGGTGAGTTGAGCTCACTAGTGTGTATGACACTAATCAGTGTAATGAAAGTGATATGGTTACCAAGGGAGTGAGAGATTGATCACACTCTCTTTCTGTATGCATAAGTTTGGCCTGTGACGTTTGATTGCAATTGCTTCAGCAGACCAGACTTCACAGACCAAACTTACGCATACAGAAAGAGAGTGTGGTCAATCTCTCACTCCCTTGGTAACCATATCACTTTCATTACACTGATTAGTGTCATACACACTAGTGAGCTCAACTCACCAAGCAAGTTTTCAAATTGACGAACTTTGACCTTCTTGAGTCTGTCTGTCTGGATTCAACATAGAACTTGGCACCGAACAGAACTTGACCTTCTTGAGTTGCCATGTTGACACTGTTTACTAGATTTTTTCTGATTTCTGTCTTCTCTCACCCCCCGTTTTCTCTTTTTCATAGTTGGACAGTATATAAATTGATGATGCGTTCACCTTATAATGTTTTCTCTGTTACCTTTCAAACAATGAAGTATGAAGTGTTATTGTTATTTATAACCATTGTAATTTCAGGTAGTGGTTTGCAGTTAGTTGATGGGAACCTGTGAAATAGAATGATGGCTATATCATTTTATACTGTAAATCTGGTCTTTCTTTCTCTATCGAAATTAATGGAATTAAAATTCATTAAAGATACATAAATTACAATAATAATAAAAATATAGAAAAAAAATCCCCATTTAGACATTTAGAAAACAGAAAGATTGAGCAGTGAAGAAATATTTACTTTTCAATTAGATCCTCATCTCCTGCTCTCCTCTAATAAACACGTAAAGCATTTTTATTACAATACACAACAGTTTATCAATCAGGTAGTGGCACTGATATGTTTGTTAACAATAATTAGTCAGTGTCAAAATGTCAATGGGTTAATAATAATTAACGATGAAAATCAATACAGATTTAAAAGGTAGAAATGGATAGAATAAATTAATTTTACAAGGATAACACGTAAATTAAAGATGAAGTGGTCAAAATAAATAAAAATAAAATAAATAATTTAGACAATTATAATTTCATAGGTTTAGGAGGAGGGAGGCGATGTAGTCCTGTTTATCCATTCTTGTGACGATTGCCACGGGAGGCAAAGTAGCTGTACAATTTTTTTCAGTGCACATAGGCTTGGCTTCTTCAGGTTAATTCCGATTGCTTCGGCTGTTGTCTGTAGAAGACGAACTCTCAGAGCAAAATTAAGATAAGTCAGAATGCGATAAATAATTTTAAATGCAGTATTCACATCAATCTTATGCTCAGTATCAACGAGGTGGGCTAAAATCGAACTACGAATAGATCTTGTTTGTCCCTTGTAATAGCAAACAAAATATCAAATAAAATTAAAGAAATTTCCACAGCAAATTGAGGATCATTAAAACCTAGATGGCCAAGCGGGTAAGGACAATGTTTGGACATAAGTTGGGCTTCTTTTAATGTGGATCCCAACGTCCCCAGTAAAATTTAGTAAACGAACTCTTAAGTCGAAGTTAAGGTTAGTTGGTATACGGTAAATTACTTGGAAAGCAGCCTCGTTGACATCAATCTTGTGTTCTGTATCTACAAGATGGGACAGAACAGCGGTATGCGAATAGATTTTGTCTGTCTTTTACTTAACCACTCAGGGTGATGTTCGGAAATCCGACAAGAAACACGTAATTGTACGGCCTATGTAACTGGTTTCTCATGGGGTAATTTTTACGTTTTCAAATTGGCCAGTTGGTGAAGGTAACAAAACCAAGTGTAGGTTGCTGGATTTGATAAGTGTATAAAATCATAAATGCAGCATGTGTTAGCACAATGAAGTCGTTTATCCCATTTGTGTTGATGTTGACATTTCACGCTGGCGGGGGTGTTGTAACCAGGTGAAATTCTGTCCATCAGTCCACCATATCCTATTCAGATAATTTAGATTCCATTAGGTATGAAGTGCTTCTGATATCAGACGCTCTTTGTGATTTCTGAAACTTTTCTGGATTATTTGAATACTGTTAAAATCAATTTTGTGGCCTGATTTTATAGTGTATGTATACCTATGACTGATGATTCTTCAAGGTTTTTCCTAGTTGAACTGAATATCTCGGTTGTCGAACAGATGCTCTACGGTGTTCATCATTCCTTCTGATATTGATTCCTCTTTGGCGATGGTTGTCCGATGTATATCGCAACACATTCCAATCATTTTATTTTGTGGACACAGAATCCTTTGAAATTTGGTCTTTTACATAGGCAAGTCTTCTTTTCACTCCGTGTCTGCTGTTTTGCAGAGAACTCTGACACTGTGCTTGTATAGTAGTTTTCGGATATCGTCTGATGTTTCTGATCTATATGGAATGACTGACAACTGTTGAGCCCCATGTCTTCGGAATACGTTTTCGACCATATTTTAGTGTCTGTGTTGATTTTATTGATGAAGTTGTTTAGGTAGTTATTTTTCTTGACAGTCTCAGTAATGTTTGATATTTCTTCATCTTTTCCCTTCTCATCCGTTAACACCGAAGAGTGTACTCGTTTGATAAGACTCGAAACAACTGATTCCTTTTTGCTGACAGGGTGTTAGAATCCAAAGTCTAAATATTTGTCGAAGTGGGTCTTCTTCCTAAACAAAGACATACTAAAATATCCGTTTACTTTCCTCCTAACTTGTCAGTCTCGAAATGGGAGTTCACCGAAGTCTGATTCTGCTTCCGAAGTAAACTTGATTCTGGGAGATAGATTGTTCAGTTTCTCCAAAGGATGAACTGTGTAGATGTCGTGTCAGTACTACAAAAGTCTCTTCAACGTATTTTAAAAATATTCTAGGCATTAGTATGCTTGAAAAGATATTCAAGAAAAAATCAGCAACTATTGAGGAAACTGGTGAACCCGTAGCTACACCATTTGTCTGTTGACATAAATTTCCTTTCAATATAAAATAACTAGACGTAATTTGTCTGAATCGTGTAATGTATTTGCGCAACACATTTCGAACAATCTGATCACACACGGACTTGTCATAGGAATATATATATAAAAATTAATAAAGAGGTAAGAGGTGAGAAAAATAGACTTAGGTCAAGTTAAAAGGACATATTCAAGGTCAAAAAATAAAAATGAAGACCACTAAACCAAATAGCAGAGGTAATAGTACATCTGCTATGGTATCAAAACAAAATTTACCAAGGAAGGTTTAATGTGATGACAAATTGTTTTTGAACGCATAAAGGTGGCTTGAACTTTCTAATTGCTAGGGCTTCTACAAACTTCAGATTGTTCGAAATGTGTTGCGCAAATACATTACACGATTCAGACAAATTACGTCTTCTTATTGCTTTATATAAAATAACTAGTCTCCAGACAGAATTTTAGGCTTTCGATGATTTCACTGTTGTCAGGTGGACATCTTTGTGATGTTGTGTTGTCTAGTTCTAGTAAACTGAAGATGATATCAAGACTTTCGGCAGTGTGAAACTGCCAGTATCTAATGAGTTAATTTCATAGCGTACCATATCTTCTTTATCAATTTTCTGGTTATCTCTTTTGGATTTGAAATTATATAAATCTTTTATAGCATTCTGAGTGTTCCTTTGCAAGTATGTGGAGAGGTTGTATGTCAGTTGGTAAGTTGGTAAAATCTACTACTGGTCTTAATGGGACTGTAGGTCTGTATATCTTTGGTTGACCGTAGAATCTTGAGGGTACATAAGAGCTTGGTTTTAGTTTAAACCAAAGAGAGAGCATCGGTGGCATAGCGGTTAGGATGCTCGCCGGGATTCGATGCCCGGCAGATGCACTCGCTAGCAAGAAATAATGCTGGTAAGGAGAAAAGGTTGGGCATGAGGTTAGCAATCCCATCCTGTACAAAATAAGCACTGCTACAGAAATTTCAAGCCACTAGCGTGAAGCTCTATGTTCCACTGGGGAACGTGAAGGAAAGAAAAAAAAGAGATTTTTCAAGTTTGGTTTTTTGTTCTCGAAGGAGTCTCTTGGTATTCAATCTTGTTCGTTATCACAGGGATGTTTCCCTTGTCGGCTTTAGTTATAATGATACTTTTGTCTTTTTTTCAAATTTCTTAGAGCCTCATATTCCTGTTTGATGAGATTAGACGGTATGTTTCGTTGTGTCATTAAAATGTGTGATATCGTTTGACTCACAGATTGGGATTCTTCATTGATGATCAGTTGTGAACCAGGTTCGATCATAGGTGCTGTATTCTCAATAATGGCTTTCTAGTAATATAATATAATAAACAAAGAAATGTTCAGGTCAAAATGGTAGATAAAGGCTAAGAAAAACAAATGGACCTATTAAGTAATGGTAAATTGTAAGCGATGTGATTAGATTATGCGATGATAAGAGATGGATTGAAATTTTAAGTAAGCGTTTGGTTAGGTTTTAATTAAACCCAAGGAGAGACACTGTCTGTACAAGCTTCTTTTTAATGCATAGCTTAAGCTTACTTGTTCGGATGCTTATCGCCTCAGGTATGTGCAGTAGGCAAATACGAAGACCGACGGAGAGATTCGGGGGGAAGTGAGAAATCACCTTGAATTCTTTCGTTCTCTCCACTAAGTGACTACTATCAACTAAGTGTGACAATGGTTTTTGTCTGTCGTGTGCAAACTCATGATGGGAGATGTTCATCAACATGTTAGCTAAGCTCTCTGCTAGTACTCCCGACATAGCTGTCACCTGAGATGCAGTTGGATTGATAAATGTACATAGATGTGATAGAACTATCTAGCTTATCCTTCTTTTATGTCCCAACTAGGGAATGACAAACATCGGTTTGCTGCTTAAAAGGTTTGTCATATACTATTGAAAAGTCTCTGGAATAAAATCTGACTTGACAAGTCACCATTAATTTGTAATTTAATCAACGGTAGTCTTTTCCGTACTGTCATAGTCTCACATTTTCTTTCCGATGTTTTCCTATATTTGTATGAAACACAATCAACTGCTAATTCAATCGATTTACTTCTACGAAAACTGGACACGAACAAGTTTATTCTTGTTGTTAACGATATACTTCACTTGTATACTTCCAATTTGAAGCCTGCTCGCGACATGGTGATTGACCTCGCCTAGTTTATCAGCCTGTCAGTTTTCTAATTGATCCCAAACCCGGGTGGGGTGTGGGGCTAGGGACCCCACACCACAAAACCAATCGTACTGCTAGAGAAACCTCAGAGCACAAGAAAAATATTAACAATACAAAAATTATAGGAGACGAACTTATTGTTTCCTGGAATCGGAGAGGCGAAATGACACAGTGGGCTGAAGAGCTGAAAGCCAGTCAGCCAGCTGATATGTCTTTTCTCAATGAAAGCCAGAGTAAGAATGGGGACGTGGAATATACGTGCAATGTTCGAGGCTGTGAAGGGTGTCCAGTGAACCAAAGAAATGATAAAATACGACATAGAAGTGCAAGAAATCCGTGTGAGCAGACATAATAGATGTGCACTGTCAAAATTGTCAACTGGAGAGTCAATAATGTATTCATATCACTGAAAACGAAAGGTGCCTACCGATTGGAACAAAGGCTGGCTACCTTATCAAGCTACTGAACTAGGGCGACCTAGTGAGGCCTCAGCAGGAAGTGACTGACGTGGAATAATGTTCTTGTCCACGTCAAGTAAAATATGAAGTCGTGTCATCTAGTAGAGACTAAATGATGCGGTGGATAAAGACTTGTAGGCAGGCAAAAACCAACAAACTGGTTGAAGAGGCGAGAAGCGAAGACAGGACTCCAGGTGAGCACAGAGATCAGGAAGGAGGTGATGAAGACAATCGACCAACAGCAACAACGGCAACAATAACCAGCACCAATCAATCACGATCAACAGGAGAGATCTAGCAGAGGTTGCTTCCCACCTTCACTTATCTGACCAGGAAGCGTGGTTTCAACCACAGTCCGGCGGAGAGGATAAAGATATCAAAGCTAGTCAGTCAGGCAGCCAGAATTGGAAAGGCGAGATACGCCTTCATCAACCTGGAACCAGTTTAAAATCTTCTGCATTAAAAGAGCATAAACAACATCAAGATTCGGATCCTCAACACAAATGTTAAGCCAATCAGCTAGTGCTTCTATGTGGGTCAGAAATTTGCCCTGAGCGTGAGTCATGAAAAGGATTTCCAACAGGCGACTGCTGACTTTTATCAATAGCTGCCATCTTACCTGATCCATAAAAAAGATCAAATGATCGGCCGGCAGGCAGGTCAGAAAAAATTAGCAACAGTAGACTCTGTCTTGGAACAAATCAACCATAAGCTCAATATTCCACACGGAATCCTAAGCGCTAATAATACTAGAGAATGAAGCTTGTAATAATAATCGTGGGTAATAATAGTAATCAGAATAGTTGAAGACTTTCCGAGTTGCTTGTGTGTTTTGTGCTTCTGCGTAGGTGTAAAGTTGGCGAGAGCAATGAACGTGCAAATCATCATTGATTGTTGTGGTTGGATCTAGTTAGCTCTTTGGTCAACTATCATCTGTGTCACATGGAATAAAAGATGAATGGAATAAGATCAAAATGTTACACAACGCATTATGAAGAAACAGCATGACGGTAACACGCAAAGAGGAGTATACTACTACTACTACTTAACTTGATTGTGTGTTCCTTAAAAATGATTTACTCCTCCTCACCATCTTCCATATTTTGAAGATGTCCACTAAAATTGATTATTTGCTTCCTCATACGCATATTTTACAAAATATGCATATCGAGACATTAATGTAAGTACAAGCAGTTCAACGAAGAAGTCTCTTTTGGCCGGGGAATTCATTCACTTAGCAGGTACAATTGCAATGATACAAATAATTATTTTTTGTTTGTTTGTATGTGTGTGTGTGCATTAGGGTTTGTCCAACAAAAATAAAAACTAGTTAGGGTTATTGTTTATGTCATAAAATAATCAGATTGTAACTAGAAGGAAGAGGGGGGGTGAAGATTGGTAAGTCTTGACTAGGGTTACATAATATGAAAGATAATCGCACGACTTCCTAAATTCATTTATATAGTTCCATTGTTTTTCACTTGATTTGATTGGTAATAGTATTTTCCATATTTCAGGTATGAGTGATGAGTCATTCCTATTGCATGTGTTGGGTGTAGACTCGATGAACCAGACAGGCTTCAGTAATCAACCTCTCTCTCCACCTATCTAGATTACTTTTTAGAATTTTAACCCTCTCCCACCATCCTATTGTGTGGTTGTGTGTTAATGCATGCATTGCAAATTGCTGAGCTTTTTTCTTCTCGGGGTCAACCATTCTTAACTTAGCTAAATTCTTATGTTCTGACACTCTGACTCTACCCCCGACCTACTAGTTTGACCTATGTAGTTGACCTCATTCACAGTCATTGCAGGGTATTTTGTAAATTATATTATTTTGTCTAATTTGGTCAAATGGGTCCTTTAACCTACAGAGCTAGTCCTGCCTGAGTGAGTTTGTATGTTTAAATGCCACCCTATATATATTCCATGGACGTCAGAAGAGGGACTGAAGCGGTAAACCCAGCCAGTCCAGAACCACCTCCAGCTGCTCTAGGTCCCAGCATCGTTGTACGTTGTTGAATTGCTTCTTGTTCTTCAGTCTGAACCCGCTCCAACTCCAGGATTAGTTGAAGAAAACACTGAGTGGCTGTGCTGGCCAGGAACTATGTAACTGACCTGCTAATAGAATAGGCTGACTCAATACCACTAGTAGCTGCATCAAAAAGAACCGAAGCGGCATGGCGAACTGGCTCAGGAAACATTTCAGTGAGACCAATAAGACGTTCAGTGATGCTTTCATCTTCAATATCGAAGTCCTCACTGTCACCAGGAACATCTCCTATTTTGTTCGTGCTCTTTGTATAAGTGATGATTTCGGAGCGAGTTTTTCGGGTGGTTTTACTTGTTTCTTTCGACTGGTGATGATTTGACAGAGATAATACTGGCTTGGATTCGCTACCGCTTGTGGTTACGTCGACAGTTTCGGCTGAATAGTCAGGAGCTGGAAATACGGTCAAATCAGATGATTCCTAAGAAACTTCGATTATAAGATCTTAAAGTCCATAGCATGCGGGGACAAGCTCTGTAGGTTAAAGGACCCATTTGACCAAATTAGACAAAATAATATAATTTACAAAATACCCTGCAATGACTGTGAATGAGGTCAACTACATAGGTCAAACTAGTAGGTCGGGGGTAGAGTCAGAGTGTCAGAACATAAGAATTTAGCTAAGTTAAGAATGGTTGACCCCGAGAAGAAAAAAGCTCAGCAATTTGCAATGCATGCATTAACACACAACCACACAATAGGATGGTGGGAGAGGGTTAAAATTCTAAAAAGTAATCTAGATAGGTGGAGAGAGAGGTTGATTACTGAAGCCTGTCTGGTTCATCGAGTCTACACCCAACACATGCAATAGGAATGACTCATCACTCATACCTGAAATATGGAAAATACTATTACCAATCAAATCAAGTGAAAAACAATGGAACTATATAAATGAATTTAGGAAGTCGTGTGATTACCTTGATATGATTATGAGCAATAATTTGTGCTCTAAACATGGTCATCAGTAAACATTACTGTATAACAACACTGTGAGACTTTATCAAAACAAAATTTACCCATAATGGAATTACACTCTACCACAGTGCACAAGTTTTATTCTTATAATATGTAAGACGTCTAGAAAAATACGATATTTATGAAATAGCATGTATACAAGTGTGCAAAATAGATAAATTATGTAGTAGGTAGAAAGGGTGAATAGAGGGTTAATTAAGAGAAAAAGATATTGCTAAAAAGTGCACTTAATAGAATTAGTAACAAAATAGTTGGACTTGGAATTATTCCCAAAGTGTAGAAGGAGAGAATAAAGAAGGTTCTTCTATTTAAATGAATCAAGGTTTTTCATACGAATCTCTAAGGCCTCGTCAATGCAAAGTATGTGGAAGTTTACCGCTTTCGTGAGGCATCTTTTGACTCTAATTGGTGGGTGGTGACTAGCATTGGAATCAAGGGTGCGTATTTCGTCCTATTTGGGACTCGTCAGCTGGATGTACCTGCATTTCTCAGTGAGTGATAATGTTCCCACCGAGGCTCGAACCCAGTCACCATAGTCTCAAACGCCAAAGCGTTATCCACTAGACGACTTGGGCCACAAGAGCCACCTCTTGTGCAACGGGTCATATTGTGATTATTTCATTGAATTTTTGATTTTCCCGTCTTTTGATTGGAGCGAAGTGCTCAGTCTCAGGTTGGCACGTCGGCTTCTTATGCAGATGCTTCGACGATGTCTGGTATTTAATTAGTATTTAACTGATGGATTAAGTACCCAGACATCGTCGAAGCATCTGCACAAGAAGCCGACGTGCCAACCTGAGACCGAGCGATTGTACCTGCTAAGTGAATGAATTCACCGGCGAAAAGAGACTCTTGTCTGAACTGGTTGTTCTTACTCTCGTATTTGTTTATTGTAGGTGGTTGGTGGTAGTACCATAGCCGCAGCAAAAAGATATTAGCCAGGGGGTAGGGGTAAATGTTTCTTTGTTTATTTAACAATAAGTGAAAGTTTTCCTGTCTGTTTTTATGGCATTTTTAATTTCTGACTTAATTTCACTAACTTCTCTCTTTTAGATATCGGAATGAAATGTGAAGAATGTGGTGAACGATTCACCTATAAGTCAGACTTGGATAAACATTACAGAGCAATTCATACAAGTGAGTGAGGGATGCTGCTGTTGTCACCGATGATGATAGTTTGTGTGATTATTCTGTGTAGAAATTTCACTTAACATATAAATTTTATTAAATTCTCAATGTCTACTGTGATGAAAAGTTCACCTTCTGATGGTAGTCAGTTAGTTGGTTAGTTATTTAGTTAGTTTTACTGTTGGCCCTGACAGATTTACAAAAACTTGTTTAGATCTCATTAACAATAAAGCGGAATTTGAACAAAGCAAGAACTACAGTTTTAGCAGAATAAAATGGTACCATCATTGTTGATTTCGTTGCCTTCTCGTCAGCTGCTTACACGGCAAAGACATTACTAAATATATCTACAAAAACAATTTTGACATACTTGCATAGAGTTCATTTTAAACAAAAATAAATCGATCAATATACGCATACACTAAATATATATATATATATATATATATATATATATATATATATATAAAAAATAAGTGGTTGCATTCCTATTTTTCTGATAGGAAGCAGTACACCGTCTACAATGGAAAGTCCTCCACTACCTCACTTACTTTAGCTGGTGTTCCTCAAGGGACTGTTCTTTCTCCCTTTCTGTTTTCGTTTTTCTTACATGACTTGCCTCATTCTGATGTAGCCACTTTTGTTAAGTATGCCGATGACCTCTCGGTTTCTATGCCTGTCAACTCTCAGTCGGATTGTTCCAAATTAAATAACTTTCTGTCAGAAATTAGTCAGTGGTCCTCTTCAAACGGACTTAAGCTTAATCCGTCTAAATGTCAGGTAGTCAATTTCACTTTCAGACGTAAATGTGACCTACAGCAACTAGTTAGCTCACATGGCCCCACTATCATTGACGGCACAGAGGTTGAAAATACATCTAATGTCAAATACCTAGGGCTGAGTTTTTCCACCGATCTTTCCTGGTCTTCTCACATCTTGCTAGTTACTAGAAAGATGTTTCTACATTAGGAAATTTAGGCAGTCTGGTATAAAGCAATCTTTACTTTCTCAGTTTGTAAATTCTTGTATTCTACCCATCCTCCTTTACTGCTCCCCATTAGTCTTTCCTGGACTACTTAAGAAAGACTTTGCTTCGCTGAGAAGGGCACTAAAAGCCGTTAGTAGGGCAAGTGGGATATCGTTAAACCAACTGGTTAACACTATTGTAGATAGACATATTGCGTCATGTAAGAAACTAGCGAATACAATATTGTCGGACCCCGAGAATCCTCTCTATACGCATCTATCTCCTTGCATTTCATCTGGTAGAACTAGAAGTAGCTATAGGCGGGTATATGCTAGGACTACCAAATACAAAAACTCCACAATACCATATCTGGCACAGCTGTTATGTGATGAGAAATCCGTTAGGTATGGCACGATAAACTTACTGTGGCACTCTAACAAATAGTCCCATTAGATTTTGTTTTCCTTTCCTCGTTACTATTACACTGTTGTTCTCATCTTCTATCACACATCAACTTTATATTTCATATCCTGTGGTGCATTGTTTGAAATGTAAACTCTACGCTGTTTTTCTATTTTTATTTATTTAATTTATTTATAACTTATTTATTTTATTTTTATTTATTTATCTTTGATTTCAAAAATCTTATATAATTTATGAGGTAATTAGATGCAATATACTGTAATGCATGCGGAAAATTCCATACCTGTACCACAAATACCGTTTGGAATAAAGCTGTTATTATATATATAATATTAAACATTATTCCGAACAATAATAATCATATACAATGGAAACTTTTCAGCATTTCGCATTCAGATGAAAGAGAGGTGAAAATATGCAGTTTACCAGTCAGGGCAAAGAGAGTCTGATAACCGCTTCTTTCTGGACTCATAAATCAGGTTTCAGGCGCTTGATGGAAATAGCTTCAGCAAACTTGAGGAGGATTGAACACTTTGGCCTACTGATAATTTTGAACGACTTTTCGACGTCCATGTCATGACCCGTGTCGAGGATATTTTCAACTTTCTTCCGAATGCAAAATGTTAAAAGTTTCCATTGTGTATGATTATTATTGTTCGGAATAATGTTTAATATTTATATATATATATATATATATATATATATATATATATATATATATATATATATAGTGTATGCGTATATTGGTCGATTTATTTTTGTTTAAACTTAACTCTGTGCAAGTATGTCAAAATTGTTTTTGTAGATATATTTAATAATGTCTTTGCCGTGTAAGCAGCTGACGAGAAGGCAACGAAATCAACAATGATGGTACCATTTTATTCTGCTAAAACTGTAGTTCTTGCTTTATTCAAATTCATTAAGGGGAATAAATGTATGAAATAGAGTGGAATTTCATACATTTATTCTCCTTTATGAATTTGAATAAAGCTAAAAACAACAGTAATATGTGGAGAATAAGATGGTAGCATTATTGGTTATTTCGTTGGCTTCTCATCAGATGCTTATAGTCTAAAGAAATTATGAAGTTTATATACTTACCCAGAGAGTTGAAGTTTAAACAAAAACATTAATGTTTGCATACAATGGTAAAGACATCCAGTTCATCGCCATGGCTGAGGAGAGACTGACAACTGCTTCTTTCTAAACACCTAAATCAGGCGTTTTAGGCGTCTGTTGGAGATTGCTTTGACAAATTTGAGGAGAATTGAGTTCTTTTGTCTATATGCGATGTCCACCTCAGGATCCGTGTGAAGGAGATGCCTGACAGTGGCACTTTTGAAAGTTTTTGTCACCTTGAGACCTAGACATTTTGGTACATGTCCATAAAATCCGTGGTGTGCTATTCTTTCTGTTCTTCCAATGTGACTGCTTCCACAGATGAATATAACGGGAGAGCATATGTATGTATATGACTCGTTAACGGAACATCTGATGAACTCAGGAAACTCAGATCTATTTGAAATGTCCTTGAAAGTCTTATGCAAGGTTCGATCAAACCTATCAAGGTAACTGGAGATAGCTGAGGCACTAGCGATGCAAAAGTTCAAGCACGTGTTATGCGTTCAAGAGAACTGCGTTCATGACCCCCAGATAAAGTCTTTCTTTTCAATAATGATTATCTTATTACCTTTCTTAACTAATCTTACGTTATTTTTATTTTTTTTAAAGTCCTACTATCTGCATTACCATGTTTTTTTTATTATCCGAATTTACTGCTCTATTAACTTATTGAAGCGGTAAATGACGAAAGATCTTTGTGTTGTGGTATTTCTGGACTTCATATTGTCTTTCTTTGTGTTCCTTTCTCGTCTCCCATGTATTCTCACAACGGTGTGTCATTTGCCTTCTATGAAATCAAGTGTATCTTCATGCTATTTGATGTTTTTATGCTGATGCACGTGTCTTTATACACTATCGATAAATCTTATCAGTAGCATTTGCCAAATTATTCCTGCGTTAAGTTTCTCAATAATTATGATCCTACTTTGTTTTTTTTTAATCTCAACTTCCTGTTTAGTACACTTTGTGATTTTATTAACTTTATCCTTGACCGGAAATACTCCAGGAGCCTTTTTACCCATTCACTCTATAAGCACACGAATGTACTACAGGCCAGTTGATGATTTAGTCGAAAAGATAATTTTCTTTGGTTACAGGGTTTCATCATGAGCTGACATTGGTTAGAGAGCCATTAGAAAACCTGGAAGTACTCGACAGCTGTTCCATCCTAGTTTGGGACTCTTCATCAGTACGCACCCACCGGGGTTCTAACCCAGGAACTTCAGGTTACCTTGCCCTGTTCAGTTAGGTAGTTACCTGAGGTTCCAGTGGGAAGTCGTGACCAGTACGGTGCAGAAGGTCGGGTGTGAGGACAAATACTCGCTACCAAAGACATTGGCTAGCTGTTGCGCTATATCGTGAATTGGGAGGTGTTAGAATTCATGGACCATTAGATCGGGTTCCAGTGGCTTAATGGTCTACGAGCTCACCATGTAACCAGAAGGGCCTGGGTTCGAACCCCACGATGTGGGTGCGTACTGCTGAAGAGTCCCAAACTAGGACGGAGGAAACAGCTGTTCAGTACTCCTAAGTTTTCCAATAGTTCTCTAATTAACGTCAGCTCATGATGAAATTCTGTAACCAATCAACCAAATCCCTACAAACCAATACTTGAAAATTTTCTTCACTGCAACTGTCTTCGTTATTCAGCCATAAGTCAGCCATTCGAGTTGTGCTGTCTATTTGAAATGAGCTGTTGTCAGTAATGTATTATGATTGTAATGTATATATGACTCATGCGTGAACAGATTACTACTACAGTAGATTTGAACAGAAGTTTTTGTTTTGTTTTGTTGTTTTTTATCTTGCACAGATTTAAAGTATAACTGTGACTACTGTGAACAGACGTTTAGTTGGAAGGCGACATTATATGAACACAAACGCTCTGCACATAAAGGTAAGCGCCTTTTTTTCTGCCTTTCTTTTTTATAACCATTCTAAACAAAGTAACAGGCATAAAATGGACTCACACAAAAAACTTCGAGGATCTGGACTTCGCCCGCGATGATATATGTCTGATTTCCCACAAACTGAAAGACATGCAAGTGATGAAAGGCAAGAAGCTGGCAGAAGAAGCATCAAAGATAGAACTTCACGTCAGGTGAACAAAGAGAAAACAGAGGTGATGAAGATTCCTGGCCAACGCCAACAGCAACAACAACAGACAACAATCAGCCAGCATAAATGGGAGGAACCTGAAAGAAACAACCTCCTTCACCTACCCACCTGGGAAGCATTGTTTCAACTACAGACGGACGGAACTGACGAGGATATCGAAGAAGCCAGAATTGGAAAAGCAAGACAAGCTTTCATTACTCTCAAGTCTGTGTGGAGGTCAACAGCACTCAACATCAAAAATAAGATCTGGATTTTCAACTCCAATGTGAAGTCAGTCAGTCAGTGCTACTATACGGATCAGAGACTTGGCGCATCATAAAGAGCATGTCAAACAAACTTCAGATCTTCATGAACAGGTGCCTTCGCTCAGTACTCAAGATGTGATGGCTGGCCAGAAAACATCAGCACCAGGGATCTCTGGCAATGAGCGAACCAACACAGCAGGAACCGATCATGAAACAAATAAGCAGGAAGAAACGGAGATGGATTGGCTGGCCATACGCTGAGTAAACCATCAAGTGACATCACTAGACAATTCATCGCTCGAGTGGAACCCAGCCGAAGGAGAAGCGGCGAGTTGGTCGTCAGTGCAAGTGTGACTTGGAGGAGGTTATGGGAAGAGGAGATGAAAGCATGTGTAGAGACTTGGAGCGGAGTGAAAATGTTGGCAGAAAACAGGAGGCAATGGAGACGCACAGCTGAAGTCATATGTTCCTTTAAGAATTAAAGGATATAGAAATAATAAATAATAATAACATGTTTCTGATCCGTATAGAAGAACTGACTTTATGTTTGTATTGAAAATCCGAATTTTGTTGGTGATGCTGAGTGACGAAGATTTCCAGATTGATTTCAGGTTGATGAATGTGTTTCTCGCCTTCCTGATTCTCGCTCGATTTGACATCCTCGTCCGCTCCTCCTGTAGTTGAGACAATGCTCCCTAGATAAGTGAATGAAGTAACCTCTTTCAAATCCCTCCCGTTGATGGTGATTGACGTTGGATGCTGTTGCTGTTGTTGGTTGGTTATTTTCATAACCTCCGTCTTGTCTATGTTTACCTGGAGTCCTGTCTTCGCCGGCTGCTTCTTCGACCAGTTTGTCGGTTTTCGCTTGTAAGTCTTCGATTTTGTGTGACATCAAACATAAATCATCCACGCGCGAAATCCAGGTCTTCTAGGTTCTTCACGTCGGTCCAGGATATTCCTGTCTTCTCGTTTCCCACTGTCTGACGCATAATCCAGTCCACCACAATTAGGAATATCATTGGTGATAATAAGCACCCTTGTCTGACTCCTGTGTTTACTCCAAACGCCTCGCTGAGTTTTCCGTTGTGGATCACTTGACATGTGCCGTTGTCGTACAGCTGTTGAATAAGGTTGATGAATATTTGGGGTACGCCATAGTACTCGAGTAATTTCCAAATTACTTCACGATCAACGCTGTCGAAGGCCTTCTCAAAGTCTATAAAGTTGAGGTAGAGGTTTGATTGCCATTCCATGCTTTGTTCTGTGATGATGCGTAGAGTTGCAATTTGGTCAGTACATGATTTGCCTTTCCTGAATCCAGCTTGTTCTGGTCGGAGTTCTGTCTCCAGTGCGTCCTTTAATCTCTCCAGGATGATGCGACTCAGGATTTTACTTGGCGTCGACAGGAGCATGATTCCTCGCCAGTTCTTGCAGAGTGAGACGTAAGTCGCCCTTCTTTGGTAGTTTCACGAGGTAACCTTTCCTCCAGTCAGTAGGCACCTTTCCCTCCTTCCAGACCTTTTGCAATAATGGAGTCAGCATGTCTGCTGTAGTCTCTGGGTCTGCTTTCAGTGCTTCAGGGGGTATTCCATCTGGTCCGGCTGCTTTTCCAGCTTTCAGAAGCTTGATTGCGTTCAAGACTTCAGCTCTCGTTGGAGGATTGGTGTCAACTTGCAGTTGTGTGCGCGCTGTTGTTGGTATTTCTGGACGGGTTGCAGGTGATGGTCGGTTCAAGAGTCCTTTGAAGTGATCCGCCCATTGTTTAATCTGTTTTTCTTCCTTGGTAATTGGGTTCCCTTGGCTGTCTTTTATAGGTTTCGCTTGTGTTGGTCTCTTCCCGGATAGAGATTTGGTTATCTGATATAGTGTCCTCAGGTCCCTTTTGCCTGCTGCCTTCTCAGCTTCAGTAGCGAGGTTGTCGTAGAATCGTCTTTTGTCCTTCCTAGCACTCTTCTTCACTTCTTTGTCCAGTGCTGTGTAAGTTGAGCTCAGCATCTCTTTCTCTTGTCCGTCCTTGCATTGAATCATTTTCTCTTTCACCATTCTCCTCTCTTCTATTAATTTCCAAGTGTCCGTTGAGAGCCATTCCTTGTCTTGTCTCTTCTTTCTTCCTAGAACCGTTGAACACGTTTCGTTGAGAATCGCCTTCAGAGACTTCCAATGTTCTTCCACGCATGATTCTTCAGTGATGTCGCGTAGTGTTTCCTGCTTTGCTCTGACAGTTGCAGTGAAGGTGTCTTTTGTGGTTGTGTCCTTCAGTAATTGAGTGTTGAACTTGCATTGTGGCCTATCCCCAGCTATCCTCGAGGCTTTTAGTTTCACCTTGAAAGTCCCTTGTACTAGATAGTGGTCTGAACCCACATCTGCTCCTCTCCTTGACCTTGTGTCCAGTAGGCTCCGTCTCCACTTTCTTGAAATTGAGATGAAGTCTATTTGGTTCTTGGTGTTTCCATCTGGTGAAATCCATGTCGTCTTGTGTATATCCTTGTGTTTGAACACACTACCACCAATCACCAAATCATTGAAGGCGCAGAAGTCTGAGAAGAGTTCACCATTGTCGTTCATTTCACCGAGGGCCTCACGACCCATGGTGAGTTCTCTTCCTGTGTTGTCTCCTCCCAGCTTCGCATTCATGTCGCCCATCAGGATTTTGATATCGCCATTTGGGACGTTGTCCATTATTGCTTGTAGTTGTCTGTAGAACGCCTCCTTCTTCTCTTGTTCTGAGACGTTTGTAGGCGCATAGCATTGAATGACTGTAACTTTCCTTCCTTTTGAGTTGAACCTGGCTGTCATTATCCTGGAGGAGATTGGTTCCCACTGCATGAGAGCTTTGGTTGCTGTTGGTGACATCATGATGGCCACTCCCTCGGTGTGCTCATGGTTGTCCTCTGGGTGGCCGGAAAAGATTACTGTCTCTCCAGTAGGTAGTTGGCACCTTCCAGTTCCGTTCCATCTGCTTTCGCAGATTCCCAACACTTCTATTCTGTACCTTCTCATTTCAGCGGCTATCTGGGCAGCCTTTCCAGTTTCGTACATTGTACGAACATTCCAGGTACCCATCCTTACTTTTGCTTTCATCGAAAGAAGGCACATCGGCTGACTGGCTTCCCGAAGGCTTTCACCAGCCTGCGTCATTTCACTTCCCCGATTCCAGCGAAAAGTAAGGCTATTGCTTATGTTTTTAGAATTTTTAATATATTTATTCGTTGAAGTTTCTGTAGCGATTTGGTTGTTTTACAGGGGTGGAGTTGCTAGCACCACGCCCCAACCCTCCCTCTTTACCCGGGCTTGGGACCGGCGAGAAAACTAGTAAGCTAGTAGCCTAGCAAGCTAGTATCTGGCGAGGTTAATAATAATAATAATTACTATTCAAGTTTTTGCGCTGCCTATAACTCCAAAAAACACCAAATTAACTAAATTTATTTGAAATATCACACACAGTGATAATGCAGTATTAACCAGTGAATGGCGTTTCATAATCATGTAAATTTAGTCACACACACAGCCTCCCAATTTGTCTTTTATCTTCCGCTTGTTTTTCTCTTGCCATTTTCCATATCTCCGGTAGAGGTGTTGCGTCATCCGACACGATTTCACGTGTGTGATGTTGAATCGATAAACAAAGCTTCAGTGATTAACCTCTCTCTCACTCTACCTGATTATATTACTTTTCAATACTCTCACTCTGCCCCACCCTATTTTGTATCTGTCTGTCTGGATTCAACACAGAACTTGGCACCGAAGTGCAGCAGATCGAGTTGCCACATTCCAAGTAGTACACAAAGGTAGACAAGAAGATGAATGTAGAGAATCAATAGAGTTTGACAAGTATGAGTTAAACAGAATGGGTAATGGTGGGAAGGAATATGAAAGATTACAGAGACTGAATACATATGCGCTGGCCATTGACAACGATTTTGAGCCATGTCACCTATTGTCTCCAGCCATTGATTCCTAGAGTCCCGACGGCCCCAACCCGGGAGTCTGCATCTCCCTACCTGACTCAGTTTAACTGTCAAGGATTTCATGGATTGATGCCATGTTTTTGTCTGGCCACCATTTACTCTTTTCTAACCTGCACTTATATCAGCTAGTAATGCCCGTCGTGGGGGTGGTGGTGGTGGTGGTCGTGATGGTTAGGCATGCGCACCACGTGACCGACCTAGCCATCTCAATCTATGTAACTTTATAGCCTCGTCGATTGATTATCCCTCTTTGCTCAACACTACGCCTAACGTCTACATTACTTACCTTATTATACCACCTAACGTGAGAAAGAGACCGCAGACATCTATGATCGAAAGCAGTCAACCTTTTCATGTCTTCAACTCGTATTGGCCATGTTTCAGAGCCATAGAGAAGGACGGAGCGAACTGATGAGCAGTACACACGTCCCTTGGTTGATAACCGTATGTCACGCCTACGCCAGTGAAAGCGTAAGTCACCGAAAGCAGCTCGAGCCTTTTGGATCCGTGCTGAGATTTCGTCGCCAATCGTCCGTTGGTGCCGATACAACTTCCCAAATATGTGAAGTGGTCAACATGTCATATCACTTCACTCCCTATCACTAAGCTAGGAGTGTTGACGTAGTCCAGTCCTTTAGCAGCATCTTACATTTTACAGGGGCGAATGGAATGCCAAACATACGAAGATTGCTGCTCTAGGTGTTCAGAAGACTGCTGGATTTTGTCAGCATCCTCCCCTAACAGGACTATGTCATCTACATATTCTAAGTCCATAAGACTATTCCCTGGTAACAAGTCGATTCCTAAGTACTTAAGTTCAGTTAAGGATACTTCCATTAGCATATCTATGATGAAGTTAAACAGAAGTGGGGAAAGTGGACGTCCCTGTCGGACACCACTGGTTGTTATCAATTCAGATGACAATTCCCCATAAGCCCTCACACGACTACGTGAGTTTGAATAGAGTGCCTTGATTAGTGCAATGTACTTTCTTGGCACTCCCTTCACAGTCAGACATTGCCATAGTACCTTTCGATCCACCGAGTCGAAGGCCGCCTTCAAGTCAAGAAATTTGGCAATTGTTGGACGCCGAAAAGTATGTCTGTGTTCTAGAATCTGTCGTAGAGTGAAGATATGATCTGTGCACCCTCTACCTGGTCTAAAACCTGCTTGATTTTCCCTCGTTTGTTCTTCCCGAGTTCTGCTTAGTCAATGCATGATTACTGAGCCTAGGATTTTAGAAACTGTGCGTTCGGTTGCTTATAGTTATTAATTCAATTGCTTTACATTACACTCTGTTTTTATTCTTTGCTTTTTCTAAACAACAAGGTGTATATTTCCAGTGTGACGAGTGTGAACTGTCGTTTGTCCGCAATTGGAATTTAGAAAAACACAAGAGAGAAGTGCATGATGGTGAGTTATGCCATAGTATGATTGTGCAGCATATATATGTATATAATTACTATGAGCTGGTGTTGCGTTATTCTGCTGCAAGAAAGCAATTAGTTAAACTGTTTGAACAGATTTGAGATCTCTTTCAGTTAACTTCAACTAGAAATAACACTTACTGCGTCTTCATCTATCCTGTTATACCTGAGCGTTGGCCATACTACCTGCTGACCGATTTCCTAGCCTAGCCCACCTAACCGCCTGGTGGCCAGATTGTTCTTAACACAGTCCCAATTAGTGAAGGGCGGATATAACTCTCATAGCTACTCAAAATGGTATTTATTAGCTAGTGATGACAGGAATATACTCTAGAGATACACAATTACACCACAACGCCGTCGGTAAGCTCTCGTCCCTTGCAAATGATACTGACCACCATGTGTTTCAATCTGCATAGAAAAATGGATTGACCGTTGATAGTGAAATGTCTGAGACTCAATTGAGGTTCTTTGATCCCCTACACTGGTACACGTTATAGAAAAGATTAGTAGCTCAAGTGGATGATTTGTAATTAATCGTGTTGTCTGAGCTGGTTGGTTTAGTTGCGGAGCTTTCGTCGTCTTTCTGCACAACATTCTCTTTCAGCGCAGTATTTAGCATAAAGTCAAATGATTTAAAATCTCCATGAATGATGATACAATAGCGTCTCCTGGGGACCAACCATCTTTACATATATGTATTGACCGTTTTCTATTGACTTGGGATTTTAAACTTACAACATACTGCCAATTCAATACTCAAATATATCAGGAAATAAAGGGAACACCAATGGGATCTCCCATATCAGGATTAATAGCTGAAGCCGTTATGCAAAGATTAGAATTAATAGCTCTACCTATAATTAAAACCGAAAATCTGGGTACGTTACGTTGATGATACATTTGTAATAATTAAGAGAAATTATTTAGAATATACCCATAAATTAATAAACAACATATTTGAAGACATCAAATTCACAAGAGCAGAAGAATTAGATAACACAATCCCATTCTGAGATGTCTTAATCAGGAGAATCAACACAGGAAATTTAGAAACACAAGTGTATAGATAATCAACGCCTACACACAGATCAAATGCTCACCTATTTTAGCAATAATCCAATTACTCACAAAAGAAACTGTGTGCAGACATTGTTTAGAATAGTTCAAACACACACTGTAGCACACCAGAGTTGAAAATAATGGAAGAAAAATACCTACAAACGGTCTTCAAGAAGAATAGTTATCCAAAAATTTCATCAAAAAGTGTTTAAAGTCGAATCAAAGCACCAACAAAGAACCATCATCAAAGACCAAATAGAAATGCATTCTACCATAAATCAGAAATATCTCTGAAATAACAGCTAGAATAATGAAACCGTTTGACATAGATGTAGCACACAAACCAGCCTAATCGCTTAATTCGATCTTAGGCAAACCAAAAGATCCGACAGAAAAAGGAGATAAAATTAATACCATTTTGAAAATAAATTGTATGGACTGTAACAAACATTACATCGGCCAAAGTGGGCGTCCCCTTCGAATAAGAATCCAGGAACACAAATCAGCCGTGAAGAGACATGATATAAATTTTTTAGTATCAATGTATACAGACAATTATGGACAAAAATTTGATTGGGATAGTGTCAAAATCTTAAACAGAGGAAACACCTAATGCAATGCCACGGAATTCCTAGAAGCCTGGTACTCAAATGAAAATGCAATTAATAAACACGTTAATATAGATGAAATATACCAACTAATAAAAAGTAAATCAGGTGGCCAGAAAGGTTAAAATCCAAGTCAATAGAAAACGGTCAATACATATGGTAAAGATGGTTGGTCACCAGGTGAAGCAATTGTATTATCATTCATGGAGACTTTAAATCATTTGACTTTATGCTATATACTGCGCTGAAGATGTCGTCCAGAAAGACGACGAAAGCTCCGCAACTAAACCAACCAGCTCAGAGAACACTATTAATTACCGTTACATGTGTTGAATGTTGATACGGTGAAGAAAGATTTCTTTCAACTAATCTAATCAACCCTACCTAGACTTACACTTGTTTGTTTAATTGTATGCACATACATACACAACGTGGTGACAATTTATTCATTATTAGTATCATCAGTATTTTATTCCTTTACTTTTCGAGTAGAGCATAGGCCTTCAAAATAGAACATCGGAGTTTCCGTAGCAGTAGCGTTTATTTTTACGGTGTGGATTTGTTAATCTCACGCCCCCAACCTTCCTTGTCTACTGGCCTTATTACTGGCTTAACGGGGTTTTACGTGTGTGTCGTGCGGGGTTCGAACCTTGAACCACATGGGGCCTGGTTGATGAGGGTTCTACTGCTGATCCACCAACGTATGGTGACCTAATTAGACATCTACCATATACCCCATTTTATCACTGAGGTGAAATTAACTGGCTAGTCAGACCAGTAAATCAGTATCACATATAATAGAGATGATGCAATACCACTTGTGGATATATGCAGAATTCGCATCAAGATGATCCACCGAAGATGAGTCTTTCAATGAATCTTTTACCGACCTGTACTGACACATATATATACCATTCAAAAGAATAGATATTTAAGTTGCGATAAAGTATTATATAATGAGGACGGGAGTAAGAAAAGGTTGGTTGTCTACTATCGCCAGTGATTTTCCCGATTGCAGGAGATTGGATAATGCGACAGACAGCGGCAGGCAATGAGGAAACAGGCATAAAATGGACTCACAAAAAACTTCGAGGATCTGGACTTCGCCCGCGATGATATATGTCTGATTTCCCACAAACTGAAAGACATGCAAGTGATGAAAGGCAAGAAGCTGGCAGAAGAAGCATCAAAGATAGAACTTCACGTCAGGTGAACAAAGAGAAAACAGAGGTGATGAAGATTCCTGGCCAACACCAACAGCAACAACAACAGACAACAATCAGCCAGCATAAATGGGAGGAACCTGAAAGAAACAACCTCCTTCACCTACCCACCTGGGAAGCATTGTTTCAACTACAGACGGACGGAACTGACGAGGATATCGAAGAAGCCAGAATCGGAAAAGCAAGACAAGCTTTCATTACTCTCAAGTCTGTGTGGAGGTCAACAGCACTCAACATCAAAAATAAGATCTGGATTTTCAACTCCAATGTGAAGTCAGTCAGTCAGTGCTACTATACGGATCAGAGACTTGGCGCATCATAAAGAGCATGTCAAACAAACTTCAGATCTTCATGAACAGGTGCCTTCGCTCAGTACTCAAGATGTGATGGCTGGCCAGAAAACATCAGCACCAGGGATCTCTGGCAATGAGCGAACCAACACAGCAGGAACCGATCATGAAACAAATAAGCAGGAAGAAACGGAGATGGATTGGCTGGCCATACGCTGAGTAAACCATCAAGTGACATCACTAGACAATTCATCGCTCGAGTGGAACCCAGCCGAAGGAGAAGCGGCGAGTTGGTCGTCAGTGCAAGTGTGACTTGGAGGAGGTTATGGGAAGAGGAGATGAAAGCATGTGTAGAGACTTGGAGCGGGGTGAAATAGTGCGTCGGTGGCACAGTGGTTAGGACTCTCGCCGACCATGCACATGGTCCGGGGTTCGAGCCCACGCTAACGCACACCTGATATCTATGGTTGGCCTGCGAAATTTGGGCTACCGATATCCATGCTGAAAATTCCATACTTGTACCAAAAATACGTTGTGGAATCAAGCTGTAATCAAAAATAAAAATAAATAAATAAATAGTTGGCAGAAAACAGAAGGCAATGGAGATGCGCAGCTGAAGCCATATGTTTCTCTAGGAATTAAAGGATACAATAATAATAATGATAATAATAATTATTTGAGACTTCGATCACAGTTAAACATCTAGGGGTCAAATCGGTTATGTAATGCGGAAAGTACTCCATGTAATCTACAAGTCTTAGAATGGGGCAATCTAAAATATTTCATAACCAGGTGTGAATATTGTTAATAAGATTGCGAAAAATCACTTGAAATCAAATAAATGAAGGGTGACAAGGGAGATAGCATCGGAAAGTGTTCAAAGTGTAAATAATAATAATAATAATAATAATAGCAATAATAATAATTGAATTAGTAAAGGGTAGGATATGCAAAATGAATAGACAAAACGAAAAATAGATAGGGCGAAAGCTGGAATGAGGATTATAATAGTTTAGCATAGACTCGCATAGATTGAGATAATGAAATAAAGGAGTAGTTGAACAACTTTCTTCTACATACAAAGTTCTGGTTTCTCTCTCTCTTCCGATTATCAGAGCTTCAGCAATGCAGAAGAATCGAATGCGCAGGCTATTTTACCCTTTAGAGATAACTTTAAAGGAAGAGGTGATAAAGATGAGATGACTAGTGTCGATCATATATTCAACTACTGAGCTTCTTATAGTAGCTGCATTTCCAACTCTTTGTAACCTAGTAGGGTAGTCTGTTGTACTCTATTTGACGAAGTCCATGTCGAACGACCTATGTATTTAGCTCCACAGGAGCAGGTAGGTTGGTAAACACACAGAGAGTTAGCCGACTGCATAGAATCTTGTCCTTTAGGTTATCGTGAGATCTTTACTTCAAGAATGTTGACAGCTAAGTCACCTTTGAGTTGAAGGTTCAAATGTATCATTAATTTCTTGGATACAAATGTGAAATAATATGGCATATGTTTTTGCAGCATACCTTTGTCTATAAAACATCATGGATATCTACTTTCCATCACAACATCTCTCAAAAGATTCAGCTCTTCTTCCATGGCGTAACAGCTACATACGGGGAATAAGAGTGACGAGTGATTGGATTGGCTTTCATTTTTAAACAAGGAGTACTTAGCTATAAATGACTCCGAGTAACCAGTCTAACACAATTGATGCCACCTTTTTTTTACAGTCATCCTGCATATTGTTGTCTAACTCCTTTTGAAAGAACACAGATCAACCTATATACCTGGTTTCAGAAGAGAATTTGAACTGATATACTCACAACGATTTGGTCATATATAAGGGATCTTGTTTGCCGAATTGATTAAAAGCAAACGACGACTAGAATACATCACCATCAGAGTTGTTACGAAGATGGCTTTCTTTAGAAAGTTAAGGATTTTTCTTTTTTAAGACATGTTGTGCTTATTCCTTCAGCCGCTCTCTCCGAAAGTCAGGGCTCTTATTTGGTGAGCAGGTGAAATGATAAGAACTCTCTTTATTGACTCATAGATGTCTAATTATAAAAATTAGTAATGTTGATTATTCATTCATAATATGAGTTTGACAAGCGGAGACATACAACTACATTCAGAGAGATAGCTTGAACACTAAATAACAGCCAACAGCTGAGATGGTATCACTTTGGTTTTCAAGATTTAAAGATGAAGTTGTCAGTTGACTATAAAGTTTACTCCTTGTTCATTTCACTTTTACACCTGAGTAGGTCAAGTTATTATTTCTTTAGGCGTTCCCATTGTTACTATCATTCTTTGTATAGGTCGAAAATTTCCACAATCCTGAATGCGACATAACAATTTTATTGCAAAAATCTTTTATAGTCAACACATGCAAAAATACATCACAGTTGGATGTTAGTCGATTTAGCGTATATACATCAGGATAGAAGGCGAAATATTATGAGTCAGCATTTCTCACGTGATCGATACACCAAATACTCGATCTCACACAACCTAATCTGAAGGTCAAGTCAGTCAATTTCTATTGGTAAATATTATCGTCGAAAGAAAATTTTCTTCGCTGTTTGTGCCTTTTCTTATGACTCAGTATGGGAATATTTCGTTCATTGAAAAACTCCAAGGACCCAGCGACAGTAAAGGAATTAGACAAATTCCTGCGTTTCTCTGTCAAGCTTGGTGAAGTCAACACGGAGCTTAATTTTCTTAAACGATGCATCGATAAGCATGAGTATCCAAAACATTACTGGAAGAATCTCCGCCGGAATCATATTTACCCTAACTCAAAGACACTAAAACGTCACACACTGAATCACATCGACGCCATCCGCTCACGCATACCCGAACTTGAGCGAAACATATCACAAAGAACCCATGCTTTATATGAACTATCTGATGATGAACGACAAACATTCCAGGATTACGTATCTAGTGTCATACAAAAGCGTTGTGACGATACTACTTCACGACTAACAAAAAGCTTGAAACCATCTGAAACTTTTTCGACGTTTCCACAGAATCCGGAGAAATATGTATTCAATTTCTCGAATTTTCCTCTGACTCCTGTTCAAATGCAAGTCCTATCACTTGGCCCAAAATTTTGCCATGTATCGAGTAAAACCAACGAATTACATACTAAAGTGCAGTTTGAGAATTTAATGTCACAGACATCCGATTTGTCACCGACTTCCGAAAAAGACCTAGATCAATTCAAAGCTTCAATTCTTGACAGCTGTTACAAGTACATTCGTACGCAACCGAGCCACCGTTACCTACTAACCAAAGAACACAGAAGACAACTTAAACAACTTCAAGAAAATAAGGACATAATCCTTGTCCGTCCTGATAAGGGCAGTGGGATTGTAGTGATGAATAGATCCGATTATAATGAGAAATTGACAAATATACTATCAGACAAAACCAAATTCTTTGAATCACCCAACCAAAAAGACACAACCGAAAGAACAGAAAACCTACTCACAAAATTGCTGAAAAGAATGAAAGAAGATTCAGTCATAACACAGGAGGTTTATGAGCAAATAAAACCATGTAGTTCAACTATTCCAAGACTGTATGGACTGCCGAAAGTGCATAAAGAAAATGTTCCACTTCGACCGGTCATAGACATGGTTAACTCACCGTATCACCAAATCGCGAAGTGGCTAGCTGATATCCTCGAACCAGTTAAAAGACATATGACAAAATATAGCCTCAAAGATACATTTGACTTCATCGACTCAGTGAAGGATGTCAACGTGTATGAAAGACAAATGATCTCACTAGATGTCGCCTCTCTATTCACAAGTATCCCCCTGACTGAGACAATATGCAACATTTGTAATTACATAGAAACCAACAACATAGAAGTTCCTCTCCCCATAAACTACCTGAAGGAACTTCTTCTCAGATGCACGTTCAATGTCCAGTTCAAATTCAATGAACAGTTCTATGTACAGAAAGATGGAGTAGCCATGGGGTCTCCTCTCGGTCCACTCCTAGCTGACTGTTTCATGGCGAGTCTTGAAAACAACATCCTTGATCCCTTGATAAGTCAACTGCACTTATACAAGAGATATGTAGATGATACATTTATAATCTGCGATGAAAAATGTGATATAGATTCTCTCCTGAAAACCTTCAACGCAGCGCATCCATCAATAAGATTCACCTTAGAACGCGAATCGAACAACGCATTTCCATTCCTCGATGTATTACTCACCAGAAGAGACGACTGTACGATCCAAAGATCGATATACCGTAAGCCAACATGGACTGGACAGTTTATCAACTTCCAGAGCTTTGTCCCACTGACCCGAAAGAGAAACTTGGTACGTACATTGTGCTCAAGGATTAGAAAAATCTGCTCGGAAGACACGGTGGAGAAAGAATTAAATTTATTGCGTGAAACCCTACTAGAGAATGGGTATCCGCCAAGATTCATCGACAAAAACATGAAGGAGAAGCCCCCGGTGCCAAATATCACAACGGTTCCTAAGAAGACTCTCTTCATGAACCTAGAATTCAAAGGTGACATCGCAGCGGAAATCCTCAGAAGCCGCCTTTCAAAAAGTCTGAAGAAGACATTCCCAACAGCCACTCTACATATAACATTCTCCTGCAGACAGTTAATCCAGTCTAACGTTAAGGACAAGATACCGCCTTTGGCCACTTCAATGTGTATTTATCAATTCACTTGCTCGTGTGGAGCAAAGTATATCGGCCGTACGCAACGTCAAGTCCACAAACGTATCCTGGAACACTGCCCAGCTTGGTTAGCCAGAGGAGAAAAGAAGAATACCAACAGCTCAATCCTCGAACACCTTGTTATCTCCGGACATCGAGCACCCCCACACGAAAGCTTCACAGTGGTACACAGAGTCCCTCAATATCGTACAAAAGGACTCCGGATACGACATCTGTACATAGCCGAGGCACTAGCTATTCGTGACATAAAACCGGACCTATGCATACAAAAACGATACATACATTCTCTAGCCCTACCATGGCCAGAGTAAATTTCTAACTATAATTTTTCTCCTCTCTTTTAATACGTAAGTTCACTGTTATTATTATTATTATTACTGTTCTTAATACTTTTATTATTATTACTATTCCCACCATCCATATTTTATTACTACTCTATGACTGTTTATTAATAACATTGCTTTTTCACACAGATCTTATACAAAACTACTGTAAAACCTTTCCACTAGTTCCTGTCCACTCTACACTAGCTTATTGATTAGTCATTATCTCACACTTATTAGGTCATGCCAACTTCTGTCTCCTTTCTAACTTACAATTAGTCATCCCTTCTTACACCTCACACTATGTAGCAGAATTTTCAAGGACAAAGTTTACCAGTATCTGATTGGTCAAAAACTTATGTGTTTAATTATAATTACGATTGTACAGCTCATGAAAATGAATCGTCGAAAAGAAAATTTTCTTCGCTGTTTGTGCCTTTTCTTATGACTCAGTATGGGAATATTTCGTTCATTGAAAAATATTATCCAATCAGAATACTGCTCGTTTATCTTTAGCCTTGTAATTGATTGGTCTTGCGGAGTAGTAATTTAGATAGTTTCACTATTAGATGACAGCAGATGGTTGATATTGTTACGGTAGAAGACAAGAGACTTGCTACAGGAATGTTCTCTTGGAATTTGATATTTCTATACAGGGGAAATTATGGCCATCTTTTATGAAAATGCACAGACCTTGCATGCTCTGCTGCTTCTGCTGCCCTTTGTATTGTGTTTTCTTACATTCTTACAATGTCTTACATTTTTCTCTGCAATCCTGGTTCATCATTTCCTCTCTTTGATATAAAATCTGTCTCTTTGCCCTTTGGTTGTTTTTATGCAATTTAACGTCTCTTTACATACTACTGATAAATCTTGTTAGTAGCACTCGACGCAATATGACTTTATTTCTAGTTCTTAAAAAATTATTGGCAGTTTTCAGTTGACATTATACACCGTCTTTTTATTTTTATCATTTGAATTTATCACTTTGTATAGATAAGATGAAGTCTCCTCTTTACTATGCACCACGTTGTTATTGTGTTATTCTCTGTTGTGTTGTATTCAGGTGAAAAATTCAATTGTCCCCAGTGCGATAAAATGTATTCGACCAAAAATTTCCTTAACCAACATGTACAGGTGCATCATAAAGGTGAGTGATATGTGGTGGCCTGTGTGTGTGTGTGTGTGTTTATTCATGTCAACACTTATGCTGATCGAACTGTTTTTTTTTGTAATTTGAAATGCTTTGTATCGGTTATTATTATTCTTTTGGATTTCGGGTGGAAAAAATGGGCATCAACAAGATATCTCCATTTTGTCTTATTCTCTTCAGTCTTCAGCTGTCACCATGACTGCCCTTCAGCTTTCATCCCCATGTGATCCTCGCACTGATTTTCAGCTTGTCGTATCTCATTTGGGTTCCACTGGAGCGACAGCCTGGCACGCGATGTTACCCAGTGACCTTCTAAGTGTATGTCCTATCCATCTCCATTTCCTTCAGCATACATGTTAAGCAATAGGTTTTCACTTGTTGATTCGTTCTCACAGTTTCTTGTTGCTAATTCTTTGTGGCCATCTGATCTCCAGTATGAAGGTAGCGAAGGCAACTGTGGATAAAAGTTTGCATTAGTCTGTTGGAAGTCCTTATCGTGATATGCCAAGCCTCTGAACTCATATAGAAGAATCGAGTTGAAATTGTTATTGAAAATTCCGACCTTTTTTCTTTATGGTGAGTGTAGCAGATTTACAGAATGATTTCAAAGTGATCAGCGTGTGTCTTGCTCTCCGATTCTGATTTCGACATTCTCTTCCCTACTGGCTGCCTGGTTTTGAAACGACACTTCCTATATAAATGAAGGAAGTAATCTCTTGTCTTTCTATTCCGCTGATATTGATTGTTGGTTGGTTGTCTTTTCTATGTTTACTTGAAGTCATGTCTTCGCTGTCTGTCAACTTGTTGCCTTTGCCTGTAGGTCTTCGAATTTATATGACCTTACAAGTAAATCATTCACGAAATCGAGATCTTCTCGGGTCTTCTCATTGGGCCAATGTATTTCTGTCTTCTCGTTCCTGACATACAGTCAGTCTTTGACATAATCCAGTCCATCACAATTATAAATGTGATCGGTGGTAATAGACAGTGAGCTTTGTCATATTCGTGTATTCACTTCTGTTATGTCGCTGCTGCTGAGTGGTTAATAGTAGTTTTCCCCGTCGCCAAATTGTTATGTACTCGTCGCCAAATTGTTGCTATGTACTGGTCGAGAATTTAATAGTCCTGACGCAGGAAAGACGCAAATCAGAAGACCACTAGGTTTGCGATGATACTTCTATTTTCCAAACACAAGGAGAATGCAAAAGTGGTATCACACCAGTGTCACACAAGATTGTGAGAGCGAAATATATATGAATGTCCAGACAAGTGTGTGAACAAATCAATAGACAGTTTTAACATGAATGGCTAATTATAATGGTGTATCGATCCATATATACATAGCAAAATATAGCAGACATGTCAACAACCACACATATAATATGGATATATGTCACCAAGCAATGGACTGTCAACAAACACTCCTATTATATATAATATGAGGGGAATATACATTGTTAAAGGAGACAGGTTCATCAAAGTGAATTGGTCACAGACTAAACGAGCAAACAGAAAGAGAGACCACCATACATATATATATATATATATATATATATATATATATATGGATACATATCAACTTCAAACGCTTCTCTGAGTTTCAGTGGCATGTTTCATTGTCATGTAGCTGTTGAAGGAAATTGATAAAGTTTTATGACACTGCATTCGCTCCCACCAAATGTAAGTTGTTGCTACAGGACTAGACTACATTGACTTCTAGATTAGAAATAGGAAGTGAAGTGATAGAGTACGTTGACCGCTTCACTTATTCGGGAAGTACCATCAGCCCCAACGGGTGGATCTCTGACGAAATCTCATCACGGATACAGAGGGCTAGTTTTGCATATGCCGGTCTACGCCGTCTCTGTCGTAGACATGATATCCTGCTGTCTGTTGACCAAAGGACGTGTGTACTGCTCAGCAGCCTGCTCCGTCCTCCTTTATGGCTGTGAGACCTGGCCATTGAGAGTGGAAGACATGAAAAGCCTGACTTGCCGTCTTTGATCATAGGTTCTTGCGCTGTATCTCCCGTGTGAAGTGGTATAATAAGGTGAGCCACATTGAGATTAGGCATCGGTCGAGTGCTAGGTAGGGAGGGGAAATCAGTGGACGAGGCTGTGAAGTTACGCTAATTAAGATGTTTAGGATATGTGTTACGGATGCCTAGTCATCGCCTTCCTCGAGCAATATTAGTGGATGTAGGGTCAGGCTGGAGAAAAGCTAGCGGCGGTCAAACAAAAACTTGGCACCGGTCAATGAAATCCACAACATTTAGTCTAAGCCACGTAGGAAGGTGTAGACTAGCTGGTTGGGATCCTCAGGACGGTGAAAGCCAATGGTTGGAGACAATTGGTGATATGGCTCAAAATCGTTCTCGATGATGGCGCAGATGCATCCAATCCTTGTGACATAACACCCAATATAACCATACTGTTCTTCGATAAATCTATTCATTTTGCCGTATATATCTATTGACTGTCTCTGTTTTGCATTTCTTTTTACTTCTCTTCCTTTTTGTGCTAAGTGAAATGTGGTGACTCGAACTGTTGCACATCGGTGTAAATTTCTACGATGAAACTAGTCAGGATGACACTGCGGCCTGTAGTGATGAACCAGTTTCTAAATTACCTCACCGTCATCTCTGTCGTAAGCCTTTTCAAAGTTTATGGAGTCGACGTTGAGAGATAGGCTTAACAAGCACTTTATGCTCTGTTCCATGACAATACGTAGAGTTGCAGTTTGATCTGCACATGATTTGCCTTTCCTAATTCCTCGTCATTCTATGTGGGCGAAGTTTTGCATCCACTATATTTTTTATTCTCTCCAGGATGTGTTTCGCTCGGTGTGGAGAAGACCTTGTTTATGCATTAGTTGTTGTAGAAGCAGGCGTAAGTCACCCTTCTTTGGCAGTTTGGTAAGATTACCCTTCTTCCAGTCAGTAGGTACCTTTCCTTCCTTTTAAACTTCTTGGTATAGTGACGTGAGGATATCCACTGCGGTCTCTAGATCCGTTTTCTGTTGGGTTTTTCCTAGCACATATGCTATCGATTCACAACATAATTTTTACACATTAAAACCTAATTTACTGATCATGTAAAGTAAGTTTATTATTAACCATAATTTCTAATCATTTTGTGTTTTCAATGGAGAACAGTAAAGCTCTGTCTTGTCAATCGGTCATCCATGTCTTAGTGTAAGAGTACTATTCGACTGATCAATCATTTAATGTCGTTCCCTGAAGGTATTAGTAGAACGACAACCTCGAGTCTACCGTCTTCTTGATCACAAGAAGAATAAACCCAAAGGAGGCATAAAAATATGAAATAGATTTAGATGAATAAATAACCTAAGTTATATATTGCACTGTATTGACTGCATTGTATCACAATTGTGTCAATGGTCATCGTTCAACTAGTAAAAACAGTAATGAAGTGGGTATCTCATCCAGGTAGGTGGCCGACCAGCGTGTCACATCGACTGCCAGTTATCTTTTTTAACAACTTGTCAATTTTCAAAAGAATGAATACTGAACAAAGAATACTCTTTTCGATAACCCCTTCATCATCAGGCTCTACAGTTATATACACACATTATAGTGAATGAATGAATTAGTGTTATGAACAACATTAATGTTTCTGTTTAAATAACATCGAATCAATAATATTGATGGATTACAGTTCAATAGCATCAACATAAAATAACCTGAATGTCAGAAGAATTAGGAAGGATAATATTACAAATTCATGAATTTATAGTCTCTACTGAAGGTTAGCCTGGACAGTAGTAGTGGCTAGCTGGACTTGTTTCTTTTGGAGACAGAACACTGGTTACTTGAGGCGAATCGCAATAGCCTTTGATGTTTGGAGCATGAGGTGCTTCGATGTTTTTGGCAATTTATTTGGCAACCGGTATATTATAGAGAAGGATTCTTCTACGCTGGCTGGTTTGTACCAGATGTTCCAATATCGAGCTGTTAATAGTTTTCACTACACTTTTACTTAGCCATGCTGGGAGATGTTCTCGAGTGAGCACGAAAAATCAAGCCTATATAACTGGCTCCACTAAAGGCGCAGTTGAGTTGGTAGATACAATTTGAAGTGGCCAGCTAGTCTAGATACCTCATCTTTCAGTCGAGGTAGCACCACCATCGGTCGTGTAGAGAATAATACGTGTAGTTCGCCAGAGCATTAAAAGTTCTTTGAACTGATTTTCTTAATTTCTTCGTAATTATCTCTCTTGGTATATCGCCCATGAATTGTAGTCGTATATAAAAGGGGGTTCTCGTTTTTACAGATAGTGATGAGTAGTCCTTTCCCGTTTTTTCAATTGTTTATCTTTTCTATCATTTCAAAGACGTCATTTATTATTATTATGATTGTTGTTTCATGTGTTTGTCAATTTCTACTCTACTCTACTCTGATCTGATCTGACCGATCTGCTGACTGATTGACTGACTGACTGTTTCTATTTACTTATTTATTATTTGAAGGTGTATACTTTTCGTGCAGCAACTGTGATCAAAAGTATGCCACGAAGTATCGATTAAATAAACATATGAAACGTTGTATTATAAAGTGAGTAATACACTAACAACTTTACTCAATCACAAATGGTTTACTTTTATTTTTTAATTTTGATTAATCTTCAAGAAAAAACACCAATATTGATTTTATTTTTTTGCTTCTTCTCTGTTTCTGTCACCTTATTCCTTTGAAAACGATTTGACCTGTCGATGTATTCATAGAGTGGGTAGGTGGTGGCAAAATGGACAATGGTAACTTGCAGTGAAAGATGTTGTGAAGTAGTCGAAAAAATAATAAAATCATTTGGATAATTCTAATTTTATAAAATATTTAAGGGAAGGGTGAAGTAGCCATGTAACGATGGCTAAGATATTGAAAGTGACTGTCTACGAATTTCTCTTGAATACATGGGTCTAGCTGGCTTCTTCTTGGGTGGATTCCGATGGCTTCAGCTGTAAGTAGAAGACAAATTCGTAAGACAAAATTTAGATTAGTTGGAACGCGATAAATAACTTTGAATGGTGTGATAACATCAACTTTATACTCATTGTCTACATAGTGTACTAATACAGAGCCATGATGAATGAATCTTCTCAACGCCTTGTTTGTAATTATGAGGGATAATGTTCGGAAGTACCGATCATGAACCTGCGTCATTATACGCCTAATGTTATATAAGCCATCTTTTATTAGATAATACCTTTGCAGTGCTGGTACTAATGAACTGTTGCTACGGAAAGAGTTCTACATCGTAGTGGTTGGTTGCAGCGTTCACAACATGTTTCATTTTCCCCGTAATTTCAAACACATAAAATTTGAGTTAGTGATATACTGTGAACCTAGCAAAATATTTTTTCCCTTGGAATAATGTGTTCATTAACATACCTTTCTTGACACTGGCTCACTTGTGACAATCACTGCAACGGGTAGCATGATCATCAGTACTTCCACTGAGGTGACACATTCTGTCATCATAATACCTCCACAAGGATGAATCCTTGTTCCCTAATTCCAATCCGTCTTATATAAAAGACAATATTAGAATACTTCGTGTAAATTAGATTTAACACACAAGACCATCATTTTCAATTAATGAGTAGCTTATTAGCTTGATGTTTACGTCCTAGGTCATTGCTGAATTCGCACCCATTGGGTGTTTAAAGTTTAACTTCACCCGTGTTGAAGGGTGTTAGTAGTCGTAGTGTTTATTGACAGCGTAACACATATGAGAATATTGACGACAACAAGCGGAGGTGCTTCAACGCCATTTGTTTTGCCAGGATTATAACAGCCAAAACAGTCAGTGTTCCTATGCTTTACGCCTTCCAACAAATTGGCTAAACAAAGTATAAAAGCATAAGAAAGGCGTTTACACATTTGATATCTTGTCATGGGTGTCGTGAGCAGCTGTTTTTTTTCTCAGTTAATGATAGATCACAGGAATAAGTGCCTCCCCTCCACATACTCCCTCCGTCTGTCCACAGTCTTGTTGGATGATGTGCATTATACCTCAGTTGATAGACTAAATACTACTCTGCGATATTTTCGTGATTGTTTTGACTTTACTGTAATTCGTATACTCCTTGTACCTAACTCGACCCCTGAGGTGATCTGTGAGGGATGAATTTGATGTCGTTATGTTTTATAAAGTGAATAGCATGGTGTAATGACGAAGGCTTCATTTATTTATTTATTTTTGATTACAGCTTGATTCCACATCGTATTTTTGGTACAACTGTGGAATTTTCAACGGTGATATCGGTAGCCCAAATTTCGAAGGCCGACCATAGATATCAGGTGTGCGTCGGCGTTCTTGTAGACGAGAATTTCCAATTGAAATTGGGACTGAAGATGTTGACTAGTAGGTGACTGAACACTGCAACCAAATCATCATTCATATCGCAGAGATCGACCATGTCAACATGACAATCCTGGTTATTCTAACTTTTCAAGTTCGATCACTGATCGATGTCAGTAAGAGAATCATTGAGTACTAGGGACTACTGGACAGCTGTCGCTTCCGCATATTTTGAGAATGATGGGCAGGATGTACCCACCTCCAGGATTTTAAATAAGGATCTTCCGGTTACAAGGCGCGGTCGTAGACTATTCAGCTAGTGGGATCCGATCCAATGGCCAGTGAACTCTAGCTTCTATCGATTCGTGATTATAGCGTGACAGACCACCAGCTAGAAGTTTAAGTTTCATGAGTCAGTCGGTTCACAGTGCATGGATGGTCTAGGAGCGCGCCTTGCAACCGGAAGATCCTCGACACGAACCGTGGAGGTAGGTGCGTACAATGAATTAGTTCGAAACTAGGCGGATGGAACAACAACTGTCCAGTACTCCCTCCTAACTGGTTTTCAACGGTTCTCTAACTGATATGAATAATCCGTGATGAAACTTGAGAAACAGACCAACAAATCCTTGGAAACAAACTCTTGACTATTCTGTGTAACATTGTGTACTGTTTATTTTCATTGGAAAATAAATTCATGTCTTCTGTATGTGTGTTGCTTATTTTTTATTATTATTATTGTTATTCTTTCCATTTTAGAAAAACTGATGTCTTCGAAGAATTCATCGAAGCGGAGAGCTGATGAATGAACAACAGTCGTTTTTTATCCTTATGCAGATGAAGTGTTTTTTTTTTACCTGTTAAATGTGATTATTTTTTTTACTTTACTATTATTATTATTGCTATTGCTGTGCCTCACCCTGCCTCCCGACAGTACCCACCACCACCGACACCCATTCAAGAAGCAATTCAAAGTCAGTTACAGGATAAAACTCTCAATGTCACTGTCACTAACTGTGTGTACATATCCAGATTTTCTAAACGTATGTGATGTTTAACTACAAACATTCTGCACATGCATATTTTTGTTTATTTTTTATACTTTTATATGGAGTGTTGACCAAAGAAAACCTTGTGAAATAAATTGTGTTGTGTGATCCAGTTTCATTTTCGTTATAGCAGTATCCGTTTGTGTATCATGAGGTGTATATATTGCCGATATTTTTTGTCATTGTTGATTTCACCTCTTGACTGCGATTAATAACCAACCAACTAGTTGATGTGCTCACGGTGTGCTTACCTGAGACATGGATGAAATGTACTGGCGTAGAAATTGTCGAGCTGTATTGTAGGGTTTAATCGCGAATTAATGTCACTTCTGGAACCATTGTATAAAGGTCATCAGGGAGTAGTGTGGATAGCTGTTTTGTCGTACGCACTCACGACCCCACTGCGATTTGAACGCAGGTTATTCTGGTTTCCTGGAGTTTAAGTGAGTTACTTGCTGATGATAGTGGCTGGTGGCTCTGGTGCTCAGTTCAGGAATCAGCAGAAGTTACAATTCGTGGTCCGTTTGATTCCCGCCAAATCGACTGATTGGTCAACGAGCTTGGCGTGATAACTTGGAGGCTCTGGGTTTGATCCTTTGTGGATAGGTTCATGAGTACTGAAGAGTTGGAACATCTAGACGAGACGGCTAACTAAGGACTCTATGGTGTTTAATGATTCTCTAACTATCATCCATCCATGAGCAATTTGAAACTAATCACACCTCTACAAGCTAACTCTAGTTTTTTCATTTCAACGGAAATTCATCTTATCATAGTGTGTATTTGTGCGTAGGTGGTATAGCGGTTAGGACGCTCACCAACCATGCACATGGTCCGGGGTTTGATGCCCGGCCACCGACACACTCTTTTACCTCGCTGAGCCAGAAATAATTCTGGTAAAGGGGAAAGGTTGGGCATGAGGCTAGCAACCCCATCCTGTACCAAATAAGCAGTGCTATAGAAACTTCAAGCCACTAGCTTGAAGGTGTCCTATGTTCCACTGGGGAATGTGAAGGAAGAAAATAGTGTGTATTTCATCTTTACAGTTGTGCTGTTACTGTCTCACGCTTATTTCACAACTATCCTGTTTCGTCTTAGTTATGTACAGTTGAGGTGTATGTGTGTATAGTACACGATTACTGATTTAGCGTTTGAACAGAGTGATGAATTAGTCATGTTGAGTGATGAGTGTCAGTGGAGGTGGGAAGAAGATTTAGATATTAACTAACCATGGGACTTTCACTGATAAACTCACTCAGAGACAATCTTTGTTAAGCTTGAAGCTCCATGTAAGTCATTCAGGCGAGGTAATTTTATTTAGCAAATACGATGTCAAGTGAAACGAGTCGATCAGAGTGAATTAAAGATTTTTGTAGAATAATGAAATATGTTGAAAGATGAACTTCAGGTAATTTGAAAGAAACAAGCAGGCATTGATATGTATGCACTACCACACAGCTTACCCTTGAATAGGATAGTTCAGAGAAACAGCCTTAAGATGTAATTTAGCTATGTGAAGGTTGATTGTAATCGATAACCAGATGTTCAGTTGTATCAAGTGTGAGAACTTCTATGTCAACTAAGGTGGATGTTCTCTTGGTCTTCACATGCGAGAATATGGGTTGGAGGTTAGGTTGTAAGAGAAGACGGAAGTTGGCTTTGAAAACAGGATCATCCAGGGGAGCTGGGATTATACTATGACAAACTTAACTGCACTGACAGGATGAGAAATGCTGTGAAGTTCCATGCAAATACTAACTAAGAAAATGAATAGGGAAAGAAGTAACCCGGAAACAATTGGAAATACCAGTGTACATCTATACACAGGCGTGCATTACTGACAAAAATTATCAGTAGTATGTACAGATAAGTTCATCGAAAAAAAATCATCAGATAGCGGAGAGATGGATTTCACGTAGAAGAGGTGAAATGATGAACCAGTATTTCGGCGAAACATGGAAGTCATGTAAAGAATACAACGAAACACAATACATACGTAGGGCAGCAGGAGAACACGGTAGATCTGAGCAAATGATGATTTTCATAAAAGACGGACATCATTCCCTGTATATAGCCATATCGAATTCCAAGTAAACAATCCGTTGCTAAGTGTCTTGTCTTCTACGGCTACCACATAATCTCTCTACAGATTTTAAGCGTTGGATAATGTTTCTTTATTAAAGTTAGGATCATAATCGCTGGATATTTGATCATTTCAACATCATTCCGTCTATTATCCATTGACAGGCTTAATCTTCTATCTAGCAAGCGAATGCCATCTCCGTTCTCCATTATAACTTAATTGACACTGATGACTGTCTGACATCTACGGTATACGTGGATTTTCCTAGGTCTCCGTCTTTTACAATATCCCAAAAGAAACGGGTCGATTTTCGACACCATTTCAGACTGAGTTAAAAACCAAACCTGCATCCGAACACACGTGTCTCAACGTGTGTAGGTGACAAACAGACTGAGCAAGTAAATACTTACCTTTCAAATGAATCCTGGTCAATGAAAATACTCCATAATCTCTAATAAATGTGAACAAAACGCGGAATTCTCGTTGAGTCATAAAGACTATTCACAGTAGGGAATCTTCCTCATCGACGAAGTTATCTTTTAAGCAAGTGCTGTCGTAATTATATTTACTAAGTACACGTAGAAGTCTATTACTATTGTCGTTTGGGGGTTTGAAATGATAAAACATAATAGTATCTTTATTCTGACCAGTATTTATATATGCTGCATAGAATTTACAGTGGAATATATATGGTGCCCTCGTTTTTTTATATGCGAGGTCTTGAATTAAAGAAGTAATTGATAGTAGGTCGCGTGACACAATGTCCGTCTGACCTGAAGCGCAAACCAATCCCTTATGATATTTCTTCTTCGTCTTTTTCGAGAAGTTCTTGACATCTAGCTTAAAGCTGCTTCAAATAGAGGTAAGAGGCCCAAGGACTCATCTGAATTATCGAAGACTTCAGGTGGTTAGTTTTATCACTGAGGCATTAGTAGTGTAATGACAGAAGACAAGGGCCAGGCCAGCCAGATCGTTAATTGAGAAAATCAACAGGTCTTAATAGATTTTTTGTATATTACTATTCGTTATTATTAGGAGAGACACAGCGTCTTCCGACTGGTTGTTTTCCTGCTGAAGGTTATTCTGTCATTTGTTTGTTGCTGTTTCTTAGACGGTCCTGTGATATAGTGCTATAGTGATATACCTGCTAATCGTATCCGCCCACGTTAAGTCTTTGTTTTTGTGTTTTTCTCGAGACCCAGATTTGGGACGTAAACATTGACGTGAATTGATGTCTAGCAATTTCGGCTAGCTAACAGCTCTCACCACATTAGTTTGTGCCAAAAAATATTAGGAACAGTTATCTCGTGTATTCAGATATGTTTCCACCCATGGTTTAGTAGAAAAATGTAAATGCAGGCTGTAAATATTTTAAATGACTCGTCAGAGTTGAGAATACTATCGGAAATCATATCTTGATAGATCAAAAGCAAACTGTCCTAGAGGAACTAACTATATGCCATGTAATGACGAGGGCTTTTTCTTCTGGTAGCCCAAGTTTTAAACAGACCGCCGGAGAAATATTTTCCAAGGGGCAAAAAGAAGCCATTCAATAGTCAATAACACAATAGAAATAAGGGTTTCCAATTGTTACTAGATAAGAAGTAATGGTGTCATTGCGTGTTCGTCCTCTTGACAAGTGTTGTACAGATCAGCCCCGACCGAAAGCTGCTGCCTTGACGTGGTGGTCGGACTCGAACACCGCAATGATCAATTCAAACTATGCTGGCTGAGACTTATGTCTCTTGAGGTCCTACCGTGCCAGGCAGGTTGTTTGGATAGCGGTTAAACAAAAAGCAGCTACCCAATCCAACATCATGTCCAATACAAAATTACAAAATTTCATGCCGGATCGGCCGTGGCCCGGATTAATAACGACCGCGCTTCCTGCTGCCATGTCACAGGGCAGGAGTGATAAGTATGCTACTGAGGCACACCAAACAAAAGAGAACAAACAAAAACAGGTCGCGTGTGACCGGCCTCAAGCAGTTGTCCCCTGGGCTCTGCGGTCACGCAACCAACTTCCACGGTGTGGGCAGCCGGGAAGTAACAATCGCCCTCACAATCCGAAACGCACGCGAAATCTCTCTATTACTCACTCATCTTTGTCTTCATCTTCATCTCTATCATCTTGCCTTCCTTCCACTGATGCAACTCCTCGACTTGATAGCTCTCCACTTCCTCCCACTCTGCGTCCACTAAAAAAGATGGAAGCCAAAAAACCGCCACCAACAGCCTCTTAAAGCCGCGCCACCAATTTCATATAGGAGCTCTTAATGTTAGGACACTTTGCCAAATAGGACAACAAGCATCACTAGCCAAGACCCTGGCATCACGAGCCATTGATGTATGCTGTGTTTCAGAAACACGCATACAAGACCCAAGTGTGGTTATTCACCTAACCCCACCTGGCCAACAGGATGAATCTACAAAATTCACCTTGAGGGTGTCAGGAGATGCCACAGCCAGTTCACGAGGATTAGCTGGCGTTGGGATAGCTCTGAGTACTAGGGCAGAAAAGACATTGCTTGACTGGATCCCAGTAGATAGCCGAATGTGTGCTGTCCGCCTGAACGGATCAGTAAGAAGGAGGAAAGACTGCACTACTCGCCGATGCCTTTTCGTAATCTCCGCCTACGCCCCCACTGACTGCAGTTCAGATGAAATGAAGTTGCATCCACTCCTTGTGACTTATGATCTCCAATGAAACTGTTTTGTTTTTCTTTATTACTCCTTTGTGTCACACCTCTGCTCACTGTTTCTATTATGCTTTTCTTGTACTTTCTTCTCTTGCTTCGCATGCTACACGGAGTGTGGCGACATGAACTTCCGCACATTTGTGCAAAGTTCTATGTCGAAAACAGACAGACAGACAGATCAGCCAATGAAACCCAATAAAAAGAATAAAAGGAACATGTAAGAGTGAGAGTGTGGTGTATTAAATAATGTTTAGAAATAGGATCACAGACAACCAGGGAACAGTTTAAAACTATGGAAGAACCAAACATTGAACGGATCTTTTATATTGACCATGGGACTGAGATCCTGGAACTTCTCTGATATATAGTTACATGATGTGTGTGTTTGTTTTTGACAGTCTATTATATTTTGCAATGTGTAAATGGATCGATATTTCATTATAACTAACAATATGCTTTTGTCTGTCCACTAACTAAATAAACATGTATGACCTTGTTGTCACATGACATTACAACCAATCATGTTAAGATGACTGTCTTATTGGTTCATGTGTATTAGTCATTTTCAAATATACTTTTGTACTGGACATTTGTTCCCACGTTTCGTACATTGCGTACCATTTCACTTACACACTAGTGTGACATTTATTTTCCTTGTCTGGGAAAATACAAGCATCGTAAACCTCGTGGTCTTCTGGTTTCCCTCTTTCCGCGTCAGGACTATTAACTACTCGACGAGTACATGATATAATTGGCGACGGGGAAAACTCCAATAACCACTCAACAGGAGTACATAAAATTCTGACAACAAAGTGGAAGGGCATCACCGTTTATTAGGCACAACACGTCACAGACAGATAAATTTTGAAGAAGATATACTATGATAAATTGGTGGATGGAACCATCGGTGGAATTCAAGATGCGCATTTCGTCCTATTTGGGACTTGTCAGCTGGATGTACCTGCATATCCCAGTGAGTGAGTGAGTGATAGTGTTCCCACTGAGGCGCGAAGCCTGTACCCATTGTTTCAAACGGAGAAGCATTATCCAATTGGATGCGCCATCATTTACTCACTGTGGAATGCAGGTGAATGCAGCTGACGGGTCCCAAATAGGAAAAAAATGCGCCTCCTGGATACCGTCCAGTGCTAGTCCCCATCCACCAATCTACTTCAAGTTATACAATCAGACACCGTCGAGGCATATAAATAAAGAGCTGACACGTCAACCTGAGGCTGAGTCAGTCGTCAACAGAAAATTTCTAAATTAAATATGATATGCTGAGGATTAGAGAAACACTCTAGTTCATACTGTGACGAACTTGGGCAATTCCCTTATGACGAACCACTTAGTTTCCTCTCCTCTGTGCATAACATGTTACTACATAAATGTAAAATAAGAGTCACCGGAATTTTATCTCACTAACTGGCATAATCCACTCGTCAAATGAATGAATGCATCAGTGAGATGATAACTCTAAAAGAAAAGAGAGGTAGAGGTGTGGCCTTAGCATTAGGGTAGAGAATAATCTCAGCATACGCTGTTTACTCCAGTAAGGTGAAATATTCCTACTTATTGGACATTGAGAAGACAAAAGATAAAGGAGACTATGTGAAGAGTATCCTTTTCAGTAACTTCTTCATCTACCTCAACAGGTATGTGATGTACATTGGCATAATATTTAAAGACTAATCGGTATTTGGCAATATTGATTGATGTTTTTGCATACTGTTGAGTTGATAAGATCAATAGAATTACAATAGAAAAGCATGTTTGAGTAATAATAATAATAATCCCAATAGCAATATGCATGAAAGTGTAATGCTACATTGTATATCATATAAAATTAAGACGAAAATTTATCCGACAGTTAAACATTTTCTAAACACAAAAGTTGGGCTTCTTCAGCTGGATTCCAATGAATTCAGATTTATGTTAAACAGGAACTCGTGAGGTAAAATTAAGGTAAGTCGGAATAGGGTGGATAACTTTGAATGCCTCGTTAATATCGACTATATTTCCATCATCTTCAAGGTGAGCTGAGACAGAACTTAACTAGCCAGGATGATGTTCAGATATCCAATGTTGCACATGCTTATTTCTACGCACAATGCAACAAGCTCCATAGAAACAGTAGAAATAGTAGATGTACATAGGGGAGACTGAATTAGGTGGTTCATCTCGTGAGAGTTGCCTGAGTCTCCCTCAAAGTACTTACTGCAGTGGTTCTATAACTCTCAGTGTATCTTCTTCAAAATTTATCTATCAGTCACGCACTGTGCTTGATTAACTGTGATGTGCTTAGTGAAAACTAAGGTGTCAAAAGTTACAAGAAGTCAGTCCCATCGTAAGGAGGCGCGAATCAACCAGGTAGCTTGATTTTCTGGTAGAAATGGAGTAACAAATGATCTAGTTCTCCAGATTTCTCTTCGGAACATCTTATTTCTACTCGCATATTACTAATACCAATGAGTGACAAAATATGGCTAATCGGTCATTCGAATACACTTCCTACATTAAGGAAGAAACAGAAGATTAATTAAGAGGGCACAGAATAATTACTCAAGGGAAGGGTTAGTAAAACTAGAAAATTACAGTTAATTTTACATAACCAATAGGTTACAAGGTTAAAGATTTAAGAGTAGTATTCTGATTGGATAGTATTTACCAATAGAAATTCAGTGGCTGGACCTTCAGATTAGGTTGTGTGAGATCGAATAATTGGCGTATAGATCACGTGAAAAATGCTGACTCATAATATTTCGCCTTCTATCCTGACGTATATACGCTAAATCGACTAACATCCAACTGTGATGTATTTTTGCATGTGTTGACTATAAAAGATTTTTGCAATAAAATTGTTATGTCGCATTCAGGATTGTGGAAATTTTCGACCTATACAAAGAATGATAGTAACAATGGGAACGCCTACAGAAATAATGACTTGACCTACTCAGGTGTAAAAGTGAAATGAACAAGGAGTAAACTTTATAGTTAACTGACAACTTCATCTTTAAGGACCATTGGTTCGGGTCCCAGTGGCTCAATGGTCTACGAGCTCGCCTTGTAACCAGAAGGTCCTGGGTTCGAATCCCGGTGGGTGCGTACTGCTGAGGAGTCCCAAACTAGGACGAAACGGCTGTCCAGTACTCCCAGGTTTACCAGTGGTTCTCTAACTGATGTCAGCTCATGATTAAATCCTCCATGCAATCAAACAAAATCCCTACAAAAACCAATACTTGAAAATTCATCTGATGCTCACTAGTGACTGGCCCTATTCAGGCAGTTAACCTGGGGTTCTAGTGGGAAGCCGTGACCAGTAGGGTACAGCAGGTCGAAGATGAGGCAGTAACTCATCGAAGAAGACATTGCGAAGTGGTCGCGCTATGTCGTGAACTGGCAGAAGTTAGAATTCAAGGACCATTGGATCAGGTCCCAGTGGCTCAATGGTCTACGAGCTCGCCTTGTAACCAGAAGGTCCTGGGTTCAAATCCCGGTGGGTGCGTACTGCTGAGGAGTCCCAAACTAGGACGAAACGGCTGTCCAGTACTCCCAGGTTTACCAGTGGTTCTCTAACTGATGTCAGCTCATGATTAAATCCTCCATGCAATCAAACAAAATCCCTACAAAAACCAATACTTGAAAATTCATCTTTAAATCTTGAAAACCAAAGCGATATCATCTCAGCTGTTGGCTGTTATTTAGTGTTGAAGCTATCTGTCTGAATGTAGTTGTATGTCTCCGCTTATTAAATTCATACTATTAATTATGATGGAGTAATCGGTCTGATAAATTCTTAATTTGATGATGCACTCAATTCATTCACAAACTCTTCAGCATTCACAAAGGCAGTAGGTGGAGGTGGCGTGAAGATACAACTGAAGCATACCTTGTAGATTTGTGTTAGTGTACATAATCTAAGTTTAACAAACTTGTGTATCATGTAATGATGGTAAGGTTGGCATAAATCATCTTCCGGTGTTGATTACAAATGCAATATATTTCGGTGTAAAAACTCTTGAAGGATGTAATACTGAATCTGGGAATAAAATCTGATGAGTGTCAGTCGCTGTGTTTTGTTTGGACATCGCCTTGATGACCAAATAATCTCCTTTTTGGTTTCCACGTGACGTATCCATCTCCATTTCCTTCGGCATATTTGTTGGCTAATAGGTTCATGGTTGGTTCGTTGATTATGGAAGTTCTCTTGTTGTTAGTTCTTTCTTTCCATTCGACCCTTAGTGTCAGCGAAAGCAGCTGTTGTAAATGCTTATCATGATGCGCCTTGAACAAGCAGGGACATCTATCATTGGACGGGGACCTTGTCAGTTAGAAGCCACAAATCTGGAAAATTTTCACGAAAAGTGTTTCTTGGTGGTTTGCGTTGAAACATTAAAGGTGATGAAATAATAATGAAAGGGTTTTGGAGATTTTCGAAGTTATTGTCAGCTGACGAAGAAAGGAAGACAGACATTTGGAGCACATGTGTAATTACAGAGATAGGTAATTTACAGCTAAAAAGTGAGAAGCTCCATAACCATGCACTGAGTTTCATCAAAATGACATTTAGTCTATTTCATATTTTAGGATACCGTTATGTGATATTCGAAGATGAGGTCTCTGTTTATGAACTGCTGACCAAATATATCCAAAATCGCAATAATTGGGGGTGGGTGATTAATACACCATATGAAGTGCTAAGTTTGTGTTTGAGAACATACAGGTTAATTTGTATTTCACAACAGCGGCTGTGAACTTATTTAAAGTGTGGTGCAGAATAATGCCTAGTAGCTATTAAGATGAAGACAGTGGAAATGACTGAAATTCGGAAAACAACATACTCCTACAGATGTTGTAGGAATGTTTATTGCTCTTAAGGAGCTACAGACACGCATATTGTCGATGAATCTACTGAACTTTTTTAAAGTTAGTGTAAGGACAGAAGACAAGGGGCAGGCAACCAATCATTTATTGAGAAAATTAACAGATATTTATAGAGTTTTATGTACATTATAATTCGTTATTATTAGCAGGGAGGTAACGTCTTCTTATCGGTTCTTTTCCTGCTGAAGGTTATTCTGTCATCTCTTTGTTACCGTTTCTTAAACAGTCCAGTGATATGGCTGCTAGTCGTATCCGCCCACGCTAAATCTGCTCTGAGTGGTTGTTGAGTTAGTCTTTGTTCTTGTTTTTTCCTCATGACCAATATTTGGAACGTAAACCTCGTTTCTTCAGGATTAAGCCGTTTAGAAAAGAATGCTACCAGTTCCCAGCCATCTTCAGCTAGTTGATTTAGTACTGTTCACAAAACCTCATCAGGTGAATCTCACATTAATGCGAGAGGATCATCTACATGGAGACATTTAATGGTTGCGGTTTTTGCCAACACACACATCCGTATGATTGTATTGGATGCCTCTTTTGACAAGCTGAGGTCTTTCGGTTTTCCCATTCAATCATCAGTCAGCGGAGGCATGTAATATGTGAATCTAGGAATAAAGCGTTGACGGAAGATGATGAATTCTGGAAAACGTCGAAATTGCTTTAGAGAAGTGGATAGGGAAATCTCCTTAATGGTATCCGTATCTTTGGGCACTTTTGCCATCCCGGGGCTGTTAACGACATATCCCAAGAACTCTTTTTTGCAGTCCCAAAACGTTCTACTCTGATTGACTGTCACGAGGTTTACTTCTAGTTTGCGTCACAGTGACCGGTTTTGATGATCAACAGTGTTTGTATCGCAGCCACCGATAAGTAGGTCATCTATGTACGCCTTGGCAGAAACTAATTCACCTAACAGGTCATGAAGAAATCTCCGAAGGGTCTGTGCAGTATTCCGAAGATCGAGTGGTGTCCGCACAAACTCATATAATCCAAACGATGTGGTTACAGAGGTTTTCGGCCTGCCTCAGCCAATGAAATATTACTGCCGTCGTGAACTTAGTCTATTTTGGTAAAAGTTGTGGCCATTCGAAGACTTAGTGAAGTCCTGAATGTAGCGCACCAGGAATCTGTCATGAATGATTCGCTTATTCAAGCGCTTCGGTCAACACAAGGACGCTATTCAACTTGACTTTTCTTTGGAACCATGTGAGACAGCTAAGCTCCCTGACCACTAAAGAGTTAGGCAATCTTAAACTAAAGCATCTAGTTGAATTCCGATCTCCCTCTCTTCAGTTTGTCAGGAGCCAAAACTTCTGGATGTGTCCTTGTGTTATGAGCGATTGTTGGATCAAACATGGGAATTAAGTGGTTGGTCGCCTTTGGATTTGGAAATGTATCCAGTGTTTTCCGGAGCCTTCCGGTTGGTACTGGTGGGTGTTGGATGAGATTCAATGCATGGTGATCACTGGCGTCGATATCCGTATATGTGGACATCTCGTCCACTATTAGTCGTTCCTCTTTACCGCCCACTAGTTAGCCACATTCTTCCATGAAGCCCATGTAAAGAATCACTAGGTACAGGTGAGCGACAGGGAAAATCCGTAGAAGCTGTTGCTTAAACCCAGGACTCTGAGTTGAAGTTTTCTGCCAGAACGTCGCGACGCAGGTTTGACTCACAGCGCGCAATGTAACGGGAGATTAGTCACCCCAACCCGGTGTTTGTTTTAGGAGGCAAACCGAGTGCAGCTCTTGTGCCAATTAAAAATCCTACGTCCAAACTTTCATCTCTGATATAAGACAGGTTACCATTCAGGATTCCTTCCTCAGACATCACTACCTGGGAAGGGGCCAACCGTCCTACTTTTGCCTGCGAGGTGGCTTAAGGTAGGCGCGTGGTTATGTGTGTTTCTTTGTCTGTGTGTTAAACCATCATTGATTCAAAAAGAATTGTGCCACCAATATGGCTTTTCCCGGTCTACTTCTTGACTCAGAATATTGTCTTTTGGGTGATCTATTCCAGTTGTCTTCCCTTAGTTGTATATGTGCCAGTTTTCAGTTGTAGATCTAACATTGGATACAAGTTCTAAGAAGACTGGATCATTGCATAGATTCTCTTGGTTCACCTGGCCTTCTGTAAGTATAATAATAGTAACCATAAATTATATTTCGTATAAATGGGTAAGTTTACAAGAAACTCAAGCCATTTTTACAGGTACGATCAGTTATGTCATAAATTACAATCGTGAGGTTTCATAAATTAGTACTTTTTCTAAAGTTCATTGTCAGTGTAATTCAAGATTGAACGATCAATTCATGGTTGCTTGCTCAAACCCAACTCCTCCATAGTTTTCGCGGGAGTCATTAATCCAGCAGTCATCGTCTCATCGTTCGCTGTTCAGTGGAAGATTAAAAACAATAAGAAGTATTACCATGATTTATTGTTATAACATTTATTCTTAGACCTTGTGTAATAACATTATTGTTGGTTATATGTTGGCGTAAGAATAAAGGATTCTTAAGTCGCCAATCAGCAATCTGGTTTTCGCGTTGATTAACACTAAGGGTTTCTGAAAGTCTTCAAGGGACAGCGTGAGGTTCAGCGTAGCAAGAGCTGGACACTGACAGTTTATGAGACTTGGCTGACAGTTTCTGATAGTGTTTGGATAGTTTCCGTTAGTCTTTCCTGTTGCCTGCCAGTCTACTTTGGACAAGTATTATCTAGAACTTTTCTGGAATTTTCGGTTAAGTTCAGTGATGGCTGGGTCAAAGAAGGGACAGAGCGTCTTAGAAGCAAGCAGGAAAGTAATTAATGCTGACTTGTCTTTAATTGTAATGTAAGTATGTATGTATGATGCACAGCATGATGAGTTTGTTGTTCATGCTTCGCCGTCTAGGGATAATAGAAATTTTAAACTGCCTAAATATGAACCTCGTTGTTTTGACGGAAACTCAGCTGACTATCCACAGTTTGTAAAGGAGTTTGAAGTCATGTTGAGTAGTTTATTATTAAATGATGAAATCAAGTTGATGTATTTGTTGAGGTACTGCACTGGAGTTGCTTCAAGAAATATACAGTGCTGTAAGTTCACGCCACCTAACGAAGGATACTCTGAGGCTATGAGTATACTGCGTCAAAGATTCGGAATACCTTCGAGGATGATTGTAAGGAACGTATTGGTGTCAAAACAGATGAGTGTGAAGAAAGATGCAACTTGATGAATATAGATGATAATTTCAGCCAGCGTCAGAGTGATTCACTGATATCCACAATTTTGATAATTAATCAATTTCTTAACTATTCGCTGGCCTTCATTGTCAAATAGTGATTCAATTCACTCAAGGCATATAATAATAATAATCACTTTATTCCACAACAATATCCTACGCCAGTGTGTACTCTACTAATTCCACTCATCTTTATGCACAATGAATGACTCACAATAACCATCACACATTTCTAATTATTAAGGTTGCTGCACAATCAGGTTCCACTGAAGGATGTAGAGATTGAGTGAAGTAAATGAATACATTGCGGAGATTTTGCAAAGTGACATTACCTACTGGAGCTGTGGTGGTGATATATTCAGTGAATTTCGCGTTATTTCACTTCTCCGATTCTCCGCTGATGATAGTTAACATACGAAATCGATTGTTCACCTTCTCATAGGGGAATCTGTTCTCATCATATGACTTCAAATATTGAGTGATATTCATACAATGCACAGTTACTGTCTGCATGAAATGATGCTCCTCCTCTATAATATTTTCTGATTTATGTTGAAATAATGTTTCGTCGATGAAGATATTGGATGTGTCAATCGACTAAGACTTCGTGAAACACGGAAATGTCGCTGATTACTTGTTCAAATCGTACAGAATTATAATTACGAGCACAGTTACACAATGATGTTATCAGTCACAAAGCTTCTGAGATGGATTCATTCTGTTCAGTTGCGATTTGCATTAGATGATCTTGTGTTTGTCACAAAGCTGGTGGAAAGATTCTGGCACAGATGGAGCATTGGGTGACATTTCCTGATTACTTCGCCAATCATTCTGATTTGTAATCACGACCTAAGGATTGAATAACTCGGCGCATCATTCATTGATTTATTAGTTCACGATACGAGATAAGCGGAGAATGCACTATTGCATACAGAATATTTCACCTGTCTTATTCACTGCGTTTTACACTACCTCACCAGCCTCGTCTTTCTTTCTCAATGGATCTTCAGAAGACTTCACAAACTAAACAGTTTAATCACCAGCGATCACAGGATATTAGTGAAAACAACCGGATCTTTGTTCTGATAGGGAACAGATTCACCCAACACGTATTACTTCCCTCATTTTCTGTTCAAACTATAAATTCATAAATCCTGTACTATTATTCTTAGTTGACCTGACATTCAATTAAGTGTGATCACATTTATGCTTGCTAACACGTACGCATGATTTAGTCTGAAATCTACTAACTTCAAAGATCCCACGTCACTTGAAACACCTACGTTTTCAATGACAATAATTCTGTAATTATTATGGACTCATAACTGCAGATGTGAATGAAGAAGACGGATAACGAGAGGTTGTCGGCGATGACTGATGGATGATGTGAGTTCTTGTCTTCAACATTTGCTCCTTATTTGCTTCCAGTAGGTGCCTAATTATTTTAATCAGTAATTGTCACGGTACATATAACAAGTTGTCTTGTTGATCTTTTAATGTGACAGATAACACTTCATCATTGGAAATCTGAAATCATCACGACACTGTGCTTGTCAATGTAGTTGAAGATTGAATGATCATACCATGGTTGTTTATTCAAAACCAACTTCCCTATATTTTCGCGGAGGCATCAACACACCAGTCATCGTCTCATCGGTCGCTGTTCAAAAAGAACGTAGAAAAACCGTCAGAAACCTTAGTTTATTATGCTGCTTATATGTTGGTGTTACAATAAAGAATTCTCGAGTCGCCAATCGGTGTTCTGGTTTTCGCGTCCGTTAGTACTAAGCGTTTCTAAAAGGTTTCGAGGGACAGCGAGAGGTCCGGCGTAGCAAGGACTGGGCATTAACGGTTTTTGAGACGTGGTTGACAGTGCTAAAATGGTCGATATGTTGTTAGAATGTTTTCTTTAATGAGAAATGGGGAAGATTCTACTTTCTATGGCTACTCTTCAGTGTCCAATACACCCAAAGTTAATACAGTTCATGATTGGTTGAAGTTCATTTTTGAACTATAACGAACATGTCTGCCACTCACATTCTTATCTTCCAATCAAATTTTAGTAAAAGGCGGTCAGTAGAGTACTCACCAGTATAAATACAGATGGTTTTCAAAAGACGAATTAATCATGGTGCATCCTTCACTGTCGCTTGTCACAGTCATTATTGTTCTGCTTCACTGTGTCTGTCTGGTAACAGGTAAATAATGCTGAATCTTTTTGTGCATATTCATCCAATATTTTTTGCACTGGCTTTATATATGAAATTCGTATTGAACACTACGCGGTATCACACAGGTCTATTCTGTGAAGATTTGACGGGTCGTAAATTAAGAGGTAACTACTGCTGGATTTCGATACAGGCCGCTATGCAAGGTGCATTGACATCCACTTGTTTAATATTATCTGAGAAATCAAGGGCTAAGGCGTTTAATGTTGTGTGAACACTGGTTGCCCCACGAAGTAACCATGTTTATCTCAGAATCACGTTAACTAAACCTACGAAATTCACAAGCCTTATTTCATCGAATCTTCTATAATGGACGGAGGGCTATGCTACATTGATTCTGATGGTAATACAGAAAACATATAAGCTGAGTGTTTCAATGCTCATATTGATTCTACTTCCATTTTTTTGTATGCTGTATTAAGAATTTTCCAAGAATGTTTTATCCACGCATCCTCAATTCCTCAATGTCTTTCTAGTTGGAGGATTTGGTAGTAAAAAGAAAGAGGACGTTTGCGTTGATGCTCAAAGTAAGTGGAGGTTTACAAGCATCTTAATAAATTTCGCATTATGTTAAGGAGATTGTAACAAAAGTAGTTTTAGTGGAGATGTCAACTCATTCCATTCCATTTCTCTCATATCGTCTTGACAGTCAGAGAAGACGACTTCTCTTCATGAAGCATTTTTACACATGTAGTGTATATCAAATTGCCTAACTCATATTCCATTGCATACTTTAATTTCAGAAACGAAGTTGTTGAGAAAACAGACTAACAATTTCAAAAGGATTATCGATAGTTATAAAAGTGAGTAAATTCATGTTTGTCTCTCATTGAAATGCCTTCCCTTAATCAGCGCTGAACAAGTCGGAGATTCTTGCAAATGTAGCAAACTAATGACTGAATAAAATCAATAGGTGTATTTGCAACTGTTCACTTCTGCTGAACTGTACACTCAGGTGGAGACAGTGTATTTGTGGTGATCTGTTGTAAGAATATCGCATAGGATAAGCGTGTTTTCGCAAGCGTGGCACTAGCGTCAGAGAAGGCTGACGTTTTTTTGAATAATCAGCGGACGCAAATTATTGTCATGGTGATTAGATTGTGCATTTGAAGGATTCTCTATAATCATAGAACAACAACGCAAATTTTTGAAACAATGAAAACGATACTTTGGGAATGATGTACATTAACAAGTTGTATTTATTCACAGAGCTGAATACGAGATACGACGAGAGAATAACTCATCTGCAAAGAATTTCTGAAATAATTACAGGTAAAACATGGAACATCCTATTTATATGTCATTTGCTTTTCTGATTCACGTTAACTCGCTTTTATACATGGAAGTGTTCTCACCTTTTGAACTATTTCTCTCTCTCATGGAGATTCAGTTCCGGCCAGTGAAATAAATCTGGTCTTATCCAAAAACCAATTTGCCGTTTATAACTTGCTGCCTAAGTACGAACAGAGCTCAGTGTGAAATCCAGTTAGATAGTCAGTCACCCAACCTTAAATGTACATCATGGTGTCGTTTCGGTAGATAATGGGTGAGTGAGTGAGCATGAAGCTTTTCGTCATGTAATCGTCAGATATAGAGCAGATTCTTTGAGCTCAGTCATCCGGAATGAGATGTGGACAGAATGGGGAGGGGGGGGAATAGATATGCTCCTTTAAACTCATTTATTTCCTTAGTGTGAGACGCAATCACAGCTAGCGTACAACAAATGATTGCAGCCTAACAGACAGATTGAGAGTTAAATCATCGACTGCACATTCTTTACAAACTGGTGCATTGTCAAAGACACAGAATATCAAAGGAAGTAAACTGACATTATTTGACAAACTCGTGCTATCCCCCCTATATTATTTCAATTCAAACATTTCGTTGTATTATTTGCAGATAATCTGAAAGACGCATTTCCCAGTGACACAAAAATCATTGATCAATGTAGGTGAATCATTTTTGTGTATTTTAATGAATTTACATTTCTAGATGTCGACTGTATAAATAAAAATTACCTAGAATACTACAAACCGGACATCTCCAAGGGTTTGTGATATTCCTCTATTGTCATTCTTTACAGTCATCCTTTTGATGATATTCTCAGTGCAAACATTTCACACGAAGGAACTGTCACGTTGATGGATTCCTTGATAAATTTACAGTTTTTTTCAACCTTGAACATATCCATTCACAACAAAATTTGAGAATCTAAGCCAACTTTTCATCCTACCTACTAAGGTATATCATCCATCTGACTGGTAAGGCACACTGCTGAAATCCGTCTACTTTTTTGTTTGATGCCTACTCAACCCAGAAATAGGCTTATTGCATTACAGTTGTCTGTCGTATTATCTGTCTGTCTGTCGCATTATCCAGTCTACTGCAATCAAGAAGATCATTGGCGATAATAGACAGCCTTGTCTCACTCCCGTCCTCGTTTCGAAGGCTTCCTAATTATATAGCTAAGAATAATTAATGTAATTATTGCAAGAGGCGATTGTCGTCTATTGACTGTCTTCTCCATCGTTTCATATACGATTTCAGTGGTGCTGTCGTCATTGCTCGTTCTCAATGAACAATATAGTAAGCAAATATACATATTTTGTTTTTCGAATAATTTGGAGTGGAATTTGGAAATGTAGTGCATTGCGACTTGAATGGTGGATATGAGAATCACAAATATATATTCAACTTCTTCATCACCATAATCATCGTTCAATTCGGTACGAATTTATTCGAAATTCGCTGAATATTAGTGTTGAAAATATTGAGCAGCATGAATTAGAGATTCTGCCCCAGATTCTACTATTCATTTCATAACCCCTTTATGATTTACCCTCCGTTGTTTTTGCAGAGGAACTTGTTCCGGAAATTCATACAGCGCTCTTTGAATACATGTATTTATCAATGGATGCAAAATGTATGTGTTTATTGAAAAGAAAGTCATTCAGTCTGTGATTATTTGAAAATTCTGGTCTTTTTTAATGAATAAATGCCTCGCTGCAACCATCAACATGATTAATGGTAACCTGTAATTGCTGTCATCTGAACATAGATGAAGAAGGCGGATGATTCGCTCGGTGTAGCTGATGAATTTGATGCTCTCATGGTCGAGGCAGGCATTAGAATCACTACTTTGAATTAAACAGTGGCATGTGACTGTCTTGGTTATAGATTCAATGGAAATATCGGGATGTTGTCTGAATGATGGTGGTTAGTGAAGGAAGGCAGTGAGCTCTGATGTATGTGTGTGTGTGTGACGTCTAGTGGACAACACCGTCGATATCTTAAAATATATATATATATATATATGCTGACTTAAAGCCTTCAAGTGGGAACATTATTAATCATTGGCAGTGAGCATATATTCAACCATCGAATCCTAAGCAGGAAGAGATTGGAACCAAACTTTCCACTGTCAATTACCATCGACCTGATAATATCATGTTGGTCTTCGGACATCGTTGGTGTATTTCCACTTGAAGATGATATGTGAACAAAATCAAAGTTTCAATCTTTAGAGAAACGCACACATTTTTGTTTCGCCAGGATTCTTACTAACCTGTAGTTTGTAAACACACACATATATCACTTAAATTTCAGTTGAGCTGAAAAGTACGTGAGTTACTATGTGATTTGTATGAATAACAGTTTAATGCACACACAAACAAACACTACAATCTCTCGCATTGAGTTAACTTTCTGTCATTCACCATTATCCCTTATGTCGGTGTAGAAAGTGGATTTGGACCTGAATATGCTGGGTGTGATAAGTTCCGGTCATTTATCTCTTATCAAGGTATTTTTCCATCAGTAATAATATTCCCATTCATGATTCTTTGTACTTCCATGACTTTCATTTGATCAGTTACTTTATATATTTGCAAAAATCACTAAGCACAATCTTGAGAATGCGAACGTAGCTGTTGTCAATGACTAACGATGTGAAACTATCAGGTCGTGAGAATTCCACTTAACTCTCGAACTGACGTTTTTGAAACTTGTATGAGGAGTAAATGTAAACACAGAGTGATTGAATATTATCCTATCACCCACCCTGTGTGTATCCGGTATTCAGGAATAATGTTAAAATATTGAGATTACTCACAGAGGCGCCACTTACCCATCAATTGTGTTCCACTTCGTGAGTCTAAAGTGACCGACGGCATTATTTCTTACTGAAGACATCACGTGCTTCCAATGGAAAATCTCCCTTAAGAGTAGTTTTATTGGCGAAGTTTAAGAATAGGGTCCCAAAACCTTCAACGCTCAAATGACCTTGAACGCATGCTAGTCATTGGCTAACGGTTCCTGTCATTATCATAGCTGAAATATCAACCCTATTCATCAAATAAGGAGCAAGTTTCACCCAGATAACACTTTTATTACTGTTTGGACAATGTGTTAACATCTCGTTGGGGTTAGGATAGGGGTTAAGGCGAGTATTGTGGTTAGGGTTAGGGTTAGGTTTAGGGTTTAGGGTTAGGGTTAGGGTTAGGGTTAGGGTTAGGGTAGCGATTAGGAATAGATTTTTCGTTTATTTCAAGTTCTTTTGTTATCCTTATTTCCCTTGTATGTAGTCGCCAACGCTCTTACTGGAACCATAGTAACTAAACCGAGGGCTTAGGAGAGGACTACACAGCAATAGAAGAGAGATGAACCATTCTGAAAACAACACACCTTCAGTCTCTTTGGTGAATACATCTACAGAAACTAGTCCAAATTGGCAACTGTTACTCTTCATCGCAACTGGAAAGTATTTTTAAGTCATATCAGAGAAATATAATCCGTTTAATCTTTTTTTCATGCATTTTTGTGTAAATATACGTAAAATTTTATGCAAAAATCGTCCTATTTTCTGATTGGTCGGCTCAAGGTCATTGTGCGTTCGCATCGCTTGGGACCCTATTCTTAAACTTCGCCGTTTTATTTTTTTATTTTTGGTTACAACTTGATTCCGCACTGTATTTATGGTACAAGTATAGAATTTTCAGCGTGGATATCGGTAGCCCAAAATTTCGCAGGCCGACCATAGATATCAGGTGTGGGTCGGCGTGGGCTCGAACCCCGGACCATGTGTATGGTCGGCGAGAGTCCTAACCACTGTGCCACCGACGCAGTGGTAGCCCCGGGAGAGAAGTATATATTTCTGTTTGATGATTGGGGTGGCAATGACTTCATCTTGACTCAGTGGTTAGGGTTAGTACACTATTTCACTTATGTTTATTTTTCTCTCCAAACACTGTGGTGTCTTGTAGGTATCAGAAGCTGGAACCTATTAGTATCTCAAGCATATAACGAAATCTCTACACGTGAAGCTATAAAAAGTAGGTAGTGCAGTTTAAGAAAATGGACCTTTGCTGTATTCATGTGCACATACTTTTACATATATATATATATATATATATATATATATATATATATATATATATAAATCTCTGTTGCAATAAGGATAACAACCAAAGTGACGCAAGTGTCTATGGATACCACATCCAAACAGGTGAACAATTGACAACACAGTGGGTCATTGATACTCATGAAACAATCTGACGGCAATGTGACAACAATCAAAAGCACGTGGATACATTCTGAATTCACGTTGTACTAGATGTTCTTCTATATGTCACTGGACTTCAAATAGGTAGCTCAAAATTGAGTGTTTTATATTCTGCGTTGTAGACTGTTCATTCATTCACTCACACAGGATTTCAATCAAATTTCAGAATTATTGCCAATATATAGAAACATTGCTGACAAACTGACGGTAAGAAGTGGTTGAGTTCACTTGTGTCCTTCTTTATTCAGTAAATGTTTCCCAATATCCTGTCGATGTTTCCATTTGCATGAAACATGAAATGCTAAAACGAATCATGTGAATCTGCTCAGCACTTGTCACATTCACACCAAAAGCACTTCGAGATTCGCATTATCAATAAGCATCTACTTGGAAGTCTTCGTCGACTGCATTCAACTCACTCACTGAGAGCAAATACATTGCGTGTCATGTGTATCAGTAAGCGCTCGCATAACACTTCATCAGTTCGGAAGATGCCATTCAACGACAAGAATCTTAGTGATTACATCATTTTTATCTGTCTTGTATGCAGCAAAATGCAATTTCATGAGGTTGTTATCCTGTGTTTAACAGGCGTTTATATAATTATATAATATTATTACATAATTATCTATTCAGTTACTTATGCGGTGCAGGTTTGAATGTATTTTGACGAGGTGGAGATTGTGGTATTATGGTATTATGTCGTGATGTTGGTCGCAAGTATTTTCATATTCAACTCTCCATGTCATCTTCTAAAACCATTTTTGATTTCTTTCTGTAGTCTGTTCACCAGTGGTACCGGACGAAACAACAGTGTTGACATGCCTCGTATCAACTTCATTTTCTCATATTTTACCAATGATTTAACAGTAATTTAACAGCACACTCTTCTTCTCTATTTAATAATAATTTAATAATAATCATAATAAAGTAATTATAAGTAAAGTGTCGCCTTTTCAATCTTTCTATCCATGGGTAGGTTATTCAAGGGGACTTCAGTTGAATTCGTTCGTATCTAAGACTGATTAGATTTATGAGGTCAAGTAACAGTAGTGATACTGACTTCCTAAGTACATATCCTTACTGATATAGTTAGCCAATAAGTGAAGAATTGGTGGGGTCAAATTTTGATTACAGTGTGCTAATTAGACTTCGCCTGCCACACAACACTTGTGAAATCAGATCCAACCAAACAATGAATACTCATCCGAAATAATGCTGAGTAATTTCCACACTTAGTCTTTACTAAATATTCACGCCCTCCATTACGGTTGCTAGTCGCATCTGAATTCTCCACAGCACAGCATCGTACATCAAGCAGTGGCGTCAAGTTGAATTCGCTTCCACGTCAGTGAAATTTCGGTTTGAGTGACTACAAGACTGAGATAAGAACTAACTCTTTAGTTAATCTCTTGTATTGACCACATTAGCATTTCAATCAGAGAAGAAATGCACAACGGAATAGTGATTTAGCAATTCATTCTAACTTCTATGCATCACTTTGGTGATTTCAAGACGACAGTGTTATGCTCACGGACCAGTTGTGTCATTTATCATCTTCAGGATATTCATCATCGATTTCAAATCACCACTATATCCGAATTAAATCACTTTCGTTTATTAATTAAAATCAGCTGTGTCTCCAACAATATGCTACACAATACTTCCATTCACTGACTTCTTTCTTCGTCTATCGTAAGTCTTTCATTCATGTCGGTCATCCATCTTACCATCAGGCACACAGACCTTCAGATGGACAGATAAACATATGATAAGAATGTTATCAGTAGATCAATACACACATACACATAACGCGTTAATCCCTCTGAAGTTCATTTCATCACTAATTAATTCAATACTTTCGTTTTATTGATTCATGGAGCTCTAATAGCGAAGCAGACGACTTCATAAAATCTCATTTTGCTCACATTAATACCTTATGTGTGCCTTCAGTGTATGTGTGCGTGCGTGTGTGTTATTTGCTTTTCGCTCTCATTAGGAATGTAATTCCTTTGATGTGAGACAGATAAAACAAAGCTTACTGTTATCTTTCCTACGGTCGGTAGTCATTTGACCTCTAGTCACTGTCGGCTGTCATGTCTAGGTTATGAGAACGACAGAAACTTCTCTCTGATAAGACGACTGAAGTTAACTCGTACGATATTTGAACTTAAGAGTTTGGAATTTGAAATTGTGTTCAATGTTGAAATAATATGCGAAATACAAAAAATACAGCCTTGCTGTCTCTGATCGCAGATTCTATCTTATTATTTTACCTTTGATATGCAAATCCCCATTAACCTTGATGTCTCGCCATCTTGATCGAATAACCACGGAAAAGTCGAAATGATGAAGCTTGATGGACTTAATAAAGTAATTGTGAAGTTGTTTGGAGTATCTGTTACAACGTGCGCATACAAAGTCAGTAAATCTTTTCGAGGAGAACTTGTAAGCCAAAAGATCATATTGGAATCCAACAGTCCTTCGATTCTGTCCCTGAGAAAATCTTTCACTCCTCACCTTTATATTGCAATTACGAAAACCTTAAATATTTAATATTTTTCAGCTGGGCTATACACCTGCATACAAGTAATCAGCGTTTGATATCAACTGATCGGAATGCACTCATCGTATACTTTGTCTGCGTTATTGACATGAAGTGGCATGAGGAACACTTACCTAAGGAACAGATACTAGCATCGATTTTGATGTCTGTTGGCTCTGTGTAGATATCCTGTCAACTTGATGGCTGAACTCAACATTTAGATAGTGTGTCTTGAGTAAAACTGGACGATTATCTGTAATTTGTAACTTCCGTTTCACTGAGCAACGTAAACATCAAAAGACAACGAGTGGCCTATGACTGTTGGAATGTGCACTGCCGACAGCTGCCGACACTTACACAGAAGATGACAACAAATAGGACAACTACAATGATCGATTATTATGAGACAGAGTGTATTTTAGACCTAATATGCAAAACATCAGGAACTAAAGTGATAAGTGAACAAATCTGATTGTTTGTTGGAGGAAAAACGCTTGAGAAAAGATGGTGAAGCTGTGTGACGAGGTGAAAATTCATTAGTTCACAAAGACTAATTCTGCGGTCACTGGTTCAAGATAAGTGACTGCTGAAATACATTTGTTGCCAATGTGGTTGAAGATTGAACGGTCAATTCATGGTTGTTTGCTCAAACCCAACTTCCCCATATTTTTTCACGGAGTCATCAATCCGGCAGTCATCGTCTCATCGGTCGCTGTTCAGAAGGAAGATTAAAAACCTGTCAGAACTAATATCGTGATTTATTGTTGTAATATTTGTTCTTAGACCTTACTGTGTAAAAGCAGTATTACTGGTTATACGTTGGCGTTAGAATAGAGAATTCTTGAGTTGCCAAACAGTGTTTTAGTTTTTGTGTCGGTTAATACTAAGCGTTTCTGAAAATCTTCGAGGGACAGCGTGAGGCCCAGCGTAGCAAGAGCTGGACACTGACGGTTTATGAGAACTGACTGACATTTGTCATGAACAGATTATTAACAAGGCGTAAATATATGTGCTGAAAGAAAATGAAGACTGCTGGGTCCTTCACTGCAGACACCTCTGAGTGACAAAATTCTTCAGTCTTTCTACTGTCACGCTAATGAGGGACGAACAGTTAGACGTCACTTCTAGGATGACGTGAAGGAGACTGTGTGATGAGAAAATGAAGGTTGAAGGACAGTCGCGAAGCTGGCTAAGATAGATTGACGAGTACAGGATACAATGGGGAATGTAAACTGAGTGAATATTTCATGCAGCTGTCAATTCTGTGACGAGCTGTGACTCATTTCACCTTTAGCTCAGTCTATTTGTCAATAATAAAAATGTACAATTTGAGTACTTACAATACACCTGGAGATAACACGTTCTGAGAACAGACCTCATTCACATTAACTGAATTCATTCCTACGCGGGTTTCTATTTTCATTCCTACGCTCTTCAAGCATTGATGAAGTTCAACTCGTCTTTCATGGTTCGCCTCCTCCACATTTCCAGATGAAGAAATAATGTTAATAATTCCAATGACGTTGTTCTTTTCTATGAAGGTGGTTGGGGTTATGATGCTTCAGTTGGTTGTGTTTCTCATGTTGAAATATCTTGAATGTTGAAATCTCTTTACTGACTCTATCTCGTGCAACAAGTCTCCTAATGACGAGAGCAGGATTCATTCTGGGTAATCAGTGCTCACTGTCATAGATAGACGCATTTAGAAATTCCGCTACTTCGTTGTTTCTTTCAACCCCCGCCGCACTTTCCGAGTGGGACACACAACATCAAGCCTTTGAACTCTTAATCGTGATGGTGCTGCTTTTATATGTTTAGGTTTTTTGCAATAGATGAGACGTTTCCTCCTATCCAAGCGTGGTACTATCTAGTAAACTGCGCGATCTTTTTGGACATGCCTGTCAAGAAACGAATTCAAAACTCCTCTTTGGATGTCCAGTCTTCTAGAATTGAATAACTGACTCACAGATCTACCGGAATACGACAACGTGCCTTATAACGAGATTCACAACGTCATCACGCTGGGATAAGTTTACTGCTTCCATAAACTGATAAGACGAAAATGCCTCTTTCACACTAAACGATATTTAACATTCACAATTCATGCTCCAACAAAATGCTCAAAATCTCATCACAATAAATAAATCTCATCACAAATAAATAAGATTCCACGCTGAGATATGCTGAGAAGGAGAACGATTTAGATGAAATATCGAAGACATGACAAGGTTAGATGAAACCCACTCTATTTCTGTGAATCACTCACTGTACTCTGGCCTCTCATCAAAGGCGTCACCGTCTGTCAACAAACGGAAAGTTGTATCACTCTCCATTCCGTTTCACTCACTGATGAAAAGAATTCTGTGCGAAACCCAATTAGATATTCATTTCGGTGAAGACAAAGTACCAGCGAGTATTGCTACCCAAGTACTCAGATTGTTCACTGATGAAATTCATTCGGAAACCATTGAGTTTTTATTGACACTGTGTCGTGATTGAGTATCTGGTTTGCTTTGACTTGTAGAATCTAGCTGATATCGATAGTCTGTGAGCGCAGAAAATTCATAAATGAGTATGAATAAACTTGATGAATAAACACCACAACATTCTCAATCAATACACACAGAATCTTGATTTCTACGTCTCTGGATGTCAATTTCAAAATATAAGCATGGCCGCCTAAACGGAATCCGACTCACAGAATAATCCCATACAAGTGACATGGGTTGTCCGCCTGATTGGCATTAATAAATGAGAGAAGGTGACGTTGCCTCACATCTAGTTGATCTCCACGAAAACACGCTCATCTATACCTCTCATTTCGAATGCAATGGCATGTTGCTATTTATCATCAAACTGTAGTCAAGATTAACAGTTGTCTTCGCTCAATACTCAAGATCAGATGGCCAGAAATGATCAGCGACAGTGATCTCTGGCATAAAGGATTCACTTCAATGAAAGCGACATGTCGACCACAAAGTAAAGATGACATTCACGGTTAGTAATTTGTCTTATAATTTGCCACTTATATTGTTCTAGTGTTGAATTTGTGGTGATTGACAATTTCTATCTCTGTTTTGTTTAAATACTTACTGTTGATTGTTAATATGTTTCTTATATGAGTTGCATTATAATTCCGCTAAATACAAATTCCTGAATTCTGCCCTCTCTGTGTTTTGTTTGGATTCTTGTAATTCGGTCATCTCGAAATACTAATACTACGATTACAAAAAATTACTACAAATTGGCGTCGCGATGGAACTAAATAACCTGGGAAAATTTCCTCTTAATGGTTCTCCGCGGGAGATTGCTGATTATTTGGAATGCTTCGATGCGTGGTGCATTTCAAAGAATGTTCGGGATGACAAAATACCAGCACATTTCATCACTGCTATTGGGCTAGATGCGTATAGCCTAGTGAAGACTCTGTCATTTCCAGAAAAACCAATTTCTCTGCCATATTATAAACTCGTGAACTTCTGATAAATCACTTTCATGTAACTACATTTGAGACCAGAGAGAGGGCTCAATTCAACAAACTGGTTCGTGCTCCCAACCAGAAGATTAGAGACTTATTCTTCAACTCCAAATTCAAGCTTCAAAGTGTAACTTTGGAGATCAGCTGCATACTCAACTACGTGATCGTCTAATTGCTGGAATCAATATTCCTAAGTTAGAGAAAGAGTTAATTCAGATTCCTTCTTGTACCTTTCAAACTGCTAAAGATTTATGTATTACATATGAAGATGTCAACAGTGAATACTCTGCTCCCACTACGTCAGTATCTGATGTCATGCTTTCTAAAGTCGAAAATACAAGTGTTCATGGAAAGCAATCCAAACTGCCGTCCACAGGTAATAGAATGCAGCGAGAGATCAAAAACATTAAACCGTGTTTATCCTGTGGAAAGTTACATCTACGAAGCACTTGCCGTTTTCGGGGTGCTAAGTGTTGTAAATGTGGTAAAGTTGGACACATCAAGACGGTTTGCAGAAGTTCGAATACTTATGTTGCTCAGAATTCTTATAATTCTCCCAAGCTGTCTAGTAAAATGGAGTCAATGTGTCTTTCAACCTTTCAAAATACTCAAGCTAATCCAATGAAAACCTCCACTACAAGTTCAGCAACTCAAGCATCAACTGTTTTCAAAAATGAGGTAGCTGAGTTACAATGCGAACTGTCGAAAACACGAAAAGACCTGAATGAGATGAGAGAGCAACTGATTAAAATTGAGGAATTACTGCATATGCATAGACTGCGTCTGTCGAATGCAGAGCATACAAGTACCCGTGAAAGTCCTGCAAAACTTTTCAAATCTCGAATTCTCAAAAAGCATCTGATGTCCACGACTTCTAATGTACATTATTACAAAGGGAATGACTATAGACCTTCTGTTGGAATTATACTACAAAAAATGGGAAATCGAGTGGTGAAGATATTAGACATCAAAGATCACTCAGTTCATAACAGACACCTGGACAAAGTGACAATAAATGAAGTAGGTCGTTCCAATTATTATTTTAATGATTCCGCTAATAATCCTGATTTTGTAGATAATTCAGAAATAGGTCCAGATAATACTGATGAAAATAATATCACAGAATCAGTTAGAAGGTCGCAGCTACTTGCAAGCAAACCGAGACATCGTTATAAATACGCAAGGAGATATTCGAGGTGTGGCGGATGTGGTGATTGACAATTTCTATCTCTGTATTGTTTAAATACTTACTGTTGATTGTTAATATGTTTCTTATATGAATTGCATAATAATTCCGCTAAATACAAATTCCTGAATTCTGCCCTCTCTGTGTTTTGTTTGGATTCGTGTAATTCGGTCATCTTGAAATACTAATACTTCGATTACAATAAATTACTACAAACTTTTATCGTACTATTGTTTGCAAGCCTAGGGATCTCGAACAGTTATCTGCATGGTAGAAATGTGAGATCCCACGTGCGAATACATAAAATATAAGCTGGATTGACAGATGTTGAAAATTTGCACGAAACTGGCTATGGAAACAGGTAAATAAGAAAGTTCACAATATGAATAACATCAGGGTGATTTCGGAAAAAAAACCTCCACAAACTCAGTGACCTAGAATACCAAGTGCTACTTTACAGAGTGTAAACCGCAGCAAGATTCCGATTACTATATTTCTCGAGGACATTAGGATTGAACTGAACATTGCTACTGACCTCGAAAGTTGGACTAAGCTCTTGGCTGATGAAATATTATTAGGTGTTCAGTTATTTCTTACCTCTACTTTAATCAAGTTTAGAAATGAGGTATATACAGAAACGAATGGAGGGGCAATATGATCATCAGTATCCCCAATAATAAGAGACACACTTATGGATATTTGGGAACATGAAGCTCTCGGAACACTTGATCCTGCACTAAGGTGATGGTGGAGATATGTGGATAACACATTCCATCACTGTGTTAAAATCTAAACACATCTTTTAGCTCTCCAAATATATAAACTCATTAGTAGACGGGATCCATGGAATTCACTTGTGAGTTAGCAAAGGAACAGGTTGAGTTGGTCATGCTAGACTGTAGATGGAAACGAAAGCTAGATGTTGGGTTGGATTCTTGATGGCATATATGGGAAACCGAAATACACTCTAATAAATACCAAGACTGTGCTGCAGGCTATCGAGAATCGGTGACGGAGGATAGGTTTGGTTGACCCGTTGTGATATTTAAGCCAACCAATTAAATCTTTAAGTAATAAATTTTATCAGCTCTAGTACAAAATAGATCAATTTTATAAAAAATACTTTTAATTTACCAAATATCATGTAATGACTTTAGGATAAATTGTATTATTATATTATTATTATTATATTCTTTAATTCCTGGAGGAACATAGAGCTTCAGCTGCGCACCTCCATTGTCTTCTGTTTTCTGACAACTTTTTCACTCCGCCCCAAGTCTTCCCACATGCTTTCATCTCCTCCTCACATGACCTCCTCCACGTTAACTTTGGAAGACCAACTCGCCGCCTCCCTTTCGGGTACCACTCGAGCGATGGCTTGTCTAGTGATGTCACTTGATGGTTTCCTCAGAGTATGACCAGCCAATCCATCTCCATTTCTTCCTGCCTATTTGTTTCACAATCGGTTCCTGATCGGTTCGCCCCCAGAGATCCCTGTTGCTGATCTTTTCTGGCCATCTGATCTTGAGTATTGAGCGAAGACAGCTAACTATTAATGAAGGTCTGAAGTTTGTTGGAGATGCTCTTTATGACTCGCCAAGTCTCTGATCCGTATAGTAGCACTGACTGACTTCACATTGGAGTTGAAAATCCGGATCTTATTTTTGATGCTGAGTGCTGTTGACCTCCACACAGATTTGAGAGCAATGAAAGCTTGTCTTGCTTTTCCGATTCTGGCTTTGATATCCTCGTCAGTTCCACCTGTAGTTGAGATGATGCTTCCCAGGTAGATGAAGGAGGCTGATTCTTCCAGGTTCCTCCCATTTATGCTGATTGTTGTCTGTTGTTGTTGTTGTTGATGTTGGCTAGGAATCTTCATCACCTCTGTTTTATCTATGTTCACTTGAAGTCCCATCTTTGATGCTTCTTCTGCCAGCTTGTTGCTTTTCACTTGCATATCCTCCAGTTTGTGGGAAATCAGACATATATCATCGGCGAAGTCCAGATCCTCCAAGTCTTTTGTGTCAGTCCATTTTATGCCTGTTCTTTCGTTGGTTGCCGTTGTCTGTCGCATTATCCAGTCTACTGCAATCAGGAAGATCAATGGTGATAGTAGACAGCCTTGTCGCACTCCCGAATTATTCCGTAAGTTTCCCTATGTGGATTACTTGGCATGCAGGATTGTCCTACAACTGTTGGATGAGATGTATAATTGTCGATGGGACCCAGTAGTAGCGAAGTAGTTGCCATATGACCTCTCGATCAACACTGTGGAAGGCCTTTTCAAAGTCGATGAAGTTGAGATAGAGAGGTGACTTCCATTACAAGCTTTGTTCAATGATGATCCGTAGAGTGGCGATTTGATCAATACATGATTTGTTCCTCCTGAATCCATCTTGTTCCGGTCGGAGTTTTTCATCGAGGGCCTGTTTGATTCTCTCCAGGATGATGCGGCTTAGTATTTTGCTTGGAATGGACAGAAGCATAATTCCACTCCAGTTTTTACATTGACTTAAGCTTCCTTTCTTTGGTAGTTTGAATAAGTATCCTTTCTCCCAATCCTCGGGTACTTTGCCCTATTTCCACACCTTCTCCAGCAGTGGAGTCATCAAGTCCGCTGTTGTCTCTGGGTCTGTTTTCAAAGCTTCTGCCGGGATTCCATTCGGTCCTGCTGCTTTTCCGGTTTTTAGCATCTTGATGGCATTCAGGACTTCTGATTTCGTCGGGGGGTCGATGTTCACTGGTAGTTCTGCTTCCGTTGTTGGTATTGTTGGGCGTGTTATAGGTGGCGGACGATTTAGAAGTCTTTTGAAGTGTTCAGCCCAGTGCTTTCTCTGTTCCACCTCTTTGGTGATTGACTTCCCATTGTCGTCCTTTATTGGCTTGATCTGTGTCGAACATTTGCGCGATATTGACTTTTGATCTTGATGTAAGAGAAATATTTGACCTCAGCTAGTCGATCTATCGAGAGTTCATCTACTAGACTCTATTTGAAGAACTGCTGTATCAAATAAGAAATGTTCACTCCTGAATATTTGAAAAACGGATTAGACGAAGAACCGTCACAAAAAGACTTCAGAAGAAATAAATAAAACTGTGGGATACTTCACTAGCTAGATGTGAATCCGATGAATTCGGTAAATGTATCAACCTCCACTTCACTAAATTCTCTTAGCCACATGCAACAATCTGATTCATTCAGACTACAGTTCTATCCAATTCCAAATAACCCCATTACACTGAAATCATTTCAAGTGAAAACGAAGCCTTTCATAAAGATTTTTATTTTCCATCTATGTATGATAAAGGCATTTTACACAAATATGTAGGTGACCAATTCATTGAGTTACAAAGGAATCAAAATGAGTCAGATAAAACTATACAGGAGGAATTGATGACGATGATATTTCAAAACAAGATTGAATCACCCGATCAGTGTTGTAAAACTCCCGATGAAGACATCACAGTTTTCAAGCTTGAGTAGCACGTTAAAGTGCCAATTCTCTTCTGTATTCATCTAAGTTAAATGCAAAGTTGAAAGTGTTAACGAATCATTTGAGATGAAAATGTATACAACACTGCTTTCACAAATCAAGCCATTTGCACGCAGACATGATACATCACATCGTATTGATGGGTGTACGTGTTTCAAGGTGAAAGGGAATTCATCCAGCCAACCGCCACCGCGCTGTCAATAGTGAGAGGCAACTTCCATGTTTTATTTCCCTTTGATTTCTTGTGATGAAAGGATTTTGGAGAGCAATATATGGCTTGATATTTTCTAACCTGCTTGACTGCACTTAGCTTTCCGAGTTCACTGATGTGGTGAGTATACTTGAATTCTGTGTCACGCATGGGTCTCACGTTTCCAATGACATGTTTGCATGATTTCCGCTTTGAAGGAGTCGTCAAACCACATCATTATTTTCACGTGTACACGCTTGATATGTGTGGGTGTGTCCATTTGTGTACGTGTGAGTGTTCGTGTGTGCGTTTGTAAACTCTCATGATTATATTTACATGATGAACACCATGTGGTGGCTATACACGAATCAATATTTTCATTCGCCTCACTGATGTCTCTCTCTGCCTTCAATTGACGTCAGCTGACACACAGTCGTCTCAATCGTCTCTTCTTTCATTATCCCCTATATTGACCAGAATGCACTCACAACATAACATCCCCAGTCTTCAACGACATTATTCGTTTCGAGTTGTGTTTGATGCTGGTGTATTGAGTGACAGTCAAGCTGATGAATATACTAGACGAAGATAGTTACCCTATTTGAAATGATTATGGTGGAGCAGCCAACCAACAGTCAGCTTCACAGACAGCGATTCTCTGGCTGGCTAGCTGGGTGGCTGGCTGGAATGCATTTATTGGTGAAAACAACCTAAAATAAATGAGAGAGAAAGATGGATGAGAGTAACATTCTTCACAGACATGATGACGGTGATGATGAATTTACCTCTGACTGTATTGAACCACTCGTCGAAAATCCGAACTAAAGTTACACAAATAGAATACAGGGACAATGTGCAATGCATAATTAGGATGACATGAAAACTAGTGAAAGAGAAATTGAAAATAAACGTGAATAGTTTCATTCGAACAATCGACTCAGGGAGGTTGACTCACTCTTCTCCAAACAACCGATGGCGTGCACACACCACTAACACGCACACACGCACTAATGGTAGTATTCAATAAATAAGTGATCACCAGAATTTACACTTGCACACAGACACACTGATGATACTTACTGAGTGACACTTCATCATTGTGCTGTGCAGTTGATAAATGCCTCCATATCATGAAATCATTTTATGAATCTTCTCTAATGACAACATAACAGTGATTATTTGGATTCATGTTTCTAAGTGACATGGATGAATGCTGCGACAAATGGTCAGTGTGTATTGATATAAGGATGAGAGAGAGGGAGTGAATTCCGTATCAGTGAGGACATTTGAAGACAGACGAGATTAGGGAGAGGATAACTAATTCAGACAGTGATATCAACTTACTTCTGGTCTCCAAATCAGGGCCTCCATGAGCTCCTTCTGAAAATGACAGAACACACAGTGAATATATATGAGACTTCACACGGAGAATGCATTAATGACACAACCCAAGAGAAAAGTCTAAATCACCAAATGTATAGCAGAATCTGACTGATTCATGATTCACAGGCAGAAGAAGACTACGGCTACTGGGATTCAATTGGACATGATTTAGAGCGGATCCGTTTTGAGTCGACTGTCTGTGCTCAACTCATTCGAATGACTAATCACGGGCGATTTGATTGAATGGAATTAGGAGGTCAATTTACGCGTAGAACATCACTGCTAATCTGTGATGTGTTTCGAATGGGAGAGTAGGTGACTCGTGTTTTGTCTGGATGAGGTGTAGGCTGCCAAGATGTCAAGCAACCAGATATGCGCTTAATGTCACTTGTGCATAGAATACCATTAGTATCAACACCGTCGTCTTCTGAAAGTGCTTATTCATCTTCCCGAAGTAATTGGAATTTCAGAATGAATGAGTTGCTACAAGCACGATGGAATCGGATGCATGGAATTCAGGCAGATACTCTTTATGATCAAGGAGTGGAAGAAATTCGCCCATCCTCCCAATAGCCTACTTGGTCACCACTCGAAGATTAACAATAGAGAAGGAGAAACACTTTGCTAAACAAACTTGAAGCAATGAATGCTGAAATGGCGATCAAGGAATGAACATGAAGATAAGTGAATTGAAGAAACGTTCATTTATGAGTTGGTCAGAAAATTATTGCATAGACAAGACATCAAATTGAGTAAACGTACGAACTGTCTGATTTCCAATGATATCCCAAGATTCTGAAAGCCAAATAACCAGGGATTAAGATTTAATCTCTTTGGATGAACGCAATCTCTCCCATCTATCGTAGAGAATAAATGTGGAATCTTGGTAGAATCAACCAGCGTCTCCTTATCTCTTGTGTAAAACCACATCCACAGTCCATTACACTAAACTGCACTACACTAATGAACATTTCATGAGTAATATATTTTGTCAGTCAGCTGTCAGTGACTCCCTCGCTCAACGAATACTCTACCTTCTCTTTCTCTCTCTCTGTCTTTCTCTGTCTCTCCATTCTACTGCACAGCACATGAAGTCTGTGATTATGTAAATTTTTACTTGTCTGTTCCTTTGAAGGGAGGTACACATGCATCTGTTTGATGACTGTCAACAGACATAATTATGAATGAATCCCCCCTCTCTCTCTCCTTCCCTGTTTCTCACTCAATCTTCACTGACATATAAAAATATATAGATGATCTTGAAGAATATAGGACAGCCGAGTATTTTCACACCCATGTTTTCCCTCCTACTTCGTCTATGCATGACTGACATGATTGACAGAACTCATTCGCCTAGTATTCCCTGTGTGTTGCCTCTTCACTCACTAACGCTTAATCCACTTGAATATATACATTCACCAATATTATACAATCGTCATCGCCATCACATTCAGTTGTCATAATTCACTCACCAGATGCTTCATTGAGCCAAGCCAGAAATAAATTAACTTGAATAAATAAAGAGGGAAAATGCTGAGAATTAGTTGTGAGCTATATGAGTGTGAGTGGGAGTGAGTGTGCCTCTGTGTGTCTGTGTGGGACTGTGCAAGAGAACAAAAAACGTTCACAGGAGAAATGTCTTTCATGCACACATGTCGATGACTGTGTATTGACGAGGGAAATTTTCATCGATTGTGGATATATACTACATTCATTATTCGGCCTCATAATCATCTTACATAACTCATTCTCACTACGATTTCCAAAGAATTGAAGTCAAGGAATGTGCAGACTACTCAGGATGCTGTGTACTGTTTATCTGTCAGCCACTGACCTTAACGGACCTTCACTTCACCTCACCTGGCTGCTGTCAGTTCGCCTATTTCTATGAAGCTGGGTATTCCTCCGTATGAACTGACACATACACCTCACACATCATAATCACAGACACCAACTAGATTTCAGGTCAAGTCATCGTCACAATTCGCTATTCCTCTGTAATCCGCGGGACAATTGAGGATTCGCTCCTCACTAGTGTGAATGATTTTGCATGCTGCTGAGTTCAATGTGGATTCTCCATTGGCAGAAATAATTGACCCATTCCTACTAGTTTCTAGTATTCACCTGATTGGTATTTATGTTACCACAGCCTGCCTATTTATCCAGCCTGCCGAATATTCTCGTTTTTTCATACTTCACGCTCAAATTTCATCATGTCACCAGTGATCAGATGGCAATAATGCTAGTCACTATCACCGCCACCGTCAGTGTCACTGTGACTGTCACTGCTCTTCATCTAATCGTCAAAAACATTTTCACACCATCGGAAATCACTTCATCAGTTCGCTTAACTGATGATAGACAGACAGACAGACACTCAGATACACATCGATTTCACTTCAACTCAAAATGAAATAATGAACTTACCTCTCTGTGCAACTGTCAGTGGCAGTGGCTGTCCAACTAAAAGTGTGAAGACGATATGAATTAGGTGACGTATGATTTAATACGGTGCAATAGTATTTAATTCTCGAGTTATACACGACTATTCAATAGGAATAAATTCACTACACATTGATTCGCTTCTAGCTAACGTCTTCATGATCGATAGGTAGATTGATAAACAAATAGAGAGATATCTACTGGAATTTGTGTGCGCCGGTGGCACAGTGGTTAGGCTTCTCACCAACCATGAACATGGTCCGAGGTTCGATCCCCTGCCGACGAACACCTGATATCTATGGTCGGCCTGCGAAATTTGGGCTACCGATATCCATGCTGAAAATTCCATACTTGTACCAAAAATACAGTGTGGCATTAAGCTGTAATCAAAAATGGAAATAGAAAATAGAATCACCGATTCATCATTCCATGTACTGAATATACATGATCATTGAGAAACCACCGTCTTGCTGCATTTACTCTCATGCGTTAAACTTCATTTCTGTTCCCTTCTCTCTATTCAGACTTTCATCCTTCGAAAGGGGGGGATGAACACATATGAATGATATCACTAAGTATTTATGAGTTTCATATCGTGTAATCGTGTAATTCTCTTTCGTAGCACACCTCAGTGAATTGTCCTTCTAGGATGGGATTAGGCAGACTAATTACTTTCACTTTTTCATGGTATGTATGTCGGGTAAATAGTGAAACCTACACCATATCAAGCTCGATTTCCAGTGAACCCAGTCTCTTCTCAACAAGGAAATTTGCCTTTCATTTTCGGGGGAGGTGGTTGGGTGAAACACAATGACAAGATGATTTCACCGAGTCTGATGTGAAGGTAGAGTAAGTACATCGTTGAAATATGCTGGGCCTTGAATATGACTCCGTTTTAGCCTTTGCTTAAATGGAAGTCACTTGTTCACACTATAAAGTGTACCCTCGTCTCTTTCTCTCCCTCTCTGTCTCTGAAAAACCCAACAGAATACATGACAAAAGAATATACAGCATAAATAAAAATACCAAGCATTTAATTGAAATATCTCACCTGCGTCTGTGAATGTGGCATTGCAGGTACACATACACCTAAAATCAAAATTTCGCGTAAATACACCTTATAGAATATGAATAGAATAAAGCAAAGAGTATTCTGATATCCGCTTATACGAGAGATTAGTTGAATTGTATATCACACATGGTATACCATCATATACTTCCATATCTGAATTCAATGGTGAACAGAGAGCTAATGAAGTGTGGAAATGGAGCACTGACTGATGGAATGTCATTATGCATTGTGTTGTGTGAAGCATAAGAACAAAAGTGAACGACTCCTTTGATGAGATAGAAGATGGTCATCTACACTAATCTGTCTCAGCAAACATTCCATACATTCAACAACTCTATAAGCAAAAGTTAACAGCTACTGAGCAGTGAATGTTTGAAATCGCTATGAGAAGATTTCAGAGATGGCATGAATATTTAGCTGAATGAACTGCATTAGCCAACTCCGACAGATACAGGTTCACCTTCACTTTGATCATCACAAAGTGACATCAACAATTCCCGCCATCTTTCAACATGAAAAAGAGTTTCACCGCTTACCTCTATGTTCATGAGAGTATTATGTGTGTCATGTGTATAGAGCCTCAGATATTGTGACATGAATTACATGCAAATAAATGGCTAGGACATCAGATAAGTCAGAGATGAGACAATTCCATTGACTCAGCTCAACAACGGGTCCCCGGTTTCTTCAACTTCAAGAAAGTCCTAATACCTAGTCTTGAAAAGTGCGAAAGTGACTGCAAAAGCATTCAAGAGTAGATAGATATGCATTGACTACATTGTCTTTCGTGCAGAATGAGACAGTAGTTTGCTTCTTTAGGAACATGTTTTATTCCAAGAGTATTGGAAAAGTTAGACAAATCAAAGGGAATGGGGGAATAGTAAGAATAAGTAGAATATTACTCACCGATAGTAGAGCTGACTATCACCACTGAGATGAGATGTAGAATAAGTGAATTCATTTTTGTGGAATAAATTCAAATCACTGAACGAGTGTTTATATATCATAATTGAGCACTGATATAGCCAACTGGATATATGATAAGCCTTCGTCTATGCATACAGTTAGTTGAGATAATTCTGTACTTCACTGTACAATAAGGGAGGAGGTGGGGGTCGATGAAACCAAAACCACAAAATGACACGCGTCGGAATGTCGGCATTACTAATGTGTCCTCATCCATTGTCAATATGAGGTCATGCATCACGTTCAAGTAAACAAGAGCATTCACTTCACATTCTCTCAACGGAAATGATGACAGAAGGGTTGACACGTAAATATTTGGCAAATCACTCCACTGATCTTTGCTTTATATTACTTGTGCCAGAATTTCAAAGCTGTGTTCAACCTGACTGTGGTGCTGATGATATAATTTTGTCAACAAATATAGAATTCGCCTGTGAATAATCTTCTCCATCTAGCCACAAAACCATTCGACAAGTTTTATGAAGACCTTCCACTTCCCCTTCGTGAATAATCATCTGGTTGGAGCTGATAATCCAGTAGAGTAGAAGTCATTGACAATCTCATATCCTGACTGTGTTACAATGCAGAAAGAAATGTTGTGTTGAAGTGTGTAGAATACGAAGTGGATTGCAATATGACACACATGGGAATGGCGGAACAGGTTTTCACAATTCTGTAAGTGTGAACTACGGAATTCTTCTTACTACATCAGTGGAGATGAGGGTAAAGAGAAATATTTACACGAAAGCTACACGGAACAGACACTGAATTCATTCACGCAGTTTAATACTTTTAAGAGGTGAAGAAGGATGTTGGTGGTTGCACAATATATGCTTTATACAAACAAACGCAAGTGTTTATCCTGTTGCTATCAACGTACTTGTTTTTCCGTGAACACGGACATATCAAAACACCGGATCGATTGATGTTTCAAAGTACGGCATATATTTCAGAGTCAGAAACCTGCACTGGTGATGATTGCTCAACTAGTTAGGGTTTATAATAACAACAATACTGGCGTTATTTTGAAAAATGCGTTCATACATAACATGAAATTTCCAGTGAGTCCTATTTGGAGGTATTTGATCTTTGTGTAGAATCCTGAAATAATGCAAAAATCGATAATACATCGTGTGAAAGAATATTGTTCTACTCGGAAATTGCTCCAGTAATAATTCGCAATCTTCTTCCTCCATTTTTTTTGCAGTAATAATAGCGGTAGGTAGAAACTCGCTTGAATGAGATGGTGAGCAAGTACAAAATTGTGACTCATTGTGGTAATCAGATCACATGAGCACAGAAGGACACCCTGTGCTCTATCTCTACTGTCAAGGCCGCTCAGATTGTAGAAGATAATATAAGATAAGGTGCTGGAGTTTGAGGAATCTGTGACAGCGGTTTCAAAGAAAGCGGACTCTGCAATGTTTCAACTTGGTAGTCAGTAATACTTCTTGGTCAGTCACCCACACAACAATCGAGGAGACATACACGGTATTGCCTGTCACGACGTCACCAACAACATCCAAAGAAGGCTGTCATACAGTGATAAACAATCTCCTCCAGGATACTGCCGAAGGTAGGATCAATTATAAATTTAGGAAGGTCATAGATAAGCAACGCAATAAAACAAATATTGAAATCATCGTGGAAGAGCAGGTGGATGGAATTGACTTTGCGTAACGAAGTGAACGAGAACCTCGAACTAAACAACTCGACAGTGTTCAACAAGCAAATCATCCTGCATAGTGAGCATAGAGAACACTAAACCACAAATCACACAGTTCTGCAATGCAACAGAATCAATGCCAACCAACGACGATACAAAACACAAGACAAAATAACCTTGATTGATAGGCATTCAGTGTGAAAATATGCTGAACTACTGCTAATGCAGTGGAATGTTCGGATGTTTAGCCCTAACTAATGTCAACTTGCTCAATGCTTTTATATGCTTAGAAGATAAGGTGCCTGCATCACTAACAGCATTACCGATGGGCAACCGCAACAACATTATCGACAGCTGTTTTCAATTCACCCTCGAGAAAGACAGAAGTGCAGTGACGAACCAACCAAGCACCAGCCCATCTCCCTACAAATAGGCAGAAGCATGCGGAGGTGGATCGGACACATACTGAGGAGAAAGATAGCTGATTCGAATCACATGCAAGTCCGTCGGTTGGAACGTGATAGGCAAACAACGAGTGCAGAATATTGTAGGTGGAGAAGATGAAAGCCAATGGATAATCGTGGAATCGGCCAAAACAGACTTCAGAGGACGATGTCAATCACGTCTCATAACCGTTAATGCCCAGCTCTCGCTACGCTCGGGCCCACGATGTTCCTTGAAGTTTCAGAAACGCTTAGTTATAACGGACGAAAAAGCCAAAACACCGATCTGCCTCTTGAGATTTCTTTATTGTTACACCAACATATAACTGACATATAACAGAATAACTGAACTAAGGTCTGTGAACAAATATTACAATAATAAATCATAAGATTACTTCTGACGATGTTTCACTCTTCTTTCTGAACAGCGACCGATGAGACGATGACTGTCGTATTGATGCCTCCGCGAAAATTGGGGAAGTTGATTTTGAGCAAACAACCAAGAATTGATCGTTCAATCTTCAACTCCATTGACACTCCCCGTCAAAAAAGGGATCCAACCCTTTTTTCCTTCACGACCAATGCACGTTGACTTGGATGCCATTGCGAGAACCTGGGTCACACGGACAGAGCTGAAATGGAAAACAAACAGAAAAGCCAACACACCACAAGCATACCCACAGCACAATCTCACACATCAATGACGACCTGCGCCTTCCAGTTAAAGTCATCCTCTTGACACATCAGCTTGCAACACAATCGCCACTTGCTAGAATGACTCTTGCAGAATGCAACGTGACCATAGCACCAACTCATGATACTCTACGCACATCCTCTTATCTACTCACTACCAATTACCACTGAAATCGCTTGTCACTCATTCTGCCTCAGTTCTAGTAGCGGTGACGCATGCGAGCCTCAGTCGTTTACACTCTTTCTCCCCGGCGTGTCGGACCGCAGCTAACAATTATCTCCGTGTGCATTTCATTCTCAGCAATAGCCTAGCCTCCCCGGCGTATACGCCTCATCTGCTGTCCTTAACATCAATCAATTCATTCATGGATGTAGAAGACTCGAAACAACTTCAGAAGTAATCACGACGAAAATTTTAACAAAATTACGCAATAACAACAAGATACGAAAACAACAAGTAAACACAATGAATCCAAAATACACCAATTGATATGACACACCACACATATATACAAACTGTACACAAAAACTCGCGGATCACATCTTGATGGAATTCCTTTGAAGAATCGCAGGACTTACACCAGTACGCCTACAACCCTCCTCAGGTTGACGATTGTAATTTGTGGAATGTCCGGACACAAACAGGTTAACCAACAATTACGATAATTGGAACTCACACAATTATTTAACACAAACATATGTACAATCAACACATCAAATGTTGTGGATTCTGGCACGACAAACTACCCTTGAAGAACTGTAGGACTTACAGCAGTACGCCTACAACCCTTCTCAGGTTGACGCTCTAGGTTGGAAAATCGTCGTAGAGTTCATTGGCTAACTTCCTTCTATGAGATATATCCTCAAATCTGAACGATAACACGCTAATGTAATTGTATCGTAGAATATAGATGACCAACAAACACACGACATATCTCATCAACCTAGTGAGACCTATTTATGAGTGACTCACATTTCACATAGATATTAGTAGTTGGATGGACATTATTTCACCGATTTCGTGTGTGGAGTACTTACCTATGTGTCAATACGTTCAACAGTTCAGGACAGCTGATGCATGCAGTCAAATAGGTGGTTATATCCAGTTGTACCAGTTTATGTCTCGGATAAATATATGCTAACCCGATCAGTTTGACTTTTCAACTTCCCAACAGGAAGAGAACTTCCTCACAATTTGAGAAGAAAACCGAATGCTCGTCAAATTATTTGCTACAGAAAAATTTGGTCCGACTAAGGAATACATCGATGACAAACAGATGACGCTATAGTTGATGATTTCTAGGAACTGGTTCATAGTTTCCACAGATGACAATGACTAAGACTGGCTAGATGATGTCTACAGAGACGCGTGAGTGATTTTGGAGGATTCTAGGTGTGTTTTGACGCTAGCGGAATAGAGTTAGTTATTCACTGCGATATAGAAGGCATATTTCAAGCCTGTTTGAAGGCTGTTCCGACAGTACTTTTAGCATACACATATATATGCCGCAAAAACATACGATCTGGTCAGTGAAGCCGCGTTCAGATCAAGCATGAGACATGCTACTACAAAGTATTTTCTCGTCTGAAAACAATTCCAGTTGATGAAGGGTGACACAATTGTGAATGATTCAAGTAAAATCCTTTTATAATCACCTTATTCCGAACAACAATTATCATACAGAATGCAATTTCCGAACATGATGATCCACACACATAATGGTTCAGTCTTCTCAGAAATCTAATAACAGACAGTATAAGATATCGGAAACAGTGCACGTAAAGTGTGTGACTAAATGCAACAATCGTTGCAGACCAACATGGCAAAACGTCACCTGAAGAAGTGTTAAGAGGTACTCCAAGGTACAGGATATATTCACCCTCTACTTTTAGTCTATCACCAGCCATTTCACATTTCTTGATCACTAGGGCAACCAACTATAAGAAATATTGATTTATTATCCTTCAGGGTAGTCATCTTCATAGGTCGGTTCGCATTCACTGACTGCATCCAACAACACCAACGATAACAATTGTGAAAGACACTGCACAAACCGGTAAGCTGAAAGATGTGCTTCATAATTCTAATTTAATTTTCTACACAGGAATAGAAAGAATATCAGTAGGTAAATATCTTTTCCGACTAAGACAAAAACACCTTCAGTTTATTGAAATAGAGGTGAACATTATGCTGTTTCGCTTATCTTTGCACACCCGTTGCGCTTTCATTCTGTCAACGATCTTTTTCTGATAGATGAATGACATTCTTCCGTTGACCTGAATTCATTCACCACACAAACAAAACACTGACTAATTAGACTACTGTGGGAATTCCTCTCCCTATATTATATATTAATTATATGAATACAACATCATTACTACTGTTATTATCATTACTATCGTTGTTGTTATCTTGCATCTGAGTAGTGAATAATAATGGTGATTCTTCTTATAGTTCAGATCACTTTTGATCATCCACAGAGGAAGTGATAGACTCAATCATTGAGAGACTGACTGCCTGGCTGCCTGACTGATTGACTCAATAGCCAATCTTGTGACTGGTGATTGCAATGCGCACAGATATATGCACGTTCTTCTTCTGAAGTTGGGCATGTTGTCTTACACTTGGATGAAATCCACCTCATATTTGTTCACTCGTCGCATTTCACCGCCTTCATGTGAGACTTTGTCATTTGAAGTTTAGTGTAGTGTAGTGTAGTGTGGTGTAGTGTAGTGTAGTGTAGTGTAGTGTAGGATGACGCTCAGTGTGATTCAGCCTTTCTATTAACTTCCTCTATCTACTCAAAGTCGATTCCATTCACCTACTCATCCACCATGATTTCAACAATTTCAGACACCTTCTAACGGAATCTTTCTTCTACACGTATCAGGTACAACCCTCTGAAGCCTGTGAATATCTTGTCAGTATTAATAATTTGAATGTTATTCATATAACGACTATTTCTAAGATATTAAATTTTCATAAATTTATTGCCTTCCAATAATGTTTGACGCTATTTGTTATATGTCGTATTTTATTTCTGATACACCCTCGTATTTCAATAGCGAATGGACTTTGAAAATCAACTGTCAGATAGAAACCTCTGCACTTATGTCTTGTGAATTTTAGAGCTTGTAGGAAATGCATGTGTACAGGAGCGAATACACCTATTTCCTCTCTCAGATATGACTTATCTCACATAGCATTGATGGCAGAGTGGTTAGGACGCTCGCCGCCCATAAACATTGTCCGGATTACGACCCCAGGCCGACTCATATTTGATATTAATGGTCGGCCTGCTAAATTTGGACTACCGATATCACATGCTGAATATTCTTCAGTTGTACAAAAATACTGTGAGGAATCAAGCTATTATAAATATATGTATTACTATTTGCGTGAATGTCCGCTTAACCTCGTCTGTCAATGGAGTTGAAGATTGAACGATCAATTCTTGGTTGTTTGCTCAAAATCAACTTCCCCAATTTTCGCGGAGGCATCAATACGACAGTCATCGTCTCATCGGTCGCTGTTCAGAAAGAAGAGTGAAACATCGTCAGAAGTAATCTTATGATTTATTATTGTAATATTTGTTCACAGACCTTAGTTCAGTTATTCTGTTATATGTCAGTTATATGTTGGTGTAACAATAAAGAAATCTCAAGAGGCAGATCGGTGTTTTGGCTTTTTCGTCCGTTATAACTAAGCGTTTCTGAAACTTCAAGGAACATCGTGGGCCCGAGCGTAGCGAGAGCTGGGCATTAACGGTTATGAGACGTGATTGACATCGTCCTCTGAAGTCTGTTTTGGCCGATTCCACGATTATCCATTGGCTTTCATCTTCTCCACCTACAATATTCTGCACTCGTTGTTTGCCTATCACGTTCCAACCGACGGACTTGCATGTGATTCGAATCAGCTATCTTTCTCCTCAGTATGTGTCCGATCCACCTCCGCATGCTTCTGCCTATTTGTAGGGAGATGGGCTGGTGCTTGGTTGGTTCGTCACTGCACTTCTGTCTTTCTCGAGGGTGAATTGAAAACAGCTGTCGATAATGTTGTTGCGGTTGCCCATCGGTAATGCTGTTAGTGATGCAGGCACCTTATCTTCTAAGCATATAAAAGCATTGAGCAAGTTGACATTAGTTAGGGCTAAACATCCGAACATTCCACTGCATTAGCAGTAGTTCAGCATATTTTCACACTGAATGCCTATCAATCAAGGTTATTTTGTCTTGTGTTTTGTATCGTCGTTGGTTGGCATTGATTCTGTTGCATTGCAGAACTGTGTGATTTGTGGTTTAGTGTTCTCTATGCTCACTATGCAGGATGATTTGCTTGTTGAACACTGTCGAGTTGTTTAGTTCGAGGTTCTCGTTCACTTCGTTACGCAAAGTCAATTCCATCCACCTGCTCTTCCACGATGATTTCAATATTTGTTTTATTGCGTTGCTTATCTATGACCTTCCTAAATTTATAATTGATCCTACCTTCGGCAGTATCCTGGAGGAGATTGTTTATCACTGTATGACAGCCTTCTTTGGATGTTGTTGGTGACGTCGTGACAGGCAATACCGTGTATGTCTCCTCGATTGTTGTGTGGGTGACTGACCAAGAAGTATTACTGACTACCAAGTTGAAACATTGCAGAGTCCGCTTTCTTTGAAACCGCTGTCACAGATTCCTCAAACTCCAGCACCTTATCTTATATTATCTTCTACAATCTGAGCGGCCTTGACAGTAGAGATAGAGCACAGGGTGTCCTTCTGTGCTCATGTGATCTGATTACCACAATGAGTCACAATTTTGTACTTGCTCACCATCTCATTCAAGCGAGTTTCTACCTACCGCTATTATTACTGCAAAAAAATGGTGGAAGAAGATTGCGAATTATTACTGGAGCAATTTCCGAGTAGAACAATATTCTTTCACACGATGTATTATCGATTTTTGCATTATTTCAGGATTCTACACAAAGATCAAATACCTCCAAATGGGACTCACTGGAAATTTCATGTTATGTATGAACGCATTTTTCAAAATAACGCCAGTATTTTTGTTATTATAAACCCTAACTAGCTGAGCAATCATCACCAGTGCAGGTTTCTGACTCTGAAATATATGCCGTACTTTGAAACATCAATCGATCCGGTGTTTTGATATGTCCGTGTTCACGGAAAAACAAGTACGTTGATAGTAACAGGATAAATACTTGCGTTTGTTTGTATACAGCATATATTGTGCAACCACCAACATCCTTCTTCATCTCTTAAAAGTATTAAACTGCGTGAATGAATTCAGTGTCTGTTCCGTGTAGCTTTCGTGTAAATATTTCTCTTTACCCTCATCTCCACCGATGTAGTAAGAAGAATTCCGTAGTTCGCACTTACAGAATTGTGAAAACCTGTTCCGCCATTCCCATATGTGTCATATTGCAATCCACTTTGTATTCTACACACTTCAACACAACATTTCTTTCTGCGTTGTAACACAGTCAGGATATGAGATTGTCAATGACTTCTACTCTACTGGATTATCAGCTCCAACCAGATGATTATTCACGAAGGGGAAGTGGAAGGTCTTCATAAAACTTGTCGAATGGTTTTGTGGCTAGATGGAGAAGATTATTCACAGGCGAATTCTATATTTGTTGACAAAATTATATCATCAGCACCACAGTCAGGTTGAACACAGCTTTGAAATTCTGGCACAAGTAATATAAAGCAAAGATCAGTGGAGTGATTTGCCAAATATTTACGTGTCAACCCTTCTGTCATCATTTCCGTTGAGAGAATGTGAAGTGAATGCTCTTGTTTACTTGAACGTGATGCATGACCTCATATTGACAATGGATGAGGACACATTAGTAATGCCGACATTCCGACGCGTGTCATTTTGTGGTTTTGGTTTCATCGACCCCCACCTCCTCCCTTATTGTACAGTGAAGTACAGAATTATCTCAACTAACTGTATGCATAGACGAAGGCTTATCATATATCCAGTTGGCTATATCAGTGCTCAATTATGATATATAAACACTCGTTCAGTGATTTGAATTTATTCCACAAAAATGAATTCACTTATTCTACATCTCATCTCAGTGGTGATAGTCAGCTCTACTATCGGTGAGTAATATTCTACTTATTCTTACTATTCCCCCATTCCCTTTGATTTGTCTAACTTTTCCAATACTCTTGGAATAAAACATGTTCCTATAGAAGCAAACTACTGTCTCATTCTACACGAAAGACAATGTAGTCAATGCATATCTATCTACTCTTGAATGCTTTTGCAGTCACTTTCGCACTTTTCAAGACTAGGTATTAGGACTTTCTTGAAGTTGAAGAAACCGGGGACCCGTTGTTGAGCTGAGTCAATGGAATTGTCTCATCTCTGACTTATCTGATGTCCTAGCCATTTATTTGCATGTAATTCATGTCACAATATCTGAGGCTTTATACACATGACACACATAATACTCTCATGAACATAGAGGTAAGCGGTGAAACTCCCTTTCGTGTTGAAAGATGGCGGAAATTGTTGATGTCACTTTGTGACAATCAAAGTGAAGGTGAACCTGTATCTGTCGGAGTTGACTAATACAGTTCATTCAGCTGAATAATCATGCCATCTGTGAAATCTTCTCATAGCGATTTCAAACATTCACTGCTCAGTAGCTGTTAACTTTTGCTTATAGAGTTGTTGAATGTATGGAATGTTTGCTGAGACAGATTAGTGTAGATGACCATCTTCTATCTCATCAAAGGAGTCGTTCACTTTTGTTCTTATGCTTCACACAACACAATGCATAATGACATTCCATCAGTCAGTGCTCCATTTCCACACTTCATTAGCTCTCTGTTCACCATTGAATTCAGATATGGAAGTATATGATGGTATACCATGTGTGATATACAATTCAACTAATCTCTCGTATAAGCGGATATCAGAATACTCTTTGCTTTATTCTATTCATATTCTATAAGGTGTATTTACGCGAAATTTTGATTTTAGGTGTATGTGTATCTGCAATGCCCACATTCACAGACGCTGGTGAGATATTTCAATTAAATGCTTGGTATTTTTATTTATGCTGTATATTCATTTGTCATGTATTCTGTTGGGTTGTTCAGAGACAGAGAGGGAGAGAAAGAGACGAGGGTACACTTTATAGTGTGAACAAGTGACTTCCATTTAAGCAAAGGCTAAAACGGAGTCATATTCAAGGCCCAGCATATTTCAACGATGTACTTACTCTACCTTCACATCAGACTCGGTGAAATCATCTTGTCATTGTGTTTCACCCAACCACCTCCCCCGAAAATGAAAGGCAAATTTCCTTGTTGAGAGGAGACTGGGTTCACTGGAAATCGAGCTCGATATGGCGTAGGTTTCACTATTTACCCGACATACATACCACGAACAAGTGAAAGTAATTAGTCTGCCTAATCCCATCCTAGAAGGACAATTCACTGAGGTGTGCTACGAAAGAGAATTACACGATTACACGACATGAAACTCATAAATACTTAGTGATATCATTCATATGTGTTCATCCCCCCCTTTCGAAGGATGAAAGTCTGAATAGAGAGAAGGGAACAGAAATGAAGTTTAACGCATGAGAGTAAATGCAGCAAGGCGGTGGTTTCTCAATGATCATGTATATTCAGTACATGGAATGATGAATCGGTGATTCTATTTTCTATTTCCATTTTTGATTACAGCTTAATGCCACACTGTATTTTTGGTACAAGTATGGAATTTTCAGCATGGATATCGGTAGCCCAAATTTCGCAGGCCGACCATAGATATCAGGTGTTCGTCGGCAGGGGATCGAACCTCGGACCATGTTCATGGTTGGTGAGAAGCCTAACCACTGTGCCACCGGCGCACACAAATTCCAGTAGATATCTCTCTATTTGTTTATCAATCTACCTATCGATCATGAAGACGTTAGCTAGAAGCGAATCAATGTGTAGTGAATTTATTCCTATTGAATAGTCGTGTATAACTCGAGAATTAAATACTATTGCACCGTATTAAATCATACGTCACCTAATTCATATCGTCTTCACACTTTTAGTTGGACAGCCACTGCCACTGACAGTTGCACAGAGAGGTAAGTTCATTATTTCATTTTGAGTTGAAGTGAAATCGATGTGTATCTGAGTGTCTGTCTGTCTGTCTATCATCAGTTAAGCGAACTGATGAAGTGATTTCCGATGGTGTGAAAATGTTTTTGACGATTAGATGAAGAGCAGTGACAGTCACAGTGACACTGACGGTGGCGGTGATAGTGACTAGCATTATTGCCATCTGATCACTGGTGACATGATGAAATTTGAGCGTGAAGTATGAAAAAACGAGAATATTCGGCAGGCTGGATAAATAGGCAGGCTGTGGTAACATAAATACCAATCAGGTGAATACTAGAAACTAGTAGGAATGGGTCAATTATTTCTGCCAATGGAGAATCCACATTGAACTCAGCAGCATGCAAAATCATTCACACTAGTGAGGAGCGAATCCTCAATTGTCCCGCGGATTACAGAGGAATAGCGAATTGTGACGATGACTTGACCTGAAATCTAGTTGGTGTCTGTGATTATGATGTGTGAGGTGTATGTGTCAGTTCATACGGAGGAATACCCAGCTTCATAGAAATAGGCGAACTGACAGCAGCCAGGTGAGGTGAAGTGAAGGTCCGTTAAGGTCAGTGGCTGACAGATAAACAGTACACAGCATCCTGAGTAGTCTGCACATTCCTTGACTTCAATTCTTTGGAAATCGTAGTGAGAATGAGTTATGTAAGATGATTATGAGGCCGAATAATGAATGTAGTATATATCCACAATCGATGAAAATTTCCCTCGTCAATACACAGTCATCGACATGTGTGCATGAAAGACATTTCTCCTGTGAACGTTTTTTGTTCTCTTGCACAGTCCCACACAGACACACAGAGGCACACTCACTCCCACTCACACTCATATAGCTCACAACTAATTCTCAGCATTTTCCCTCTTTATTTATTCAAGTTAATTTATTTCTGGCTTGGCTCAATGAAGCATCTGGTGAGTGAATTATGACAACTGAATGTGATGGCGATGACGATTGTATAATATTGGTGAATGTATATATTCAAGTGGATTAAGCGTTAGTGAGTGAAGAGGCAACACACAGGGAATACTAGGCGAATGAGTTCTGTCAATCATGTCAGTCATGCATAGACGAAGTAGGAGGGAAAACATGGGTGTGAAAATACTCGGCTGTCCTATATTCTTCAAGATCATCTATATATTTTTATATGTCAGTGAAGATTGAGTGAGAAACAGGGAAGGAGAGAGAGAGGGGGGATTCATTCATAATTATGTCTGTTGACAGTCATCAAACAGATGCATGTGTACCTCCCTTCAAAGGAACAGACAAGTAAAAATTTACATAATCACAGACTTCATGTGCTGTGCAGTAGAATGGAGAGACAGAGAAAGACAGAGAGAGAGAAAGAGAAGGTAGAGTATTCGTTGAGCGAGGGAGTCACTGACAGCTGACTGACAAAATATATTACTCATGAAATGTTCATTAGTGTAGTGCAGTTTAGTGTAATGGACTGTGGATGTGGTTTTACACAAGAGATAAGGAGACGCTGGTTGATTCTACCAAGATTCCACATTTATTCTCTACGATAGATGGGAGAGATTGCGTTCATCCAAAGAGATTAAATCTTAATCCCTGGTTATTTGGCTTTCAGAATCTTGGGATATCATTGGAAATCAGACAGTTCGTACGTTTACTCAATTTGATGTCTTGTCTATGCAATAATTTTCTGACCAACTCATAAATGAACGTTTCTTCAATTCACTTATCTTCATGTTCATTCCTTGATCGCCATTTCAGCATTCATTGCTTCAAGTTTGTTTAGCAAAGTGTTTCTCCTTCTCTATTGTTAATCTTCGAGTGGTGACCAAGTAGGCTATTGGGAGGATGGGCGAATTTCTTCCACTCCTTGATCATAAAGAGTATCTGCCTGAATTCCATGCATCCGATTCCATCGTGCTTGTAGCAACTCATTCATTCTGAAATTCCAATTACTTCGGGAAGATGAATAAGCACTTTCAGAAGACGACGGTGTTGATACTAATGGTATTCTATGCACAAGTGACATTAAGCGCATATCTGGTTGCTTGACATCTTGGCAGCCTACACCTCATCCAGACAAAACACGAGTCACCTACTCTCCCATTCGAAACACATCACAGATTAGCAGTGATGTTCTACGCGTAAATTGACCTCCTAATTCCATTCAATCAAATCGCCCGTGATTAGTCATTCGAATGAGTTGAGCACAGACAGTCGACTCAAAACGGATCCGCTCATCGGGAGTTTTACAACACTGATCGGGTGATTCAATCTTGTTTTGAAATATCATCGTCATCAATTCCTCCTCTATAGTTTTATCTGACTCATTTTGATTCCTTTGTAACTCAATGAATTGGTCACCTACATATTTGTGTAAAATGCCTTTATCATACATAGATGGATAATAAAAATCTTTATGAACGGCTTCGTTTTCACTTGAAATGATTTCAGTGTAATGGGGTTATTTGGAAGTGGATAGAACTGTACGGCATCTTGTGGTATCATTTAGTCTGAATGAATCAGATTGTTGCATGTGGCTAAGGGAGTTTAGTGGAGTGGAGGTTGATACATTTACCGAATTCATCGGATTCACATCTAGCTAGTGAAGTATCCCACACTTTCATTTATTTCTTCTGAAGTCTTTTTGTGCATGCAGGTGACGGTTCTTCGTCTAATCCGTTTTTCAAATATTCAGGAGTGAACATTTCTTATTGGATACAGCAGTTCTTCGATTAGAGTCTAGTAGATGAACTCTCGATAGATCGACTAGCTGAGGTCAAATATTTCTCTTATATCAAGATCAAAAGTCAATATCGGGCAAATATTCGACACAGATTGAGCCAGTAAAGGATGACAATGGGAAGTCAATCACCAAAGAGGTGGAGCAACAAAAACACTGGGCTGAACACTTCAAAAGACTTCTAAATTATCCGCCACCTATAACACGCCCAACGATATCAACAACGGAAGCAGAACTACCAGTGAACATCGACCCCCCGACGAAATCAGAAGTCCTGAATGCCATCAAGATGCTAAAAGCTGGAAAAGCAGCAGGACCGGATGGAATCCCAGCAGAAGCTTTGAAAATAGACCCAGAGACAACAGCGGACTTGATGACGCCACTGCCGGAGAAGGTGTGGAAAGAGGGCAAAGTACCCGAGGATTGGAAGAAAGGATACTTATTCAAACTACCAAAGAAAGGAAGCTTAAGCCAATGTGAAAACTGGCGTGGAATTATGCTCCTGTCCATCCCAAGTAAACTACTAAGCCGCATCATCCTGAAGAGAATCAAACAGGCCCTGGATGAAAAACTCCGACCGGAATAAGCTGGATTCAGGAGAAACAAATCATGTATTGATCAAATCTCCACACTACGGATCATCATTGAGCGAAGCTTGGAATGGCAGTCACCTCTCTATCTCAACTTCATCGACTTTGAGAAGGCCTTCCATAGAGCAGTGTTGATCGAGAGGTCATTTGGCAACTACTTCGCTACTACTGGGTGCCATCGACAATTATACATTTCATCCAACAGTTGTAGGACACTCCTGCATGCCAAGTAATCCACAATGGGAAACTTACGGAATCCTTCGGGAGTGAGGCAAGGCTGTCTATTATTGCCAATGATCTTCCTGATTGCAGTAGACTGGATAATGCGACAGACAACGGCAACCAACGAAAGAACAGGCATAAAATGGACTCACACACAAAACTTGGAGGATCTGGACTTCGCCGATGATATATGTCTGATTTCCCACAAACTTGAAGATATGCAAGTGAAAAGCAACAAGCTGGCAGAAGAAGCATCAAAGGTGGGACTTCAAGTGAACATAGATAAAACAGAGGTGATGAAGATTCCTGGCCAACACCAACAGCAACAACAACAGACAACAATGGGAGGAACCTGAAAGAAACAACCTCCTTTACCTGCCTACCTGGGAAGCATCGTTTCAACTACAGACCAACGGAACTGACGAGGATGTCAAAGCCAGAATCGGAAAAGCAAGACAAGCTTTCATTACTCTCAAGTCTGTGTGGAGGTCAACAGCACTCAACAACAAAAATAAGACCTGGATTTTCAACTCCAATGTGAAGTCAGTCAGTCAGTACTATTATACGTATCAGAGACTTGGCGCGTCATAAAGAGCATGTCAAAAAAAATTCAGACCTTCATTAACAGTTAGCTGTCTTCGCTCAATACTCAAGATCAGATGGCCGGCCAGAAAAGATCAGCAACAAAGATCTCTTGGAGCGAACCAATCAAGGACCGATTGTGAAACAAATAGGCAGGAAGAAATGGAGATGGATTGGCTGGTCATACTCTGAGGAAACCATCAAGTGACATCACTAGACAAGCCGTCGCTCGAGTGGAACCCGAAAGGGAAGCGGCGAGTTGGTCGTCAAAAGTTAACGTGGAGGAGGTCATGTGAGGAGGAAATGAAAGCATGTGGGCAGACTTGGAGCGGAGTGAAAAAGTTGGCAGAAAACAGAGCCCACGCCGACGCACACCTTGATATCCATGGTCGGCCTGCGAAATTTGGGCTACCGATATCCATGCTGAAAATTCCATACTTGTACCAGAAATACAGTATGGAATTAAGCTGTAATCAAAAATATAAAAAATAAAATAAAAAATATAAAGAAGGCAGTGGAGACGCGTAGCTGAAGCTCTACGTTCCTCAAGGATATAATAATAATATAATAATACAATTTATCCTAAAGTCATTACATGATATTTGGTAAATTAAAATTATTTTTTATAAAATTGATCTATTTGGTACTAGAGCTGATAAAATCTATTACTTAAAGATTTAATTGGTTGGCTTAAATATCACAACGGGTCAACCAAACCTATCCTCCGTCACCGATTCTCGATAGCCTGCAGCACAGTCTTGGTATTTATTAGAGTGTATTTCGGTTTCCTATATATGCCATCAAGAATCCAACCCAACATCTAGCTTTCGTTTCCATCTACAGTCTAGCATGACCAACTCAACCTGTTCCTTTGCTAACTCACAAGTGAATTCCATGTATCCCGTCTACTAATGAGTTTATATGTGTGGAGAGCTAAATGATGTGTTTAGATTTCAACACAGTGATGGAATGTGTTATCCACATATCTCCACCATCACCTTAGTGCAGGATCAAGTGTTCCGAGAGCTTCATGTTCCCAAATATCCATAAGTGTGTCTCTTATTATGGGGGATTGATGATCATATTGCCCCTCCATTCGTTTCTGTATATACCTCATTTCTAAACTTGATTAAAGTAGAGGTAAGAAATAACTGAACACCTAATAATATTTCATCAGCCGAGAGCTTAGTCCTACTTTCGAGGTCAGTTGCAATGTTCAGTCTATCCAGTCCTCGAGAAATTAGTAATCGGAATGTTGCTGCGGTTTACACTCTGTAAAGTAACACTTGGTATTCTTGATCACTGAGTTTGTGGAGGTTTTTTCCGAAATCTTCCTGATGTTATTCGTATTGTGAACTTTCTTATTTACCTGTTTTATATAGCCAGTTTCGTGCAAATTTTCAACATCTGTCAATCCATCCTATATTTTATGCATTCACACGTGGGATCTCAAATTTCTACTATGCAGATACATGTTCGGAATCCCTAGACTTGCAACACATACTACGATAAAAGTTCAACACTAGAACAATATAAGTGGCAAATTACAAGACCGAAAGTCACTCAATAAATAATTTTCTATAGTGCTATCAACTTTATCATCAGTTGAGTTCCGACCATGTCTAGTATGTATAGACAGAGTTTATAATGTATGTTCTTCGGAACTCTGATTTTTGTCGTATAGACATCCGACTTCTTCAACCCCGCTGGATTAAGAGTTGAAGTCCCTTTCCATTCATTGATGTCTGGACAACCGAGAGAGAGAGAGAGAGGTTTGTATCCCTAACCCTTCCGGAGTAGATATCTGGCTCACTGCCAACTGAATGGAATTGTTCAAGCAGTTGTTGAGTAGTAATGTATGCTCTCGTCTAGTATATAAGCGCGACAGAGGGAGTTACGTCTGACCATAAAGATTCTTACAGGTTTAACATTTTTCCCCTCCTTTGCGTTTTGAGTACAACGTATGGCTACAGACTTCAAGATATGAAGTGTCAATAGCAGTGGGTGCTTTTAACAGGATTTGAGGGGATGGGAGTTGCTAGCCTGCCTCATGCACAACTTCTTCTCTTCATCTGGTTTACTACCTGAAAGCGTATTGTTATAACGAAAACAAACCTGGCACATTAACGACATCATGAGATGCGTCACACTAAATCTCCTAGTCTGCCCTGCCCTGATGCTCAGATCGAAGCGGGGAGAGTTGTCTTAACGAGCTACCCTTTCCACCGGCCTTTCACGTGAGAATTCTGATCCACAAGGGAGAGGAGAAGTGTCAGGAGCTACATTCCCATACTTCTCGGCGATTCACACAGCTTCACATGTCGTCACCCATAATCCAATCGCCTTCTACAGACACCACATACACTATAGGTTTCGAATGAGGATTTCCAAGTTTCCCTAGGTGTAGACCTGGATGTCCACCAGTTCGCTTCTAAGAGCCAAAACTTTCGAATTCACCCTTTCAGTTTTGTGAGGAAAATCCCTTCGTCGGAAAGGCGTAGTAATAAACACCATTTATCTGACAGAGGCTATGAACGGTTGTCACCATATGATGAGGAGGAGAGTATTTCGAAAGAAAGACCGGAGTCTAGCCATCATCCACCTAGTGGGGTTGTTGGTCGTTCACGCGGTGCCACCATCAGTCAAGCTAAGTTTAGGGTTAATTATTATACATGTATATAAATGCCCAATTCCATTTGTATAATTTTTATTTCTGTTCTTTCTTCTCTATAATAAATAGCCTCCTTGTCCTTGTGTGAGACTTTCTCTTCTCCTGCAAGTTGGATTTTCCCTAGCAGTAGCAGAACGAGAATTGAAGTTCGAGCGTAGAGACTTACATTGGGGAAACATTTTGATCAATGAAATTTGTGTGTCTGCTGTAAATAGGTCGACAATGTCTTCATCATCGTCAACGTCATTATCTCCTTCTTCTACCTCTTCCTCTTCTTCATCCTTCTTCTTGTCCTCTTCCCGCTCCCTCTCCTCATTGTCTACATCTTTAAAAGATTGTTGTTGTAAGTATTGTTCTCACTTGGAGAATGTGGAAGTAGTGGACGAGGAATCTGATAAAGAAAATAAAAAAGACGGCGATGAAAGAGAATCTCCGCCTTTTTTATTTTCTTTATCAGATTCCTCGTCCACTACTTCCACATTCTCCAAGTGAGAACAATACTTACAACAACAATCTTTTAAAGATGTAGACAATGAGGAGAGGGAGCGGGAAGAGGACAAGAAGAAGGATGAAGAAGAGGAAGAGGTAGAAGAAGGAGATAATGACGTTGACGATGATGAAGACATTGTCGACCTATTTACAGCAGACACACAAATTTCATTGATCAAAATGTTTCCCCAATGTAAGTCTCTACGCTCGAACTTCAATTCTCGTTCTGCTACTGCTAGGGAAAATCCAACTTGCAGGAGAAGAGAAAGTCTCACACAAGGACAAGGAGGCTATTTATTATAAAGAAAGAACAGAAATAAAAATTATACAAATGGAATTAGGCATATATATATATATATATATATATATATATACATCATCATCATAATTTCCCCTAAACTTAGCCTGACTGATGGTGGCACCGCGTGAACGATCAACAACCCCACTAGGTGGATGATGGCTAGACTCCAGTCTTTCTTTCGAAATACTCTCCTCCCCATCATATAGTGACAACCGTTCATAGCCTCTGTCACATAAATCATATTTATTACTACACCTACTACCGAAATATGGGTCCCCACAAAATAATTATCACTTATAGCTTAGTAGTAGGTGATTAAGATCTAACTGACAGTGGATTAATGTAGTAAACGACATAACTTATCTAGTGGTAAATTGTCTTCCGAAAGTCACTCAATAAATAATTTTCTATAGTGCTATCAACTTTATCATCAGTTGAGTTCCGACCATGTCTAGTATGTATAGACAGAGTTTATAATGTATGTTCTTCGGAACTCTGATTTTTGTCGTATAGACATCCGACTTCTTCAACCCCGCTGGATTAAGAGTTGAAGTCCCTTTCCATTCATTGATGTCTGGACAACCGAGAGAGAGAGAGAGAGGTTTGTATCCCTAACCCTTCCGGAGTAGATATCTGGCTCACTGCCAACTGAATGGAATTGTTCAAGCAGTTGTTGAGTAGTAATGTATGCTCTCGTCTAGTATATAAGCGCGACAGAGGGAGTTACGTCTGACCATAAAGATTCTTACAGGTTTAACATTTTTCCCCTCCTTTGCGTTTTGAGTACAACGTATGGCTACAGACTTCAAGATATGAAGTGTCAATAGCAGTGGGTGCTTTTAACAGGATTTGAGGGGATGGGAGTTGCTAGCCTGCCTCATGCACAACTTCTTCTCTTCATCTGGTTTACTACCTGAAAGCGTATTGTTATAACGAAAACAAACCTGGCACATTAACGACATCATGAGATGCGTCACACTAAATCTCCTAGTCTGCCCTGCCCTGATGCTCAGATCGAAGCGGGGAGAGTTGTCTTAACGAGCTACCCTTTCCACCGGCCTTTCACGTGAGAATTCTGATCCACAAGGGAGAGGAGAAGTGTCAGGAGCTACATTCCCATACTTCTCGGCGATTCACACAGCTTCACATGTCGTCACCCATAATCCAATCGCCTTCTACAGACACCACATACACTATAGGTTTCGAATGAGGATTTCCAAGTTTCCCTAGGTGTAGACCTGGATGTCCACCAGTTCGCTTCTAAGAGCCAAAACTTTCGAATTCACCCTTTCAGTTTTGTGAGGAAAATCCCTTCGTCGGAAAGGCGTAGTAATAAACACCATTTATCTGACAGAGGCTATGAACGGTTGTCACCATATGATGAGGAGGAGAGTATTTCGAAAGAAAGACCGGAGTCTAGCCATCATCCACCTAGTGGGGTTGTTGGTCGTTCACGCGGTGCCACCATCAGTCAAGCTAAGTTTAGGGTTAATTATTATACATGTATATAAATGCCCAATTCCATTTGTATAATTTTTATTTCTGTTCTTTCTTCTCTATAATAAATAGCCTCCTTGTCCTTGTGTGAGACTTTCTCTTCTCCTGCAAGTTGGATTTTCCCTAGCAGTAGCAGAACGAGAATTGAAGTTCGAGCGTAGAGACTTACATTGGGGAAACATTTTGATCAATGAAATTTGTGTGTCTGCTGTAAATAGGTCGACAATGTCTTCATCATCGTCAACGTCATTATCTCCTTCTTCTACCTCTTCCTCTTCTTCATCCTTCTTCTTGTCCTCTTCCCGCTCCCTCTCCTCATTGTCTACATCTTTAAAAGATTGTTGTTGTAAGTATTGTTCTCACTTGGAGAATGTGGAAGTAGTGGACGAGGAATCTGATAAAGAAAATAAAAAAGACGGCGATGAAAGAGAATCTCCGCCTTTTTTATTTTCTTTATCAGATTCCTCGTCCACTACTTCCACATTCTCCAAGTGAGAACAATACTTACAACAACAATCTTTTAAAGATGTAGACAATGAGGAGAGGGAGCGGGAAGAGGACAAGAAGAAGGATGAAGAAGAGGAAGAGGTAGAAGAAGGAGATAATGACGTTGACGATGATGAAGACATTGTCGACCTATTTACAGCAGACACACAAATTTCATTGATCAAAATGTTTCCCCAATGTAAGTCTCTACGCTCGAACTTCAATTCTCGTTCTGCTACTGCTAGGGAAAATCCAACTTGCAGGAGAAGAGAAAGTCTCACACAAGGACAAGGAGGCTATTTATTATAAAGAAAGAACAGAAATAAAAATTATACAAATGGAATTAGGCATATATATATATATATATATATATATATATACATCATCATCATAATTTCCCCTAAACTTAGCCTGACTGATGGTGGCACCGCGTGAACGATCAACAACCCCACTAGGTGGATGATGGCTAGACTCCAGTCTTTCTTTCGAAATACTCTCCTCCCCATCATATAGTGACAACCGTTCATAGCCTCTGTCACATAAATCATATTTATTACTACACCTACTACCGAAATATGGGTCCCCACAAAATAATTATCACTTATAGCTTAGTAGTAGGTGATTAAGATCTAACTGACAGTGGATTAATGTAGTAAACGACATAACTTATCTAGTGGTAAATTGTCTTCCGAAAGTCACTCAATAAATAATTTTCTATAGTGCTATCAACTTTATCATCAGTTGAGTTCCGACCATGTCTAGTATGTATAGACAGAGTTTATAATGTATGTTCTTCGGAACTCTGATTTTTGTCGTATAGACATCCGACTTCTTCAACCCCGCTGGATTAAGAGTTGAAGTCCCTTTCCATTCATTGATGTCTGGACAACCGAGAGAGAGAGAGAGAGGTTTGTATCCCTAACCCTTCCGGAGTAGATATCTGGCTCACTGCCAACTGAATGGAATTGTTCAAGCAGTTGTTGAGTAGTAATGTATGCTCTCGTCTAGTATATAAGCGCGACAGAGGGAGTTACGTCTGACCATAAAGATTCTTACAGGTTTAACATTTTTCCCCTCCTTTGCGTTTTGAGTACAACGTATGGCTACAGACTTCAAGATATGAAGTGTCAATAGCAGTGGGTGCTTTTAACAGGATTTGAGGGGATGGGAGTTGCTAGCCTGCCTCATGCACAACTTCTTCTCTTCATCTGGTTTACTACCTGAAAGCGTATTGTTATAACGAAAACAAACCTGGCACATTAACGACATCATGAGATGCGTCACACTAAATCTCCTAGTCTGCCCTGCCCTGATGCTCAGATCGAAGCGGGGAGAGTTGTCTTAACGAGCTACCCTTTCCACCGGCCTTTCACGTGAGAATTCTGATCCACAAGGGAGAGGAGAAGTGTCAGGAGCTACATTCCCATACTTCTCGGCGATTCACACAGCTTCACATGTCGTCACCCATAATCCAATCGCCTTCTACAGACACCACATACACTATAGGTTTCGAATGAGGATTTCCAAGTTTCCCTAGGTGTAGACCTGGATGTCCACCAGTTCGCTTCTAAGAGCCAAAACTTTCGAATTCACCCTTTCAGTTTTGTGAGGAAAATCCCTTCGTCGGAAAGGCGTAGTAATAAACACCATTTATCTGACAGAGGCTATGAACGGTTGTCACCATATGATGAGGAGGAGAGTATTTCGAAAGAAAGACCGGAGTCTAGCCATCATCCACCTAGTGGGGTTGTTGGTCGTTCACGCGGTGCCACCATCAGTCAAGCTAAGTTTAGGGTTAATTATTATACATGTATATAAATGCCCAATTCCATTTGTATAATTTTTATTTCTGTTCTTTCTTCTCTATAATAAATAGCCTCCTTGTCCTTGTGTGAGACTTTCTCTTCTCCTGCAAGTTGGATTTTCCCTAGCAGTAGCAGAACGAGAATTGAAGTTCGAGCGTAGAGACTTACATTGGGGAAACATTTTGATCAATGAAATTTGTGTGTCTGCTGTAAATAGGTCGACAATGTCTTCATCATCGTCAACGTCATTATCTCCTTCTTCTACCTCTTCCTCTTCTTCATCCTTCTTCTTGTCCTCTTCCCGCTCCCTCTCCTCATTGTCTACATCTTTAAAAGATTGTTGTTGTAAGTATTGTTCTCACTTGGAGAATGTGGAAGTAGTGGACGAGGAATCTGATAAAGAAAATAAAAAAGACGGCGATGAAAGAGAATCTCCGCCTTTTTTATTTTCTTTATCAGATTCCTCGTCCACTACTTCCACATTCTCCAAGTGAGAACAATACTTACAACAACAATCTTTTAAAGATGTAGACAATGAGGAGAGGGAGCGGGAAGAGGACAAGAAGAAGGATGAAGAAGAGGAAGAGGTAGAAGAAGGAGATAATGACGTTGACGATGATGAAGACATTGTCGACCTATTTACAGCAGACACACAAATTTCATTGATCAAAATGTTTCCCCAATGTAAGTCTCTACGCTCGAACTTCAATTCTCGTTCTGCTACTGCTAGGGAAAATCCAACTTGCAGGAGAAGAGAAAGTCTCACACAAGGACAAGGAGGCTATTTATTATAAAGAAAGAACAGAAATAAAAATTATACAAATGGAATTAGGCATATATATATATATATATATATATATATATATATACATCATCATAATTTCCCCTAAACTTAGCCTGACTGATGGTGGCACCGCGTGAACGATCAACAACCCCACTAGGTGGATGATGGCTAGACTCCAGTCTTTCTTTCGAAATACTCTCCTCCCCATCATATAGTGACAACCGTTCATAGCCTCTGTCACATAAATCATATTTATTACTACACCTACTACCGAAATATGGGTCCCCACAAAATAATTATCACTTATAGCTTAGTAGTAGGTGATTAAGATCTAACTGACAGTGGATTAATGTAGTAAACGACATAACTTATCTAGTGGTAAATTGTCTTCCGAAAGTCACTCAATAAATAATTTTCTATAGTGCTATCAACTTTATCATCAGTTGAGTTCCGACCATGTCTAGTATGTATAGACAGAGTTTATAATGTATGTTCTTCGGAACTCTGATTTTTGTCGTATAGACATCCGACTTCTTCAACCCCGCTGGATTAAGAGTTGAAGTCCCTTTCCATTCATTGATGTCTGGACAACCGAGAGAGAGAGAGAGAGGTTTGTATCCCTAACCCTTCCGGAGTAGATATCTGGCTCACTGCCAACTGAATGGAATTGTTCAAGCAGTTGTTGAGTAGTAATGTATGCTCTCGTCTAGTATATAAGCGCGACAGAGGGAGTTACGTCTGACCATAAAGATTCTTACAGGTTTAACATTTTTCCCCTCCTTTGCGTTTTGAGTACAACGTATGGCTACAGACTTCAAGATATGAAGTGTCAATAGCAGTGGGTGCTTTTAACAGGATTTGAGGGGATGGGAGTTGCTAGCCTGCCTCATGCACAACTTCTTCTCTTCATCTGGTTTACTACCTGAAAGCGTATTGTTATAACGAAAACAAACCTGGCACATTAACGACATCATGAGATGCGTCACACTAAATCTCCTAGTCTGCCCTGCCCTGATGCTCAGATCGAAGCGGGGAGAGTTGTCTTAACGAGCTACCCTTTCCACCGGCCTTTCACGTGAGAATTCTGATCCACAAGGGAGAGGAGAAGTGTCAGGAGCTACATTCCCATACTTCTCGGCGATTCACACAGCTTCACATGTCGTCACCCATAATCCAATCGCCTTCTACAGACACCACATACACTATAGGTTTCGAATGAGGATTTCCAAGTTTCCCTAGGTGTAGACCTGGATGTCCACCAGTTCGCTTCTAAGAGCCAAAACTTTCGAATTCACCCTTTCAGTTTTGTGAGGAAAATCCCTTCGTCGGAAAGGCGTAGTAATAAACACCATTTATCTGACAGAGGCTATGAACGGTTGTCACCATATGATGAGGAGGAGAGTATTTCGAAAGAAAGACCGGAGTCTAGCCATCATCCACCTAGTGGGGTTGTTGGTCGTTCACGCGGTGCCACCATCAGTCAAGCTAAGTTTAGGGTTAATTATTATACATGTATATAAATGCCCAATTCCATTTGTATAATTTTTATTTCTGTTCTTTCTTCTCTATAATAAATAGCCTCCTTGTCCTTGTGTGAGACTTTCTCTTCTCCTGCAAGTTGGATTTTCCCTAGCAGTAGCAGAACGAGAATTGAAGTTCGAGCGTAGAGACTTACATTGGGGAAACATTTTGATCAATGAAATTTGTGTGTCTGCTGTAAATAGGTCGACAATGTCTTCATCATCGTCAACGTCATTATCTCCTTCTTCTACCTCTTCCTCTTCTTCATCCTTCTTCTTGTCCTCTTCCCGCTCCCTCTCCTCATTGTCTACATCTTTAAAAGATTGTTGTTGTAAGTATTGTTCTCACTTGGAGAATGTGGAAGTAGTGGACGAGGAATCTGATAAAGAAAATAAAAAAGGCGGAGATTCTCTTTCATCGCCGTCTTTTTTATTTTCTTTATCAGATTCCTCGTCCACTACTTCCACATTCTCCAAGTGAGAACAATACTTACAACAACAATCTTTTAAAGATGTAGACAATGAGGAGAGGGAGCGGGAAGAGGACAAGAAGAAGGATGAAGAAGAGGAAGAGGTAGAAGAAGGAGATAATGACGTTGACGATGATGAAGACATTGTCGACCTATTTACAGCAGACACACAAATTTCATTGATCAAAATGTTTCCCCAATGTAAGTCTCTACGCTCGAACTTCAATTCTCGTTCTGCTACTGCTAGGGAAAATCCAACTTGCAGGAGAAGAGAAAGTCTCACACAAGGACAAGGAGGCTATTTATTATAAAGAAAGAACAGAAATAAAAATTATACAAATGGAATTAGGCATATATATATATATATATATATATATACATCATCATCATAATTTCCCCTAAACTTAGCCTGACTGATGGTGGCACCGCGTGAACGATCAACAACCCCACTAGGTGGATGATGGCTAGACTCCAGTCTTTCTTTCGAAATACTCTCCTCCCCATCATATAGTGACAACCGTTCATAGCCTCTGTCACATAAATCATATTTATTACTACACCTACTACCGAAATATGGGTCCCCACAAAATAATTATCACTTATAGCTTAGTAGTAGGTGATTAAGATCTAACTGACAGTGGATTAATGTAGTAAACGACATAACTTATCTAGTGGTAAATTGTCTTCCGAAAGTCACTCAATAAATAATTTTCTATAGTGCTATCAACTTTATCATCAGTTGAGTTCCGACCATGTCTAGTATGTATAGACAGAGTTTATAATGTATGTTCTTCGGAACTCTGATTTTTGTCGTATAGACATCCGACTTCTTCAACCCCGCTGGATTAAGAGTTGAAGTCCCTTTCCATTCATTGATGTCTGGACAACCGAGAGAGAGAGAGAGAGGTTTGTATCCCTAACCCTTCAGGAGTAGATATCTGGCTCACTGCCAACTGAATGGAATTGTTCAAGCAGTTGTTGAGTAGTAATGTATGCTCTCGCCCTCAACTCCTTTAACTCATTTTCAACCTAGCCCTATGTCAACTAGCATTGCGTTCTGAACGAATATCTGAAATACGACCAAATTAAAAATAGGCATTTCGAATTCCTTAAAAAACTCGCTACAGTCATCAAACATAAAAATGACGATTTTCATTATTCACAAATACAAAACAAAAAAGAATACATACAACTTACTTGGAGGGCGTTTAATAGAACATCACCTGATACTGTTTTTGGTGCTACTGTACCATCAACTTCAAGCGAACTTGATGCAAAACTGTTCATGGGACCAGGGGTACTACAGAATGCAGCAGGTGGACATCCACCTATCATGTGATCCTTAGGCTCAACAGCAACAGAATCTGGAATGTGATCAGATTGAGTAATATTTTCTTGATTATCTATAAATATTAATTCAAATATAAGATTGAATCACTTACGTTTTGGCATTTGATCTGTAAGACTAACAGTAGGATGACTAACATCCGATTCAACAATTAAATTATGCCTTTCATAAGATGAAAAGTCTGGAATAAATCCACTAACACCAGGGACTATATCTTGTTGTTTCTCTTTCCGTTTTCCTCTGTAAAATGATGAATACATCATAAGTGGAAATTTATCACAAACTTTACTCGGATTGGTTCAATGTAAGACTCAGAAAACAAATCACCTGTACTGTTAAATACATCAGTCTTCTTAGGAGAATAACTGCGGAACAGATCATCATCCGAAGACATTTTCAAGTCTGTATTCAGCAACAGTAGGAATAGTGCGTCAGAGGATCAGTCTGTAAGAAAATGAAGAAATAATCTGATACGTGAGTATACATAAATAGTAGGAAGTAAGGCTTTATTCCACAGATAGACCTGTCATTACTACGTCATGAAAAGCTATGGATTTACAACTTAAGGAGGGCGAAAAAATCACGTCAAACATATTTTCTAAGGGCTGAATTACAGGAGAATCGATATGCTTGTTTTCTAAGCATGTTCCAGAGTGCCAAGCTTAGCTAATTTTCCAAATAGTGACAATTAGGATACTGTGAGACTTGAATACTATTAGAATAGGTCAGTGAACCATATTTTACCCTACAGTTGTGAGTCATGGGAATACAAGAATACAGGAAGCGAGTTGCGGAATGCTTGCAGCAGCCTCCTCAGACTTATCAAACATACTTCATTGACGAACCCATAACATCTTACCAGGGAGCAACTAAAGTCATGCATCTAGTCCTTACTTTGGTGCAGGCCGAATTCTACTATTAATGAAGTTACTAATGAAGTCATCATGGTGCACTATGAATTTTTGATATTAGATGGTTAGTAACATCACCGAATGAAGCATTAAGTGACCCGCATCCGAATCTCGGAAGCCACAGTCAACTCAAGACTGCAGATACGCCTTGTTGAAGAGTGCCACCAGACACGTAGCCCAGTTTCAAGGCTTCCTGCCGACTACCTCAGAATATCTACTACATGTTCTACCTTAAACTGGCTGTAGATGTTGGTCAAAATCCTACGAGTGATAGTTCACGAATCATTATACGTTGAAACTACTAAACGGACAGCCTAGTACTATTTCAATCCGAGAAGCATGGGAACTTTCTGTTGTGAAACTCCGCGTAGATTCGTTAGCTTATTACGGAACCTAAGGTTAACTTTCGAAACCCCATGTACTTTTTAATATGCATTCTTCTTCAAGCATTTAAGGAGATGTAGAAAATGCATTTCTTTAATAGATTTCCGGTTTGATTATATTTGTTTTTCATTTTCTGAGACTACTTCATGGCGTCTGCGCACTCAAATGGCTAGTCCACGAGCTTTCTCCAGACTGTTGCCGGGGATAGATTTTTCATGTAACTGTTGGACAGTCATACTTCGTCGCAGGAGGATTAACCCTCCTCTTAGTTCTCCATACAATGTTGATCGGTTGCATATTTCTTTCTCAAACATAATTGTAGCACAAGGCTATATTAAAAAGAACAAAGTACTTCTAGGGCGTCTAGGGGGATTCACATTACTGACACTCGGTACTACTTCACTTTCAGTAATCAATTTATTAGCCTAAATTAGACAATACACCACCAACACATAACTCACCAGGTCACGGATGCGAGATAGGATAGCGGCACAAATGGCTTATGGAGAGGCTGAGCACTTCAAGGTCACTTATGCACGCTGTGATTGGTAGATTTTCCTTTGCGTAAACGTTGCGGCTAATACGTGCCTTACGTTACTGAAGCGGGCTTTGAAATAGCAATAATAAAAGCGGATAGACATTATATTTTTTAGCTTAAGGGACCAAGTTAACGTGCTTATAAATTTCACAGATGTGAGAAGCATTAGATCCACTTACAAGGAGAATACTACTGGGTAACTTGATCAAAGAAATATAAAGTTTGGGGATTTTATCTCTTTCAGTTAATTGTAACGGATGGATAAGAGTCACGTGTATAATATTTGCTTTTTATAGAAGAGAAAATGTGACAGGTGGTTTGGAATTTACACAATTCCTGAAATATATCGTGGAATATATGGACGAGTAATCTATAGAATTTCACCAACTCGAGTTGGTGAAAGCAAGGAACAACCACAGATCTGTGGTTGTTCCTTGCTTTGTTCACATATTCAGTGTTGCTAAGATTAGGAATTGTTCACCAGAGGTAAGATTAATTTACCTGATATCTATACATCCTCAGAATTCTCTCAGTATGGCTGAAGGCATTCGAAGGAATACAATCTCAATCTCTGCTTGAAAAGTTCACATCCAGTTTCTGCGAACGGAACTGGTGGTGATAAAAACTGCAAAGACTGGTCCAGCACCACTAACAACGGAGGCAAACTGACACAGATGTTGCGGATAGAGTGTTTGGTGGACTTTATGACGACAATGATGCAGCTATAAAAACTCTACAACTGCGATTTTTTCACTGGATTGTTATTAACTCTTTTTAGTGTATATATGTACTCTTTTATTCTGAGTCATTTTTAACTTGTTTGATTATTGTTTCCTTACAAATATATGCATTTATGTCGACTAACTTTGTCTCTTTTACTTATCATTTTGAGGATATTGCAGAGCTAACGAGAATGATAGGCAACGTATTAATACTTATGTGAAATGCGTCAGTCTTAAACTATTATTACTTCCTCAATGCGTCATCAAGCCTTGCGTAAAGTGTTTCAGTTGCGTATAAGATTAATATTCAAGATTGTTTCGAAAGTAGCCGTCAAACATGTGCTCGTACTGTAATAACGAAACATAACCCAGCAAACGTAGGTTCTATATGCACACGACTTGTGTTATTAGTCTAGGCACTTCAAGTACACAATGCAACTTATATCCCATTTATCACAAATACTCTGTTATTATTATGCTGCGTTTAACACCACTATCTCAAAGGGTATCATTAGGTAATAAAGAGAAAACTACATTACTCTTCTTGTGTTATCATTTCGTATCAAAAGGCTCTTACATGATCACACCAACACTTAGACTCGTGCATTAGTTGACTACGTCACTAAACTTCGTTGATTATTTTGTTATCATGAAATACTGTGACGCATTAAATAGGCCTTTGTTGTGCATATCGTCTATTTAAGATTTACTAGCGAAAGCAATTACTCAAAAGCGATAACAGTACCCCATCGTGACCGAATTCGACAACGTGTGAGTATACCATTTTACGAATATTACGACTTCTACACTGATATTACTTTGCAACTCGACAAACACTAAATATTAATAGAGCAGAATTTTTAAAACAATATTTATTTCGATAAATACATTAGTAATATCACAAATATTTCATCATTTACACAAATATTATCGTTTTTAATCCCAATTAGAATGTCTAAATGTATTGAGTGATTGCGGGATTGAAGACCATAATCTGGAAATTAAAAATAAAAATTCAGTCAAGATGTGATGAGTTAAATAAATAAACATATAATACAGTGCCTACTAGTTAAATGACCATCTCTACACCGTTATCTGACGAAGTAAGCAACTCAATTTCCGTTATTACTGTGCAATTTGGTAATAATCATGAAAGCATAATTACCTCCATATTTAACCCCAATCTCATCATATACGTAAAATAAACTTCAAAAATTAGAATTATTTAGCATTTTCTATCATAATTGACATTTTCCAATGAATTATTTCATTTCTTATGCACCTCGTGATGTCAATTCGATGAAAAGACAGCATTTCGTCAACACAATGAAAACGATTATTTTCCTCACTTTCTACAGGTTTTTTCGTTAAAATACGATTTTCAAAATGCATTTCTGTCGGAAAAACCACTAAAAACAACGTAGAATAGCCCAAACACAACATCACGATAACGCCTTAAAACTGCAGCAATCAGCTGATTTGTGCCTCTATCCTATCCCCACGGATGCACGAGGAAGAATTTGAGGTGGTGGCTGCGGAAGTTGAAATTCACATAAACAAACGTGTCAAAATGATTGAAATGAAATAATCACCATTTGTCTTGATGCAACTTCTCAATGATTAAATACATGTTGTATAATATTCAGGCTGAAATGTTCCTCACCTCATGCATTTCCGATGTTAGTATGGCTGCGCTACAAAAACGAAATCACACCCTTAAACCCACTATTCCCATGTTTCCAAAATTTTCCTAAATTCCCCACGTCTACAGAAAATAGTTTCCCACGTTTTCCCATATTTCCCATGTCATTTGAGAAAATATCCCGCTTGTTCCCACTCTACCCATGTAACAAACGAAAACAGCCCACAGTTGAAGGGAAAACTGCACACGTATTTACCTACATATCCCAGGTTCAACAAAAATAACTGACTGAGTTGCCACCCAGTCACCCAGGTTGAAGTGGGTGGCGCCAAACTCAAACATGTGACCCATATGTCGGGAACTAAGAGCTTGGTACGATCGTCCAAATCTCAGACAATGGCCATGAGAGGGTTACGACGGGCTTGAAGCCGCCCACCAATAACAAATCTTGGGAATGAACTACAAACCTGGTCTGAAATCTCATGCCAATTGTGTGGTATTCTAAAGACCTTAGAGAAATTACGTGGAAATTCGGAACAGTATTCGGTGAGGTGTAGTTAACAAACTAACTAATTAATTCACCATTATATTAATGTAAAGTAAGATTGATTTTTCCCCTGTTGTTTGTCTTGTCATTTCATTTAAAAATACTTACGTGTGATATGGCACATACACTTTTTATCCCTTATTTATGGGTAACTACGACGTCAAGTTGCGAAACGACCAAACCCAACTTACTTAAATACCAAAACGTGCAATTAGGACCTGCCGCTAATTTAAACAACTCTCGTTTTCGATGCTTTCATTATCCGATGAACTATTAGCCATGCAGTATAAACCAGTAGATTTCTTCTCCTCGTTGATTGGTAGAGGTACAGCACAGCTTGATTCTGGATAGGTTTCTGTGTGGTTACACCTTAGATACTGCACTACCATAGCTACGGTGAACCTGTAGTGCACCTCACATGGCATAACAATCAACCTTGGGCTAAAATGTATAGATCAAACCGAATCAACTTGATATAAACCAATTAAACTTCTGGCGTGGATTTGGGAGCCATAGATGTTTAAGTTTTTCCAACGAGTACATATCTAGACGAGCTCAGACGCCACTTCACTCTCTTTTCTTATGCTATCAATACTCACATACTCTGAATCCGTAGTTCAGCCATATTAGTCAGGTGAGTTATGAGATTTCTTCCCGAAATAACTTTGACTTTTTGTTGTATTACAATGTATCTCTCATCAGTGCTCATTACTAAATAACTGAGTCTCCTAGAGTTGTGTTTTGCTGTCGGTACTTACAAATTAGGCACGGTATTGATTCATACGGCTGGTATTGCGTAGTTTAACATTGCAACAACCAGTGGCCCACAGGAGTTGGTGAAATTTCAGTACACCATAAAAACGAGGCAGTGGTAATTTCATTGGCTGCGAAAATGATTCCGAATGTGAAAAGTGTGTAAAATAAGCTACTGAATAAATTACTGCACAATCTTATACGGTATAGATTACGCCACTTCAAACTAATCCAAGCTTGGATGTCTACTTCACAACCAAGCAACTTAGCTCGACGAAACCTGACGTATTTAGGAAGCTGCATGAAGCACAGTTACTGTCTCACCCATAAGCTAACAACACTATCGAACTACCTTTCCGGAAGTTATGCTGGCTCCTTATTTGGTGGGTCAGAAACTCAAAATAATGTTATCGAGAATCATTACTGTTGTCGGAAGATGAATATCCAGAATTTACGTCACTATTTAGATATTTCATAACCGACTGAAATTCACTGCTGTCGCTCGATCCAAAACTTACCAACACAGTGTAGTAGTAAATAATTCCCCAAAATTATTGACCACAGGAATAGATTGTGTCTAAGAGAAGAATTACATCGTGACCATAGGAATCGTCAGTGAACATTGGATACTGACCCTTAGAGTTTAAGTCAACCTGTTTAGCTGAAGGCTTCCGGTCAAGCATCCCCGCTATTTGGTACTCCGTCGGGTCACTTTCGTGCACGATAACTAGTCAGCTTAGCTTCCGCTTCAGTCCACGATTTGGTTCCGAAATATATCTCGTAATTTGGACAACCAATTGTGGTGTTTTGCTTTGCCTTTGGCACACGAGAAACGAATAATATAGAAATTGTCGCTATAAAATCTTGCGTTAATATACTCCGTACAATTCGCGAAAGTCTATACCGTCAACATCTAAAAGAGAAAAAAAGTCGCACTGGATACAGAACTCCGACCAGAACAAGCTGGATTCGGGAAAGGCGAATCACGTTCTGATCAAATTGCAGCTCTACGCATCATTATCACAGAACAAAGCGTGGAATGGCAATCAAACCTCTTCCTCAACTTTATAGACTTTGAGAGGGCCTTCAACGACGTTGACCGCGAAGTAATTTGGAAACTACTCGAGCTCTAAGGGGTACCTCAAATATTCGTCAACCTTATTCAACAGCTGTACGACAACGGCACATATCAAAGGATCCACAACGGAACACTCAGCGAGGCGTTTGGAGTAAACACAGGGGTCAGACAAGGGTGCTTGTTATCACCAGTGAATGATATCCCTTATTGTGGTGAACTGGATTATGCGTCAGACAGTGTATGGGGAGTGAGAAGACAGGGATACCCTGGATCTACGTGAAGAACCTAGAAGACCTGGATTCCGCGCGTGGATAAATTATGTTAGATGTCACACAAAATCGAAGACTAAGAAGTGAAAACTGACAAACTGGTCGAAGAAGCAGCCAGCAAAGTCATGACTCCAGATGAACATAGACAAGACGGAGGTCATGAAAATAACCAGCCAGCTACAACGGCAGCAAAATTCAGTGCAAATCACTATCAACGGGAGAGATTTGAAAGAGGTTAATTCATTCACTTGTGCGTCGCTGGCATAGAGGCTAGGACGCTCGCAGACCATGCACATAGTCCAAGGTTCGATACCCGACCGAGGCAATCCTTTACCTCTCTGAGCCAGAAACAATGCTGGTATAGAGGAAATGTTGGCCATGAGGCTAGCAAACCCATCCTGTAAGGATAAAACACTGCTACAGAAATTTCAAACCACTACCTTGAAGCCCTGAAACTTGCCCCACTTTGGACAAGGCGACTTATTATAAACCTAATATTCTTCTTTAAGGTCCTTCACAAAATACCATTCTCAGGTAACAGGGACATACAATTCGCACAGGAAGGTTCTTACGATCTGCGTAACCAAACTTCCACAGTGACAACTCATTCTTTTAAGTCAACACTCCGTGAAAACTTCTTCACAGTCATGTATTCTAAAATGTGTAATAGCTTGTCCCTAGGTGTCAGAACTTGCTCTTTGGTTATAAGCTTCAAACGCTCTCTGTACAGACTGTTTCGCTATACTGATTATATTAATAAACTATTTACTCCTAGGACGAATCAACTATTAGTGTACTACAGCACCTAACAAATGCACTTCAATACCCTTAGCAATCGAAAAACTATAAATAAACTAGTAGCATGGATGCATAAAGACTTAGTATGGAACATACTGGAACGGTTTACCCCTAGAAATAGGACCTGTCATTCTATTATAACCTTCAAACGCTTGCAATATAAACTGTTTTATCCCAATGACTATCCCGACCAAAACCCACCACTTATTTCTAAAACACATCGGTCATTAGAACACTAAAACGCTCAAACTCATTAATACACACTATGACACCAAATAAACTCTAAGACTTCGCATAAATACGTGAAAACACAACTACAATATGGGTAAATGTTTACTACGGTATAATATACAATCGACATAAACCTTTATACATGCATACAACATTAATGTTCTTTTCATGTTCACATACTTTCTCTTTCTGGTATTCTGCTGCTCCTATTCATCTTCTGGTCGAGGTCGAACAACCCCTATATTAAACTGAAATGAAGCTGGACTCCATATCATTTACTCATATATGGTGTCAGTCACGTCTCATAAACCGTTAATGGCCAGTTCTTGCTACGCTCGGGCCCACGCTGTTCCTTGCAGTTTTTCAGAAACGCTTAGTAATAACGGACGAAAAAACCAAAACACCGATTGGCCACTCGAGAATTCTTTATTGTAACACCAACATATAAAAAATTTTTCTATTAAGGTTTCTGATGGTTTGCTACTGACTTCTTCCTCAACAGCGACCGATGAGACGATGATTGTCGTATTGATGCCTCCGCGAAAATTGGGGAAGTTGATTTTGAGCAAACAACCAAGAATTGATCTTTCAATCTTCAACTCCATTGAAACTCCCTGGCCTTGGAGTCATCTTGAAGTTGACTGCCGTTACCTTTGACAGCTTCGTATACGTTCCTTACAATCATTGAAGGTCTTCCAAACCTTTGACGTAATATGCTCATAGCCTCAGCGTATCCCTCATTAGGGGTCATGAGCTTACAGCACTGTATAGCTCTTGAAGCATCTCCAGTGCAATACCTCATCAAATACATCAATTTCAATTCATCACTTAATAAAAAACCACTCAACATGATCTCAAGCTCCTTTACAAATTGCAAATAATCAGCCGGGTTTCCATCGAAACATCGTGGTTCAAATTTAGGGAGTTTGATGTTCCTATTATCCCTGAACGGCGAAACAGTAACATCAACCATATCATGCTTAACATCAGACACATCGTTACAATTAACAGACAAGTCACCATGACTTACTTTCCTGTTTGCATCCAAGACGCTCTGTCCCTTCTTTGACCCAGGCATTGTTGAACTTGACCCAATTCCAAAAACGTTCCAGATATTGCTTGTTCAAAGAGGACTTGACCGGCACCAGGAAAGATGAACGGTGACTATCCAAACTTTCACCAACTGTTTGAATCCGCCAGATCTGTTTCTATCGTCAGAAACTGTCAATCACGTCTCATAAACCGTTAATGCCCAGCTCTCGCTACGCTCGGGCCCACGCTGTTCTTAGAAGATTTCGGAAACGCTTAGTTATAACGGACGCAAAAACCAAAACACCGATCTGCCGTTTGATATTTCTGTATTGTTACACCAACATATAAAAGGAATAAGCGAACTAAGCAAACTAAGGTCTGTAAACAAATATTACAATAATAAATCGTTGTTACTTCTGACGATGTTTCAGTCTTCTTTCTGAACAGCGACCGATGAGACGATGACTGTCGTATTGATGCCTCCGCGAAAATGCCTGCGAAGAAAATATTCCTATATATCTTAATGCGCTCCACCGAACGAATAGCTATCATGGAGCTATACATGGAGCGGCCAACACTGATTCTGGTAACTGAAACTTGGCTTACTACTGATATACCTGACACAAAGCTGATGATTGATAACTATAACATCCACAGGAATGACAGAGTGGACAAGAGAGGAGGCGGCTGTCTAATATATGCCTCTAAATCCACTAACTCCAATACCTTTACAAACCTAACTATCGACAAACTCCCAGAATCCAAGTGGATAAGCATCCACACGAATGAAAATAACATTCTTGTGGGATGTATATACAGAGCCCCTAACAGCCCTATAACGACTGATACGGTTATCGGAGAAATACTAGAGGTTGTACCTAAGCTGGAATTCGACTACAAACTAGTTTGTGGCGATTTCAACCTCCCTGGAGTGAACTGGGATACCTGCACTGGACCGAGAACCTACGAGGTGATCCTAGAAGCCATAGATGTGGGAGGATGGAAGCAGTGCGTACGCCTCCCAACACGACACAACAATATACTCGACTTAATCCTCTGTCACAAAATAGAGCCGATCTCGATAGAGGTGAGGGATAAACTCGACAACAGTGACCACAACATACTGTACTGCACCCTACCCTTACAACTAACAACTAAACACACACCTAAGAGTTCCCCGGTTTACTATCAATATAGGGACTATCGAAATGCCGACTGGGAATTCCTACCAACGCTCTTGAGAAGCTCAGACTGGGGTGAATACTTCACCAATAATAACTTAGAAGTAATACTAAATACCTTCTACAAGACAATCAGTTCGGTAAGAGACACAATCGCACCCCTGAAATCTGCCCTAAAGACACCAACTCTGTTCATAGATCGCAAAACGCGAATAAAACTAAGGAAACTAAAAAGGAGATTTTATTTATACAAAGAATTTAATGCATTACACCTGATACACGAAATATTTAAAAATTTAGATGAGAGACATAAAATGAAAGCACAAGTCGAGGAAAATAAAGCCCTAGAGGGCACCTCTAAAACCCAGGAACTCTGCAAAATCTTGCAAAAACGGTTGAAGAAGGGTGAAGAAAACAATATCAGTCATTTAGAACACGAAGATATAATTTATGATGATCCCCAGATCATTAGTGAACTCCTGAGTGAGTGGTTCTCCAATAACACCAAAGCACATCCGTCCCCAATTCTCGACATAACCTGCAAAAATAACTACAAGTTAGGTGAAATAAACTTTAATATACAAAATATAGCATCGGCGGTAAGGACATTAAAAGCTAACAGTAGTTGTGGGATAGACGATATACCATCCGTCATATACAAAAACGGTGGTACGGATATGATTGTATTATTACTTAGAATATTTAATATCTCACTAGTGACCGAAACCTACCCTGAAACTTGGAAAAACACATATATATTACCTAAGCATAAAGGAGGGGCCAAAACTAGTGCATGTAATTATAGGCCTATCAATATAACACCAGTCATATCAAGGATCATGGAGAAAGTAATCAAAGACCAAATGTCAGACTACTTTCTAAAACATAAACTCATCAACCTGTCACAACACGGATTCCTCAAGAAAAGATCTTGCGTCACTTGCCATATAGACTTTTTCAACGAAGTCACCTATAGAAGAGATAGGAGAGAGCTAGTGATTATCCTCTATTTCGATATAAGGAAAGCCTTCGACAGAGTCCCACATAGTCTGTTAGTCGGTAGGCTATGCTCACTAGGGATACGCAACCCCCTCTACAATTGGATAAAATCATTTCTGTATGACAGGAATCAGACAACTAAAGTTGGCTCAATGACCTCCAGACCTAGACCAATCAGCAGTGGTGTCATCCAGGGGAGTGTATTGGGACCCCTTCTTTTCATTATATACATAAACAGTATATGTGAATGTTTTAGTATAGGCAAGCCAATACTGTATGCAGATGACTTGAAGGTGACATATACCTGCACAAATACAGATATCGGCCCAACTATGAACTCCATACATGAAGAATTAGCAAAAATGGATAGATGGTGTGACACGTGGAGACTTGAGTTTAATGTTGAAAAGTGTGGATGGCTCTGCATAGGCTGTTCCAACCTTGACCTCAACCTAGCAATTCAGGGCCACAAAATCCCCAGACTCAAATCTGTACTAGACCTAGGACTGAAATATTCACACAATCTATCATTTTCAGAGCATATCTCGAATCAAGTGTCGAAATCACGAAGGCTTATTGGTTTCCTACTCAGGAACTTCTACAGAAACGAGTCCAGAATACTACTGTACAAGGTATGTGTGCGCCCACTCCTAGATTACTGCTCATTCATATTCAGCAGTACACGCATAGAAGACAAACTGAAAGTAGAAGGAGTACAGAGGTACTTCACGCGAAAAGTACTCGGAACCGATAACGGCACAAACTACTCTACCAGATGTGAAATCCTAGGACTAGAAACATTATGGTTAAGGCGACTGCGACTAAATCTGTTACTCTTCTATAAGCTTCTTAACCAAATAGTGTATACCCCTGCTAACTATACTCGGCCCTCAGGTAACACAGGATACAACCTTAGGCACACTAAAGGTACAGTGGCTATAGAACCATGTAAAACAGCCACCAGGCAAAAGTTTTTCTTGATTAGGTATGCCCAAATATGGAACAAACTACCTGAGAAAATACGACTAGCAAGCACATTGGCCTCCTTTGAAAAGGCACTTAATGACACACTAAGTGAGTTTGTAATTGATACCAATGGTAATTCCCATGTAAGAGTTTCAGAAATCATAGGCCCATTTAATGTATGAACTCAGAGACTACACCTGTTGTTTGTTTTGTCTCTATTTATAATTCCAGACAAAAAAGCAGCAGTCATGACAATAACACCCATTCAACCAAGAGTCGTTCAAACTATGTCTACCTGATACAAAGGGCGAACCATAATCAACATACGAATGAAATATGAGAAAACAAGGTAGAAACTTACCGCAACACCACATGAAAAGATAAAAGTTACTTGGATATCATATATAATCCACCAACTGGTCTCCTACCCAAAAAGAATGCGGCGATGTTTTATCCAAAAAGGCGAGGAAATACATAAACCCACAGCAGCTGTTGTTAACACTCAGTGGGGGTAGGAGCCAACAAAGTAATCCTTTCAAAGCACATGTATACTTCAAATGGGCACGGAGACTTTGTAGAATACGTCATAATCCAAATCACTGCCTCTACAGCGCCAATAAACCTGGATATCTATGATATAACGAAAACATGCTGAAAGCTGCATCTCAGATCAAGTTGACTCATTCCATGGTAATGATCTCCTCCTGCGTGCCTTATTCGACATATTGAATGGAATGGTTCGCAGTTATTCTGGTACTAGATCGAAAAGAATAAAAAATTCACCGGTTGCTGAATCAAAAATTAATTCCAAACCATTTATCCCATAATCACTCAAATTCCAGGAACGATCCAATTCTACCATTTAAAAAAGGTGGCGGACACGATGTAAATGAGAATTCATGATCTGAAATAAAGAAGCAACTGGTTTTCAACATTTTACTCAACTTACGAGTACAGTCCGCCATGCAGACACAAATGGCGCAAATGGAGAATTCTGGAATCGACCTCGGGACCATTTGATGCAGTAAAACAACCCGACATGACCTTATCTAATTTTCGCCTCCACGATCAAATTTCTTTCCTGTTATGAAACTACGATAAGACTGCTGAAAAATGTAATAAATATATCACTGATCTCAACATAATACATCAATAAACTTCAAGCCATGGGTGCTGTTCACAACAAAGTTATATAAGAGAATTGACTTCAAGCTTTATTTTTCCCAGATATCTGTATTACATTCATGTGATGTCTGGGTTTTTTGTTAATGCGAAGACAATATTTCTATATCTCTTTATGTGCTACACAAACAGACTTTATAGCAGACTGTTCCGACTGACTTTGATGTCAGAAAGAACAACCAAACTGTAAGTCCATTATACATCAAATTATGTGTAATTTATATAATAACTTATCCATGCCTGTACAATAGGTATGTTCCTGCATAAACAGGAAGGAATATATTATTATTATTAAAACAATATTTATGCATGCCTATACAATTGGTGTACCCTACATAGCTAGGGAAAAAAATGTACTTTATTATATTATCTTTACTAAATATGCTTATTAATATTATGTGTAAATTATCGAATTGATGATGCCTGTAAACTGGCGTCCCTCATGTAAAAAATGAGAATGTATATTATTATTATTGTGCATACAAATAGATGTCAGGGAGGACAGCAACTTAGTAATTTCACTTTAAATCAAATTCATGTAATCTAAATAATAATTATCCATGCCTGTACAATTGGTTTGTCCTACATAGATAGCGATAAATGAATAAATATATGTCGCACTACACTGGACTTCACGCTGTCATTGGAAGACTTTCAGAAACTTTGCGTAATAACTAACACGAAGAAAGGAAACGCGAATTGGTGATTCAACAACCGTTTATTCTTGCACCAATATAGAACCAACCATTAAGTTATTGTACGCAAGGTCTAAGAATAAATGCTATAACAATAAATCACGAAAATACTGCCGACAGTTTTCTTACTTCCACCGAACAGCGAAGCAAGTTACGGTGAATACCGTATTGATAACTCCCGCGAAAATATATGGAGGTGTTGGTCTGAGCGCACAAGCATGTATTGACCGTCCAATATTCGAATATATTGACACTCCCCACAAAAAAAGGGATCCATCCCTTATATCCATCACGACCAATACACGTTGACTTGGATGCCATTGCGAGAACCTGGGTCACACGGACAGAGCTGAAATGGAAAACAAACAGAAAAGCCAACACACCACAAGCATACCCACAGCATAATCTCACACATCGCTGACGACCTGCGCGTCCAGACAGAGACCTCCTCTTGACATCTTGCAACACAATCGCCACTTGCTAGAATGACTCTTGCAGAATGCAACGTGACCATGGCACTACCTCATGATACTCTACGCACATCGTCTTATCTACTCATTACCAATTACCGCTGAAATCGCTTGTCACTCATTCTGTCTAAGTTCTAGTAACGGCGACGTATGCAAGTCTCAGTCGTCTACACTCTTTCCCCCGGCGTGTCGCACCACAGCAAACAAATATCTCAGTGTGCATGTGATTCTCAGCACCGGCATAGCCTCCCCGGCGTATACGCCCCACCTGCTGTCCTTAACATTAATCAATTCATTCATGGATGTAGAAGACTCGAAGCAACTTCAGAAGTAATTACGACGAACAAATTAACAGAATTATGCATAACAAAAAGATAAGAAAACATCAAGTAAACACAATGAATCCCAAAACACCAATTGATATGACACACCACGCGTATATACAAACAGTACAAATAAACTCGCTGATCATGTCTCGATGTAATTCCTTTGAAGAATCGCAGGACTTACAGCAGTACGCCTGCAACCCTTCTCAGGTTGACGATCATAGGTTGAAGAATGTCCGGACACAAACAAGATTAACCAACAATTACATTAATTGGAACCCACTAAATTACTTAACACAAACATGTACAATCAATACATCAGATGTTGTAGATTCTGGCTCGACGAACTTCCCTTGAAGAATTGTAGGACTTACACCAGTACGCCTACAACCCTTCTCAGGTTGACGATTTAAGTGGAAGTCGTCTGGACACAAACAGAATAACTAACAGCTAGATGACAGATGATATCAATTCAGTATATACAATATGAACATATATACAAAATCACACACCAAGCACATTGGACTGATCATTGATGCGCTACACATTGAAGAATTGTAGGACTTACAGCAGTACGCCTACAACCCCCCTCTCAGGTTGACGCTCTAGGTTGGAAAATCGTCGCAGAGTTCATTTGCTAACCTCTTTCTATGAGCTAAATCCTCAAATCTGAACGGCAACACGCCCATGTCATTGTACTGTAAGATATAGATGACTAACAAACATACGACGTATCTGACCAACCAAGCGTAGGCACAGAGTAATTTACACCAAAGATAATAGCATTCAAATAGTAACTTGAAACTAGAAATGCCTTTATTCATGCAAGTCAATTTAACAATTACTCTCTCGTTTACACCCGGCTTATCCTCACTAAACTGAACAGTATCTTTTGTCTTTTCAAACGCACCAATACTATCATAGTCATTGCACAAGATACTTGAGTTGATGGGCGTCCTTCTCATTATGGATGACAACACCGACGACGACTGATTGATACCGGTTGATGAACTTAGCGGTGGACCAGAAGCTGTTGTTTTTCGGCTTTTAGAAGGTTGTCTAACTGCATGATTACCACCACTGTTGTCTTTTACTATTAGCTCAGGTTTAGCACTAGCATCTGATGATAGGTGGGCTACATGCTGATCAATTACACTGACGGTCTCACAAGTAGCCATACCTTCTGCAACTGCATCTGCGTTCAATTCTACTTCACGTTGTAGTTGTACAAAACCTTTGTTCAACTTAGCAGTAGTAGGCATTCCCTCATTTCATCGTGATCAACCAAAGACAAACCTGCACTATCATGATCATTATCACAAATATTCAATTTATCATCACCTATCTGGTCGACTTCATCATTTTCAAACTCTTTAATAACAGCAGTGGATGATTTCGGTTCCTCTTCACAAATCTCTAAGGATTTTATACCTTCACCCTGAATAGTAATACCTTGTAAACTTATGGGGACAGAACTGTACTCTGAAACTGTAACTCTATTCTGTGACACTCTATTCAACAATGGCTTACCAGTTGCAATTACAGGCTTCCTCACCACACCGTTATCTTCACACAATTCGGAGTCAGGCCTGGAGTTTACATTTAGCTTATCACTGAACTTGCTCACTGGTTCACAGTTCACCTTTGTATGCACTTCTTGCAAACGTGTAAAGCACAACCGTGTTTGACTTGCATCTTGTAACTTATCTGTTGACGATGTACTACGAAACCTGTTACACTCACTAGGTCTATATGCATTACTAGACATCATGGAGCCTTCTCGATATCCACCTCTCTGAGGCCTATTCGTCATCAATGAGTGCGTTTTACCCTCAGACTGCTCTATTCTAGGGGTGAGATTCAATATACTGGCAAACTTGCTCATAGATTGATACACTCTATCTTTTACTAGTTTCAGGATATCATCAAACTTTGGCTCGATACCCTCATCCTCCATACGGGAGCTTATCTTCACCCACTTCCTTTGCAGTCGAGTAGGTAGGCGTCTTGCTATTACTTCTTGTCAACCAAAGTCTCATAAACCGTTAATGCCCAGCTCTCGCTACGCTCGGGCCCACGCTGTTCTTAGAAGATCTCTGAGAAACGTTTAGTTATAACGGACGCGAAAACCAAAACACCGATCTGCCGTTTGATATTTTGTATTGTTACACCAACATATAAAAGGAATAAACGAACTAAGCAACTAAGGTCTGTAAACAAATATTACAATAATAAATCGTTATGTTACTTCTGACGATGTTTCAATCTTCTTTCTGAACAGCGACCGATGAGACGATGACTGTTGTATTGATGCTTCCGCGAAAATCGAGGAAGTTGATTTTGAGCAAACAACCAAGAATTGATCGTTCAATCTTCAACTCCATTGACACTCCCCGGCAAAAAAGGGATCCAACCCTTTTTTCCTTCACGACCAAAGCACGTTGACTTGGATGCCATTGCGAGAACCTGGGTCACACGGACAGAGCTGAAATGGAAAACAAACAGAAAAGCCAACACACCACAAGCATGCCCACAGCACAATCTCACACATCAATAACAACCTGCGCCTCCAGACAGAGACCTCCTCTTGACATCTTGCAACACAATCGCCACTTGCTAGAATGACTCTTGCAGAATGCAACGTGACCATAGCAGCACCTCATGATACTCTACGCACATCGTCTTATCTACTCACTACCAATTACTACTGCAGTCGCTTGTCACTCATTCTGCCTCAGTTCTAGTAGCGGTGACGCATGCGAGCCTCAGTCGTGTACACTCCTTCTCCCCGGCGTGTGGGATCGCAGCTAACAATTATCTCCGTGTGCATTTCATTCTCAGCAATAGCCTAGCCTCCCCGGCGTATACGACCCATCTGCTGTCTCCAACATCGATCAATTCATTCATGGACGTAGAAGACTAGAAACAACTTCAGAAGTAATCACGACGAAAATTTTAACAAAATTACGCAATAACAACAAGATACGAAAACAACAAGTAAACACAATGAATCCAAAAAACACCAATTGATAGAACACACCACACATATATACAAACAGTACAAACAACCTCGCCGATCATGTCTTGATTGAATTCCTTTGAAGAATCGCAGGACTTACAGCAGTACGCCTGCAACCCTTCTCAGGTTGACGATCGTAGGTTGAAGAATGTCCGGACACAAACAAGATTAACCAACAATTACATTAATTGGAACCCACTAAATTACTTAACACAAACATATGTACAATCAATACATCAGATGTTGTAGATTCTGGCTCGACGAACTTCCCTTGAAGAATTGTAGGACTTACACCAGTACGCCTACAACCCTTCTCAGGTTGACGATTTAAGTGGAAGTCGTCTGGACACAAACAGAATAACTAACAGCTAGATGACAGATGATATCAATTCAGTATATACAATATGAACATATATACAAAATCACACACCAAGCACATTGGACTGATCATTGATGCGCTACACATTGAAGAATTGTAGGACTTACAGCAGTACGCCTACAACCCCTCTCAGGTTGACGCTCTAGGTTGGAAAATCGTCGCAGAGTTCATTTGCTAACCTCTTTCTATGAGCTAAATCCTCAAATCTGAACGGCAACACGCCCATGTCATTGTATCGTAGAATATAGATGACCAACAAACACACGACATATCTCATCAACCAAGTATAGAAACAGAGTAATTTACACCAAAGATAATAACATTCAAATAGTAACTTGAAACTAGAAATGCCTTTATTCGTGCAAGTCAATTTAACAATTACTCTCTCCTTTACACTTGGCTTATCCACACTAAACTGACCATTGATATACGTCCTTTCAGACGAACTGATACTACCATAGTCATTGCAGAAGATACTTGAGTTGATGGGCATCTGTTTCATTGTGGATGGCAGCACCAACGATGACTGAGTGACACAAGGTGATGAACTTAGCGGTGGATCAGAAGCTGTTCTTGTTCGGCTCTCAGATAGTTGTCCAACTGCAAGATTACCACCACTGCTGTCTTTCACTACTAGTTCGGGTTTAGCACTATCATCTGATGATAGGTGGGCTACACGCTGATCAATTACACTGACGGTCTCACAAGTATGCATGCCTTCTGCAACTGAATCTGCATTTATTTCTACTTCACGTTCAAGTTGTACAGAAACTTTGTCCAATTTAGCAGTAGTAGGCATATCCTCCATTTCATCATGATCAACCAAAGACAAATCTGCACTATCATGAGCATTATCACATATATCCAATTTACCGTCAAGTTCATCATTTTCAAACTCTTTAATAACAGAAGTAGACAATTTTGGTTCCTCCTCACAAATCATTAAGGGTTTTACATCTTCACTCTGACTAGTTATACTTTGTAAACTTTTGGAGTCAGAACTCCACTCTGAAGCAGTAACTCTATTCTGTGACACTCTATTCAGCAACGGCTTACCAGTTGCAACTACAGACTTCTTCACAACAACGTTATCGTCACACAATTCGGAGTAAGGCTTGGAGTTTACATTTAGCTTATCACTGAACTTGCTCACTGGTTCACAGTTCACCTTTGTATGCACCTCTTGCAAAAGAGTACAACACAACCATGTTTGTCTTGCATCTTGCAACTTATCTGTTGAGGATGTACTACGAAACCTGTTACACTCACTAGATCTATATGCATTACTAGACGTCATCGAGCCTTCTCGATATCCACCTCTCTGAGGCTTATTCGTCATCAATGAGTGCGTTTTACCCTCAGACTGCTCTATTCTATGGGTGAGATCTAACAGACTGGCGAACTTGCTCATAGATTGATTGACACTAGTATTTACCAGTTTCAGGATATCATCAAACTTTGGCTCGATACCCTCATCCTCCATACGGGAGCTTATCTTCACCCACTTCCTTTGCAGTCGAGTAGGTAGGCGTCTTGCTATTACTTCTTGTCAACCAAAGTCTCATAAACCGTTAATGCCCAGCTCTCGCTACGCTCGGGCCCACGCTGTTCTTAGAAGATCTCTGAGAAACGTTTAGTTATAACGGACGCGAAAACCAAAACACCGATCTGCCGTTTGATATTTTGTATTGTTACACCAACATATAAAAGGAATAAACGAACTAAGCAACTAAGGTCTGTAAACAAATATTACAATAATAAATCGTTATGTTACTTCTGACGATGTTTCAATCTTCTTTCTGAACAGCGACCGATGAGACGATGACTGTTGTATTGATGCTTCCGCGAAAATCGAGGAAGTTGATTTTGAGCAAACAACCAAGAATTGATCGTTCAATCTTCAACTCCATTGACACTCCCCGGCAAAAAAGGGATCCAACCCTTTTTTCCTTCACGACCAAAGCACGTTGACTTGGATGCCATTGCGAGAACCTGGGTCACACGGACAGAGCTGAAATGGAAAACAAACAGAAAAGCCAACACACCACAAGCATGCCCACAGCACAATCTCACACATCAATAACAACCTGCGCCTCCAGACAGAGACCTCCTCTTGACATCTTGCAACACAATCGCCACTTGCTAGAATGACTCTTGCAGAATGCAACGTGACCATAGCAGCACCTCATGATACTCTACGCACATCGTCTTATCTACTCACTACCAATTACTACTGCAGTCGCTTGTCACTCATTCTGCCTCAGTTCTAGTAGCGGTGACGCATGCGAGCCTCAGTCGTGTACACTCCTTCTCCCCGGCGTGTGGGATCGCAGCTAACAATTATCTCCGTGTGCATTTCATTCTCAGCAATAGCCTAGCCTCCCCGGCGTATACGACCCATCTGCTGTCTCCAACATCGATCAATTCATTCATGGACGTAGAAGACTAGAAACAACTTCAGAAGTAATCACGACGAAAATTTTAACAAAATTACGCAATAACAACAAGATACGAAAACAACAAGTAAACACAATGAATCCAAAAAACACCAATTGATAGAACACACCACACATATATACAAACAGTACAAACAACCTCGCCGATCATGTCTTGATTGAATTCCTTTGAAGAATCGCAGGACTTACAGCAGTACGCCTGCAACCCTTCTCAGGTTGACGATCGTAGGTTGAAGAATGTCCGGACACAAACAAGATTAACCAACAATTACATTAATTGGAACCCACTAAATTACTTAACACAAACATATGTACAATCAATACATCAGATGTTGTAGATTCTGGCTCGACGAACTTCCCTTGAAGAATTGTAGGACTTACACCAGTACGCCTACAACCCTTCTCAGGTTGACGATTTAAGTGGAAGTCGTCTGGACACAAACAGAATAACTAACAGCTAGATGACAGATGATATCAATTCAGTATATACAATATGAACATATATACAAAATCACACACCAAGCACATTGGACTGATCATTGATGCGCTACACATTGAAGAATTGTAGGACTTACAGCAGTACGCCTACAACCCTTCTCAGGTTGACGCCCTAGGTTGGAAAATCGTCGCAGAGTTCATTTGCTAACCTCTTTCTATGAGCTAAATCCTCAAATCTGAACGGCAACACGCCCATGTCATTGTATCGTAGAATATAGATGACCAACAAACACACGACATATCTCATCAACCAAGTATAGAAACAGAGTAATTTACACCAAAGATAATAACATTCAAATAGTAACTTGAAACTAGAAATGCCTTTATTCGTGCAAGTCAATTTAACAATTACTCTCTCCTTTACACTTGGCTTATCCACACTAAACTGACCATTGATATACGTCCTTTCAGACGAACTGATACTACCATAGTCATTGCAGAAGATACTTGAGTTGATGGGCATCTGTTTCATTGTGGATGGCAGCACCAACGATGACTGAGTGACACAAGGTGATGAACTTAGCGGTGGATCAGAAGCTGTTCTTGTTCGGCTCTCAGATAGTTGTCCAACTGCAAGATTACCACCACTGCTGTCTTTCACTACTAGTTCGGGTTTAGCACTATCATCTGATGATAGGTGGGCTACACGCTGATCAATTACACTGACGGTCTCACAAGTATGCATGCCTTCTGCAACTGAATCTGCATTTATTTCTACTTCACGTTCAAGTTGTACAGAAACTTTGTCCAATTTAGCAGTAGTAGGCATATCCTCCATTTCATCATGATCAACCAAAGACAAATCTGCACTATCATGAGCATTATCACATATATCCAATTTACCGTCAAGTTCATCATTTTCAAACTCTTTAATAACAGAAGTAGACAATTTTGGTTCCTCCTCACAAATCATTAAGGGTTTTACATCTTCACTCTGACTAGTTATACTTTGTAAACTTTTGGAGTCAGAACTCCACTCTGAAGCAGTAACTCTATTCTGTGACACTCTATTCAGCAACGGCTTACCAGTTGCAACTACAGACTTCTTCACAACAACGTTATCGTCACACAATTCGGAGTAAGGCTTGGAGTTTACATTTAGCTTATCACTGAACTTGCTCACTGGTTCACAGCTCACCTTTGTATGCACCTCTTGCAAAAGAGTACAACACAACCATGTTTGTCTTGCATCTTGCAACTTATCTGTTGAGGATGTACTACGAAACCTGTTACACTCACTAGATCTATATGCATTACTAGACGTCATCGAGCCTTCTCGATATCCACCTCTCTGAGGCTTATTCGTCATCAATGAGTGCGTTTTACCCTCAGACTGCTCTATTCTATGGGTGAGATCTAACAGACTGGCGAACTTGCTCATAGATTGATTGACACTAGTATTTACCAGTTTCAGGATATCATCAAACTTTGGCTCGATATCCTCATCCTCCATACGGGAGCTTATCTTCACCCACTTCCTTTGCAGTCGAGTAGGTAGGCGTCTTGCTATTACTTCTAGGATAAAACTCGAGTTGAGGTCACTCATGCGATTCATCGAAATTATTCCATTCTTGTAAATTAGCATATTATCTAAAAACTCAGTGAGTGCCTGGGAGTCATCCTGTAACTGACCACCATTACCCTTAACAGCCTCGAATAATTTCCCTGCAATCATCGAGGGTCTTCCAAACCTTTGGCGTAATATGCTCGCAGCCTCATCGTAGCATTCCTTTGGCTTCATAAACTTACAACACTGTATAGCTCTTGAAGCATCTCCAGTGCAATACCTCATCAAATACATCAATTTCAATTCATCACTTAATAAAAACTACTCAACATGATCTCAAACTCCTTTACAAATTGCAAATAATCAGCCGAGTTTCCATCGAAACATCGTGGTTCAAATTTAGGGAGTTTGATGTTCCTATTATCCCTGAACGGCGAAACAGTAACATCAACCATATCATGCTTAACATCAGACACATCGTTACAATTAACAGACAAGTCACCATGACTTACTTTCCTGTTTGCATCCAAGACACTCTGTCCCTTCTTTGACCCAGGCATTGTTCAACTTGACCAAATTCCAAAAAAGTTCCAGATATTGCTTGTTCAAAGAGGACTTGACCGGCACCAGGAAAGATGAACGGCGACTATCCAAAATTTCACCAACTGTTTCAATCCGCCAGATCTGTTTCTATCGTCAGAAACTGTCAACCAAAGTCTCATAAACCGTTAATGCCCAGCTCTCGCTACGCTCGGGCCCACGCTGTTCTTAGAAGATCTCTGAGAAACGCTTAGTTATAACGGACGCGAAAACCAAAACACCGATCTGCCGTTTGATATTTCTGTATTGTTACACCAACATATAAAAGGAATAAACGAACTAAGCAACTAAGGTCTGTAAACAAATATTACAATAATAAATCGTTATGTTACTTCTGACGATGTTTCAATCTTCTTTCTGAACAGCGACCGATGAGACGATGACTGTCGTATTGATGCTTCCGCGAAAATCGAGGAAGTTGATTTTGAGCAAACAACCAAGAATTGATCGTTCAATCTTCAACTCCATTGACACTTCTAGTATGAAACTCGAGTTGAGGTCACTCATGCTATTCATCGAAATCAAGGTTTTCTTATAAGTCATAAGATTATCTAAAAACTCTGTAAGTGCCTTGGAGTCATCTTGAAGTTGACTGCCGTTACCTTTGACAGCTTCGTATACGTTCCTTACAATCATTGAAGGTCTTCCAAACCTTTGACGTAATATGCTCATAGCCTCAGCGTGTCCTTAAGAATATATATATTTCTTCCTGTGTATGCAGGAACATACCAATTGTACAGGCATGGATATGTTCTTATATAAATTACACAAATTTATGTATGATGAATTTACAGTTTGGTTGTTCTTTCTGACATTAGAGTCAGACGGAACAGTCCGCTATAAAGTCTGTTTGTGTAGCACATAAAGAGATATAGAAATTTTGTCTTCGCATTAATAAAAAACCCAGACATCAGATGAATGTAATACAAATATCTGGGAAAAATAAAGCTTGAAGTCAATTCTCCTATATAACTTTGTTGTGAACAGCTCCCTTGGCTTAAAGATTATTGATGTATTATGTTGAGATCAGTGATATATATATTCCATTTTTTCAGTAGTCTTATCGTAGTTTTATAACAGGAAAGAAATTTGATCGTGGATACGAAAACTAGATAACGTCATGTTAAGTTGTTTTACTACATCAAATGGTACCGAGGTCGATTCCAGAATTCTCCATTTGCTCCAATTGTGTCTACGTGGCAGACTGTATTCGTAAGTTGAGTAAAATGTTGAAAACTATTTGAAGACCAGTTGCTTCTCCATTTCAGATGATGAATACTTATTTACAGCATGTTCGCCAGCGTCTTCAAATGGTAGAATTGGATTGTTCATGGAATTTGAGTGGTTATGAGATAGACGGTTTGGAATTAATCCTCATTTCAGTTTAGATGCAGGGTTGTTCGACCTCGACCAGAAGATGAATAGGAGCAGCAAAATACCTGATAGGATCCCACATATTTTGGTATTGACTGTTTAATTTTGTATATATGGTATATTATCATTCTCACACATTTTGGTAGTGACTGTTAATTTTGTATATATGGTATATTATCATTCCCACACATTTTGTTACTGACTGTCAACCTCGCACATATGGTATATTATCATCTCTCACGCACTTTGTTATTGGCTATTAAGATAAATTATTTCAAATGCTGTTAGCTGTTCATATCGTTGTAAAATGTATAAATACCATGGCTTTCTTTATCGTTGTTGCACTCCAATACACAGTCACAGTCCAGCCTTTGTCTTTTGATATTTGCGTGCTTTACTAAGTCGGAAGGTACGTCAAGCAGATAGGCAGATTAGTTCAGGCGCAGACAGAATAAGGTGAAAACGTCTTCATTCGATACCCTACCGTTATAACAAATTGGAGACGGGGTTTACCGTAATTCAGTGCAGTTATAACAAATTGGCGACGGGGTTTTACTTTAATTCATCGCAGTTATAGCAAGCAAACGACGACAGTTTTTATTCTGTTCAGCGCAGCTATAGAACATTTTTGACTGTGTTAATTACAACCCAGTTACAATGTCTATCTCTCTGGACGATCTCAAATCTATCTTGCAGCAGCAGCAGGTTCAGAATGAAGCAGCTCAACTAAAATTAATCGAAGCTCTCACTCAGAAGCTGTCCATTCAAGTGCCATCAACATATCATTCTGACAAATATGAAAGCATCTCAAATTCCATCAGTGAGTTCAACTACGACCCAATATCTGGTCTCGTATTTGATGCATGGTTCAATCGTTACGAAGACGTTTTCCGTATTGAATGCTACATGTTTGATGATGCTGCCAAGGTCCGATTGTTACTAAGAAAACTTGATTCTGTTGAGCACAACAGATATGTTAACTTCATTCTGCCTAAGAACCCACGAGAGTTATCATTCGATGAGACAGTCACCGTTTTATCACAAATCTTTGGTGAACAGTCATCCATGTTTAATATTCGGTATCAATGTCTTCAGTTGACAAAAATGCCTTCCGATGATTATGTGACTTACACTGGCAAAGTGAACAAGGAATGTGAAAAGGTTCAAACCACACGAAATGACATCAGATCAGTTCAAGTGTTTGATTTTTATTTGTGGGTTGAAGAACCCAGAAGATACTGACATAAGAACTCGACTTCTGTCACTCGTGGAACAAGACCCGAAAATGACTTTACAAATGGTGACAGCAGAATGCCTACGTTTAATCAACTTGAAGCACGACACTGCTATGGTGGAGTGCAAACGACAGTCGTCTGAATTTGGTTCGATTAACACAGTGAAAAGTCCTCCGATCACCGTTAAGCACACAGCACGTCAGTCTCAGAATTCAGCTAAGCCTCCTTCAGTGTGCTGGCACTGTGGTTCGTGGCATTTTGTCAAGTTCTGTCCTTTCAAGAAGCATAAATGCCGTAATTGTCACCGTTTTGGACATAAGGAGGGTTACTGTACACCGCAGAAAAATTCCTCGGTGAGGAACAGAAGTAGTCGTTTCAAGCCGAAACAATCTCCTCGAGTACAGACCGTTTTCACTACTTCCAAAGTCGATTTCGCCAGCAAACGTAAGTACATAACACTAGATATTAACGGCAAACGTATTCGTCTTCAGTTGGATACGGCATCAGATATCACCGTAATTTCCCTAACTACGTGGCGCAAACTTGGTTGCCCACAGATTCTGCCGACCGAGCATGTCGCCAAGAATGTTTCTGGAGATATACTGAAACCTGTGGGTGAGATAAATTGCCGGGTTCAGTTTGGTGAGCATCACTTCAATGGTGTATGTTACGCTACAAACTACCATGATTTGGATTTGCTTGGTCTTGACTGGTTAGACAAGCTCCATATCTTCAATGTACCATTAAATTCAGTATGCTCTAATGTTTCGTCTTCACCACACAACGTTGTTCCCGGAGATGTATCTGATCAATCTCTCTTGCAACGCCGTCGTCAAAAGCACGCTTCTGTCCGCCAGGACAAACTTGGTTGCTGAAAACTGGTTGGCATCCAGCATATTCGTAGCCCCCCGTATCATCCCCAATCGAATGGACAGACTGAACGTTTCGTCGACACCCTTAAGCGTGCTTATGCAAAAGCGAAGGGGGAGGGAACAACAGAAGAAATTTTGGATAAATTCTTGCTGCATTATCGTACGAATGAAAAAGGACAGTTATGTGTCAGACACACAGATCACGCTCTATCCAGTACCACGCAAAGGTCAACTCGACAAAGAAGAGCTCCGAAACCTTTTCAAATAGATCCAAAAAGCAAGTCCTACACTCTTTACGGGGGGAGGTGATAGGATCCCACATATTTTGGTATTGACTGTTTAATTTTGTATATATGGTATATTATCATTCTCACACATTTTGGTAGTGACTGCTAATTTTATTATATATGGTATATTATCATTCCCACACATTTCGTTATTGACTGTCAACCTCGCACATATGGTATATTATCATCTCTCACGCACTTTGTTATTGGCTATTAAGATAAATTATTTCAAATGCTGTTAGCTGTTCATATCGTTGTAAAATGTATAAATACCATGGCTTTCTTTATCGTTGTTGCACTCCAATACACAGTCACAGTCCAGCCTTTGTCTTTTGATATTTGCGTGCTTTACTAAGTCGGAAGGTACGTCAAGCAGATAGGCAGATTAGTTCAGGCGCAGACAGAATAAGGTGAAAACGTCTTCATTCAATACCCTACCGTTATAACAAATTGGAGACGGGGTTTACCGTAATTCAGTGCAGTTATAACAATACCAGGAAGAGAAAGTATGTGAACATGAAAAGGACATTAATATTTCAAGCATGTATAAATGTTGTATATTGTACTTAAGTAAACTTTTTTCCATATTGTATTTGTTTTCACGTATATATGCGAAGTTTTAGAGTTTATTTAATGTCATAATGTGTATTAATAAGTCTGAGCGTTTTAGTGTTACAATGACTGATGCGTTTTAGAAATAAGTGATGGGTTCTTGTAGGGATAATTTTTGGACAAAACAGTATTTAGCAAGCGTTTGAAGGTTACAATCAGGGATAGGTCCTGTTTCTAAGGGTAAACTAATCCTGTATGTTCCTTACTATGTCTTTATGCATCTATGCTGCTAGTTTATTTATAGTTTTTCGATTGCTAAGGGTATTGAAGTGCGTCTTTTAGGTGCTGTAGTAGATTAGTGCTTGATTCGTTCTAGGAGTAAATAGTTTATTAATATAATCAGTAGAGTGAAACAGTCTGTATAGAGAGCGTTTGAAGCTTGTAACCGAAGAGCAAGTTCTGACATCTAGGGGTAGGCTATTCCATATTTTAGAATACATGACTGTGAAGAAGTTTTCACGGAGTGTTGACTTAAAAGAATGAGTTGTCACTGTGGAAGTTTGGTTACGCAGATCGTAAGAACCTTCCTGTGCGAATTGTATGTCCCTGTTACCTGAGAATGATATTTTGTGAAGGACCTTAAAGAAGAATATTAGGTTTATAATAAGTCGCCTTGTCCAAAGTGGGTCAAGTTTTAGGATCATGCACCGTGAGATGTAGTCTTTCTTACAATCATAGCCAAGTAGTTTTGAGGTAAAATATCGTTGGATACTTTCCATCCTTAGCTTGTCACGTGTGCGAGTGCTGCTTATAATAAATGGACAGTATTCTAGTAGTGGTCTGACACATGTTTTGTACAGAATTAGCTTGGCTTCATTGTCGTGAAAGTTCCTGAGTATGCATCCTAAGAGCATCCTCGATTTTCTAGTCTGTGATGCTACTTGCTCAGAGAATGTCAAGTCACTAGAGTACCTCAGGCCTAGGTCAACGACACTTCGGAGTCTGGTTAGGTTAGCGGATTGAAGCGTTAATTTCAGGTCAATTGAGGGTGCACCGAAGCAGATCCAGCCACATTTTTTCAGATTGAATTGGAGATTCCATAGGGACGACCAAGCAGTCATTTTATCTAATTCCTTCTGTACTACATTCTCGAAGTTCCCTAAGTCATCACATTGGAATGTATAAGCTACTTTTAGGTCATCTGCAAAGATGAATGGTTTC